>BSBK01003265.1:780000-1170000 GCA_027943335.1 Chamaecyparis obtusa
CAAATGCAAGTACTCCTCCCATCTGTTCTGATGATCCATCACATACATGTGAAGCATATCCTCTAACACCTGGTTGACCCTCTCAATCTGACCATCTATCTCAGGATGATAAGTTGTACTAAAAGTGAGCCCGATGCCCAAAGTTGTCTACAACTCTCTCCAAAAGGAAGAAGTCAAAAGAGAATCTCTATTAGATATAATCTTATGAGGAGCGCCATGGAGTTTGATGATATCTCACAAGAATACTTGTTCCACTACAGGTGCTGTGAAAGTAGTACAAATGAGTGAGAAGTGGGCTACCTTAGTTGACTTTTCCACTGTCACCATAATAGCATCATGGCGATGAGATGACATAGGAAGATCATCAATAAAGTACATGGATATAATGTCCCACTTCCACTCAAGTACCTCATGTGGCTAAATAAGCCCACTGGATGGCGGTGCTCTGCCTTAACTCTCTAACACTCCAAGCATCTAGCCACAATCTTAGAAATGTGCAACCTCATACCTGGCCAATGAAAAAGTTGCCTCAAATCTACATGTAACTTCTTGACTCTGAGGTGCATTGCATAGGGTGCTCTATGAGCCTCAAGAATAATGAAGTCATGCAACCCACTAGAAGAAGGTACATAAATGTGTCCTCTATGATGAAGAAGACCATCAGACTCTAGGGTATAATTTGAGAGCTTCCCCTTAAGAGGTCTCTGAGCCTGAACTATTTGACAAACCTCAAAATGGAATCCATCCTTAGAAGAGTGCTGCAAAATACGTCCCCTCAAATACGTGTTAGAAGTCATAGTTGAAAGCTCATGATGTCTCTTGCTCAAGGAATCTGCAACCATGTTCTCCTTACCCTTGATGTAATGAACATCAAAGTCATACTCACATAGAAACTCCATCCACCTCCTCTACCGAGCATTAAGATTCGACTGAGTGAAAATGTACTACAAAATCTGATGATATGAGTGATGCTTGAATTGATGAACCAATAGGAAATGTCACCAGCTCACCAAGGCGTGCACCACTGCTACAAGATCAATGTCATGGGTAGGGTAGTTAAGCTCATGAGTTTTGAGTTTCCTAGACTCATAAGCAATAGCTTGACCACCTTGCATAAGGACTACTCCAATCCCAGCCAAAGATGCATATGTGCAAACCACAAACTCTATTGAAGGATCTGACACTACAAGGATAGGTGTGCTATTGAGTGCTCTCTTGAGCTCCTAAAAATCTCTCTCACACTTCTCTGTCCACTCAAACTTCTTCCCCTTTCTCTAAAGGGAAGTGATAGGATGAGCCACTCTAGAAAATCCCTCAAAAAATTATCTATAGTAGCCTACAAGACCCATGAAGCTCTTGACATTGATCATAGTGGTAGGTGCTAGCCAATCTATAATTTCTCTAATCTTAGATGGGTCAACTAAAATCCCATCTCCTAATATCACATGGCCAAGATAGTGAACCTTTGATCTAAAGAAGGCACACTTTGACACGCTGCCAAACACCTGATTATCCCTCAAGCACTGCAAAACCTATCTCAAGTGATCCTCATGCTCATGCTCATCTCGAGAGTAGATCAAAATATCATCTAGAAATAACACCACTAATCTATCTAAGAATGATCAGAATACTCCATCCATGAGACTCATGAATGTAGCTGGAGCATTCGTGAGTCCAAAAGAAACCACGGTGAACTCATAATAGTCATAACATGTACGAAATGCAGTCTTGTGGATATCACTCTCCACAATCCTCAACTAATGGTACCCTAACTTCAAATAAATCTTGGAGAATACATGGGAACCCTGAAGCTGATTGAACAAATCATCAATCCTAGGAATTGGATACTAATTC
The DNA here is from genome assembly GCA_027943335.1 of Chamaecyparis obtusa. Classification (NCBI taxonomy): domain Eukaryota; kingdom Viridiplantae; phylum Streptophyta; class Pinopsida; order Cupressales; family Cupressaceae; genus Chamaecyparis; species Chamaecyparis obtusa. The sequence continues at coordinate 781,855 of BSBK01003265.1, forward strand.
TTGATGGTCACCTTATTCAACTATTGGTACTCCATGCACAACCTAAGAGATATGTCCTTCTTCTTAACAAAGATGACAGGTGCATGCCATGGTGATACACTAGGATGAATATTCCCTTTTTCCAAGAGCTCCTCCAACTGAATCTTGAGCTCATTAAGCTTGTGGGTAGTCATCCTCTAAGGTGCTCAAGATACAGGCTCTTCTCCTAGCACAAGGTCAATATAGAAATCCACAGCTCTAGGTGGTGGCATACTAGGTAACTCTGATAGAAAGAGATCTAAAAACTCTTGCAAGATAGGATGGTCATCGAGGGAAGGATCCTTCTCTACCTCCTCCTCTCTATCACTAATGGTGATGGAAAACAATTGACAACCCTTTCACATGCACTGCTTAAGCTGCATAGCGGAAATCACATGAAGAGATATGGGTCTCTGAACTCTTGAAATCATTGAAGACACTCCAAAATCATCCACTCACTAAACTCTCTTCTACCTACAATCCATCTTGGCACTATGGGCATAAAGCCAATCCATGCCAAGAACAACATCAGAGGATCCAAGTGGTGTAATAAAAAGCTCAATTATGGTGGTCATGTCCCTAATCTGCATCTGACATCCTCTCACCAAGGAACTAACTAACATCCTAGCACCTGAGGCTAACACAACCTCCCATCTCACATCCTACCTAGCTGCCACTAGCCCGTAATGCTCCACTATAAAAAGGAGTAATGAAAGAATTAGTAGCTCCTAAATAAAAAAGAATAGAAATGCTACTAACTCCAATCCTACCTGCGGCCTCAATAACCATGGCTTGATGCTTAGCCTAGTCATTATCAACCACTACAAACACTCGGTAAGATCTCCCCATGTCTCCCACTATAAGCTCTGAAGCTGCCACTCTTTGACTACCGGCTAGATGACCTAATGGACAATCTCTAGCAATGTGCCCCATAGCACCACAAGTGTAACATGGACCTCAAGCCTGAATCTGAATCCCCTGAGGTCTAGATTGCTATTGTCCACTTGTCATATTGGATCAACTGAATCCACCTTTAGAAGACTATTGAGTCCTATCTATACCATGTCTGAGATCTATGATCTTGTTGAGGACCCTATGACTACCACTGCTTGGGCTTAGAGCCCTGTTATCCTTATGGAGGCCTCTATCTCTGACTCTGTTGAGACTTTTGTTGCTACTATGGTTGAGGTGCTCTGAAAGATCCTAATGAGTGCCTCTAATTTCCCTTCCAGTGAGATCTCTGGAAACTAGAAGACTATGGTACGGGATTACGGTTCTGTGACCTATCTTATGCATTGTGAGACCTATTATGGATCTCCTTAGTAATCATGACCCTCTCTATGGTATAACGAAGATCTCTTGGAGGTACCATGTGCACCCTGTCAAAAATAACATGGTTCAACCCATTAATAAAGTGGTTGACCTGGAGTTTCTCATCCTTCATATAATCCACGTAGGGAAGGAGCTCAAGAAAATTTCTCTCATACTGTGCTACTGTGAGACCTCTTTGTTGTAGGTCATGGAACTCGTTGATACTATACTGCCTAAAGTACTCTAACATGTATCAGGCCCTGAATCTCTCAAGGAAGGTCTCCCATGTGAGGGTATCTATAATTAGGTGGTTCTTATACTCCTCCTGCCTCCACCATGTAGAAGTAGTCCCTCTCAGCATGCGTACAACAAAATGTGCCTTTAGGTTGCTCTCATATGGGCACAACCCAAAGCAACACTCAAGGATCAAAAGTCATGCCTCAAACTCTATACCATCTATAGATCCTGTAAAAGGTAGTGGCTGAAGGTGAAGAAGCTCTTTGATCTGATCCCTTGCATCTCAGGGCACTCTATGCACTACCTCAGGTGGTGGCTCTGGCATGTGAATTGACTCACCCTCTAGATCTGCCTATCCCCCAACATATCTAGGAGGAGGGATCCTACTCCGCTCTCGGGTCTTAGTCCACTAACCTCCTAGTGGAAATCTATCCATGATAATACCAGTGAGATTATGAAGTGCATTCAGAATGTCTTGGTTGGGGTTTGGTAGCGGCACGGGGGGAGGTCCCTGCTCATCACCTACACACTCTATTGATTGCTCAATATCCGCTACTACCTCATAGACAACCCTAGCACTTCACCCATGATGACAGCCACTACGTGTAACCGGAGGCATCCTACAAAAGGATAATAACAAAAGATAAGTTGAAAGCGCAATGGGTTTAGGCTCCTAGAGTTGAAATTGTGCTCTGATACCAAAATGTCATGCCCAAAAATCAAGGTAAAACACACATAACAATTTTTTTTAAGCACAAAACATCAACTAGGCTATACACTAAGGAACACTTGATAAGAAACGAATGCAACAACCAACACATATCAACTCACAAGGGGAATCATGGCATGTGTTGTCTTGCAAACATCCCTTGTTCATCAAACTACATTAGTCCAAATGAAACCCTAACTAGGTCTCTATGAAACCCCAACTAAGTTTAAACATTAAATAATAAAAGGGAATAACCCAAGGTAACAATCCAAATCTAGAAAAAATGAAAAGTCAATGATTAGGACAACAAACCCAAAGGGGTTCAATTCGAATGAAGGTAATTCAATCAAAATCAATTCATAACCCTAATGGTTCCTAACAGATACTAGGTTACGAACTCGGGTAAAAAATGCAGAAAGTCAATAAAGAGATAAAAAGATAAAAAACATTCATGATAATAACCCTAAGCGATATCTAAGGTTAACCAAGTATTTCTAATTAAAATATAATAATATTTGAATAATTTTAAATTAATTTAATATAACCTTTAATTAAAATATATAGTTTCCCAAAGTTCAATAATCAATTATATTAATCATAATAAGGGACTGAAAAATATTTAAAATAATAAATGTTAAATAAAACATTATTACTAGAGGTGAAATAATTTACCTAGGTCCCACCTAGGACTTACAAATTAATTTCCCCCCTAATAATCTAATTATTTTAAAAGTAATAAAGTCACTAAAAATAGAATAATAAAATTAATTCCCAATACCAAATAAAACATTAATAAAGAATAAGAATATTAAATATTAAATATTAAATTATAAACTTGGCAATTTCAAATCTCAATAAATAATAATAGAAATATTAAAAGGGTCCATTAATTATTATCTCAACATTTGAAATTTGAAAATAAATCAAACAGTCATTTAATGACCAAATATTTAAAAACCCAATAAAGTTTTAAATAAGGAATCTTGAAAATCTTATGACAAAATAAAATAATATTTTAAAAATCAAAGTTTCAAAAAGTGACGGAGAAAGGTCAACTGTCATTAATTGCTAATAACTAATAATTACAAGTAATAAGCCAGAATTAAATGTAATTACAAAATAAAAATTAAAAAAATAATTTTGGCTCCAAAGGCCAATCCTAACCCTAATTTTGAAATTAGGGTTTGGCCCTAAAGAAAAACTTGGCTAAAACCCTAATTTCTCTGTTTGGAGTTTGCAGGTTTGGCCTTGAGCGTGGTTGAAGAGAAAATCAAGGAAGTATACACACAAGTATACAAGGGTGTATATACACACACAAGTGTGTATATACACTCTTATACACTTGTGAATATATGCCAAAATCCATCAATGGAAGAATGCTATATAGATTTCTGCAAGATTTCCTCATGGCATCAACAAGCAATAATCAACAAGGTATAAAAGTAAATTTTGTTTTAAATCTCAATGAAATTAGTCTATAGCAATCTATTTAGTTCTCAGATTTATGATTTTCCGTTGTAGACACATACTTTATTCTCTGTGATGTCCAACATAATTAATCTTTGTTTTACCTTCATTTTAACAGTCGTATTATTCTATTTAGATATTACCGTTATTATTATTTTTATTTTTTTCTTATTTCATATTGCAGATATTTCATTTCATTAAATATATATTATTATGATATAGCCAATTTCTTTTTATTCTATGTTTATTATCTTTGTTTGGTGGAACTGCTTTGCTTTCCAAATGTTGCACGAAATGTTTTGTTTCATTTTCATTTTATTTAAAAAACATTATAAATTTTTTTAAGAAAAGAAATAATTTTTTTTTGGGGCAGTCGATTGTCGAGCGCAGTCCGACTGCGCCCCTCCTACCTAAGCCCTATGGGTGGAGGTGCTTACCACTGCATACCCCTTGGGGTATGGCGGTGGCTCCCCTCCTCGTCCACCATCCCCAAGGGGACGTTGGCAAGGGGTTGTGCCCCTGCGCCCATTGAAGGACACAGAGGCACAATCCACCGCGTTAAACTGCAACTTTTTTTTATAAGTTTTAAACTTATCATTATACTTCGTTTGTATTAATTTTATTTTGCATAAAGTTTGGCTAATATTATAATATAATTTATGTTATATATAGTATAATATATAATATATATTAATATATATAAACTATGATATATATATTAATATATTATATTATATATTTACATATATATATATATATATATATATATATAGACACACACACACACACACACACACACACACAAGGAAGATATGGGAATATAGAAGCATAAATATCCATTCAAATATACACATTATGTATACATATGTGTGTATATATGACCAATGTATATATATATATATATATATATATATATATATATATATATATATATATATTTTTTTTTTTTTTTTTCATATATATATACACATGTGTATATCTACTAGGATGTATATACATCCTTGTGCTAGAAATTGAACATAGAGAAATATGGGAATTTATTTCTTTTCAAATAACAACATAGAGGCATTTTCAAAGATAATATACATTTATGTATATATACCCTAGTATATATACATAAGTGTATATACATACCTTTTTTAAAAATCTAACACATACATAGAATGGAAACTTTTTCTACTAAAGTAATAACAAGTAAATAATACATTTTCTTTTCTTTTCAAACATACTAGATATTAATCTTGAGTTCATAGGAGAAGGATTTACATACAAGGTAAAATGTAACTTTTTACAATCATGAAGTAAATAAAAAAATAGCGACTAACTCTTTTATTTTTCAAGCTTAATGAATGCAATATTTTTACATTTTCTTACTTCAAATACATAGGAATGATAGGAGAGATATTCTACATAGAAATACAATCTTTTTACAAGCATATCTCATGCTAATAGGCATTTACATGACGTTATTGTACAAATTTTTAAACAAGGCATTCTAGCCATTTTTAACTCAAAACTACAAGTAGAAAAGAGTCAAAATCTTTATTTCCTCCATTAAAATCAACAAGATAATCCTTTGAAAAATCTACAAAAAGAAGCCACAAGACCATGGAGGCTCACCTCCCAACCTAGGCCATTACATTGCCACCCTCGAGCTTGAGGAAACAAAGATGGATGAGGGTTACATACATGCTTCAACACACTTACACATAAAAAATAACAAGTACACAAACACATAATGATATTCACACAATGGGTCACCTTGGACCCATAAAAGAGGTGAAGGTGGAAAGTACCCAAGTAGGAGAAGCAAGTCAAAAGTAAAAACCATGCATTCAACAAGGCCAAGAATCCATAACCATTATCTTCACAAGGCCATAACAAAAAGTACCAACCCTTACATTTCCTTTCACAAAATACAACCCTTATGACCCTCAAATAAGTATACAACAAGAATGGAAACATGGAGCCCATACATCCATGCCTCATCCCCTTCCTCCTTGAGGAAGGAATCTACAGTAAATAAGAATTCCCAACTTAAGCCCTTCACCCATCAAGGCTCTCTTCCCTCCCAAGGTTGAGTTTGGCCTTACACACCCCAATAAAACAAAAATACTAAAACAAAACCAATAAATAGACATAACAAGGAAGTCATGAAAACAAGCATAAAGCTTCACAAAACCATTACAATAACACATCAAGAAATCTGCATTTTACATACAAGTAAAAGAAAGAGTCTTCCATGACATGGAAACCAACCTTACTCCAAGCTATGACAAATGTGGTTTGAGAAGAGCTTCATTTCCTACAATCCTTCCTTCCTTGCTAAGTCCACTAGAAGTTTCCAAAGTTGGAGAGTGGGAAATTAACCTACCTGCAAATTCCTCTCCATCCCACTAAAAAGGAAAACCCTACCTAACCTCAAAGATGATTGGACACACTATCCTAGGATTCTCTCTGCAACAAGAGGGAAATTCAAAATTGAAAAGAGAGGAAGACTTGGCACACTTTCCAAATTCGTCACCTTTCAAAAATGCATCTTTAGAAGAGGCAAAAATGGTCTAAAAAGATCCAATTTGTCAAAATTTGACCCCCAACCCAAAGTACACCTTTGGGGTTATCTTATTTTAACCCTAACTAACCCATAGGGTTACTTTTAGCTTCTCAAAAGTCCACTAAGATGACTCACAAAAATTTGAAATAAGATTCCCTCCCAAGGCTCAACAACCAAGATACCTAACCTTGGGATTCTACAAGGTGACTCAAAGGTGGAAGACAACTATTAAACAATGCAATTTGTCATTCCAACTCACAACACATGTGTCAATTGACACCACATAAAGTTACAACACATCACAACACACATGACATGCCAAGTAGACATTAATTTGAAAATAAAACTATACACAATTAAATAATACAATCAAACATTACTTTACAACATTATACATAATAACGAGGTTATTTCTCCCCTTGGAGATAACCTTGGCTTTACAAGATTTTCACATGCATCCATCTTTAATTTTCCCTGATTTAATCCATGGTCATTTCTTGCACACTAGATAAAATGAATAGATTCAACACAAGAAAATAACATCACCATTTGTAGAGAAAATGATAATTCTTCACTAATAGAAAGGAATAATACTACATCTATGACTAATTACTCTATCATGTTTCACAACCTAGATTCCACCTTTAAACTTCAAACTATTAATGTAGGCTACTCTTTAAAGGACACACATTATCTTCACTTTGTTTTGGGCCCTTAGCAGCCCAAGATAGTTGTACATTAGCTACCCACTATTTGGCATGTCATAGAGATTGAAAAATTAACCAATTTTTTTTTCACTTTGTAAGTTTACTGTCTTGAAAAGTTAGCATCTTGTAATCAGGGTGACAAGGATCTATAGTACTTGCATTAACATCAAAATCTGAACCACAAAGAGATCTGTTAGACAATTAATATTCCCAATATCAAGAAAGGAAGAAATAAAAGCATAAATGATCAATAATATTAAATTATTTCAAATAAATGAATATGCAAACCATGTAGTCCTTGTTAGGAATAACAGTCCATAATACAACTGAGAGAGGGGGTGAATTAGTTGTATGACAGAATATTAAACTTTATACTTTAAGCTCAACAATATCAGATCCAATGAACACAATGAATGCCAACACAATAACACAATATTTTGGTTACGGGGAAACCCTATTAAAGGTAAAAACCCTGGTGGGAATTAGCACCCACTAATGATGTATTGAGAGTATAGTAATCCTTGTTAGAAGATATAGCCTTGTTAGGAGCTTATTGAAACATTATAGTACATAGTCCTTGTTAGAGGACATACCCTATTAAGAGTCAAGAACAATAGAGGGCTCACTGCCTAAAGAAGGTTAAATCCACCTTCAAAACTCACTAGTTTGCAATAGGTGTATATGAAGAAATACACAATCTTTTGAACTGTTTGCCAACAACTATCTTTACTTGATCAGTTCCAATGAAGTCCACCAGTAAACCTCTACTCTACATGAAGCAGACACAAGCTCGCAGCTTTCACAACCTCTTTATATCACATATATTCCATTTCATGTTTTTTCCAAAGAAAAGACCTTTCATTTATACCTTATTATATTTTACCAAGATTAGTCAGCTCATAAGGCTTTCCTAATTACAAACAATTACATAAACCCTTACTAAGATACACACGGTATCTAAAACAAGTTTACAATGATTACATTACAATAATTAAGGACCGACATCCTTGATTTATGCTTGCCAAACAAAACACACGCTTCATTCCCTGAGTTGGCTTCAGAATAAGCCATCACCAGAGCACACACCATAGATGACATCACCAATCACTTTGTACCTTGTTCTGACCAATGAACATCCATCAGTACCTCTTCCATCATCCTTCAAGTTTGCATACCTTGAATCCAATCCCTCTGAAAGATATATCAAAAACTTAGAGACTGACTTTGTCAATTCTCACTGTCATAGTCCAGTGACCAATCTTTACCAAAATAGTTGTAACTCTCTTAATATGCAATACTTAATGATGCAATCATAGATATAAGATCACAACATCCACCTGAAATCTCATCTAACTTCATAGCATCTGAAACATCTGTACACTACCATACACTATGATTACCAGTTTGGTTCCTTCATAAAAGTATATGTTGACATCAGTAACAAAACACAAATGACAACAATATGATTGCCCATTCAGTAACGTAGTGATTAAACATATTACATGTCCCAATCACCACCCATACATTAGAAATATCTAACAATCTCCCCCTTTGGCATTGATGTCAACATATGGGAAAATCTTATCCCAAAGTTATATCAATCCAAAGTCCTTCAACTGAACAATATCCCCAAACAGTAGAGATTTTCTCATAGAAACACTCCCCCTTTGACAACAATGGCAAAGGGTGCCATGATCCTTCAACTACCTTCAGATATAAAATTTCTTCCATGATCACTCCCCCTAAGGAGTAGATCCCTACATCCAGTCTAGAAAATGATAAGGCTTTGAATACTTCTGGACTAATGCATTCTACATCAATTAGTTCTGATTTCTGCATCAATTAGTTCTGACTAGGAGGGGCCTGAACCCCCATCATACCTCTGATATATTCAAAGGTATCTTTTGGTAGTGGCTTTGTGAAGATGTCTTCAATCTGCTCTTTTGTACTAATATATTCTAATTTGATTTCTTTTTGTGCCACCTTGTCTCTCAAGAAGTAATACTTGATAGAAATATGTTTAGTTTTGGAATGCATCACTGGATTCTTTAACATGTTTATTGTACTGGTGTTGTCATAATGAATAACCACAGGCTCTTCAAAAGTTATTCCAATGTCTGTCAGCATTTGTTTCATCCAAATAATCTGAGTGCAATTTATAGTAGCATCAACATACTCTGATTCAGCAGTAGATTGTGCTATACAATCTTTTTTCTTACTTAGCCAAGAAACCAACTTTTTCCCAAGGAAAAATGCACCACCACTAGTACTTTTTTTGTCATCAATATTTCCTACCCAATCAGCATCAGTATAGGCATGAAGTTCAAAGCTATCATTCTTGTCATACCATAAACCATAGTCTATGGTTCCTCTGAGATACCTCAGTATCCTTTTCACAATAGCTAGATGTGTCTCTTTAGGTTCTACCTGATATCTAGCCACAATTCCAACAACATTAGCAATATCTAGTATGGTATGAGTTAGATATTGTAGCCCTCCAACCATTGATCCATACAAAGTCTAAAAAACACATTTTGATTCATCATCAATTGTTAGCTTGTTTCCAGTCACCATAGGTGTTCCTATTGGTGTACAATCTTCCATATCAAATTTCTTAAGCAATTCTTTGAGATACTTGGTCTGAGAAATGAAAATACCATTCTCATTCTGAGTTATTTGCAGTCCAAGGAAGAATTTCATTTCACCTATCATGGACATCTCAAATTCACTTTCCATTTCTTCAGCAAACTTCTTACATAGATCATCATTACCTCTAAAGATAATATCATCCACAAATACTTCTATTATCAGGATTCCATCTTCAGTAGTTCTTAAATACAAATTATTATCCACATTACCTTTTCCGAATCCAAGTCCAAGTAGATACTTGTCCAACCTTGCATACCAAGCCCTAGGAGCTTGCTTCAACCCATGCAGGGATTTCTTCAATTTGCACACCATGTCTTTGTCTTCGCATAGAGGAAATCCATCTGGTTGTTCTATGTATGCTTCTTCAAGATCTCCATTCAAAAATGTAGATTTAACATCCATCTGATACACTTTGAAGTTTTTGTGTACAGCATAAGATAGGAATAATCTTACTACCTCTATTCTAGCAATAGGAGAAAATGTTTCTTCAAAGTCTATGCCTTCTTGCTGTGAGTATCCCTTACACACTAGTCTTGCTTTGTTCCTTACAATTGTTCCTTCTTCATCCATTTTGTTTCTAAAGACCCATTTTGTTCCTATAACATTTTTATTTTTAGGTCTTGGAACCAACAATTCCCAAGTATTATTTTTCTTTATCTGATCCAATTCTTCTTTCATGGCATTTATCCAAGATTCATCTTTAAAGGCTTCATCTGTAGTTTTTGGCTCAACTTGAGAAATCAAACAAATTTCTTCTCTAGCTTTAGATCTAGTTAGCACTCCCTGACTGGTATTACCAATAATTTGATTTTCAGGATGGTTATTTTTCACATACCTTAGAGTTTTAGGATTTTTAGTAGTCTTGCTTGTATCAGCATCACAAGACTCTTTTTCACTTTCTTCCTCAACAAGTTCTTCTTTGATAGTAGTAGTGGTTTCTTTCACCTCTGATATCTGACTATTGTCATACATTCTTTCTTGAAACTGAAATTTCTCATCTATTCTTACATTGTTACTTTCAACCATCTTCCTTAATCTTAGATTGAAACATTTGTATGTCTTGCTTTTAACAGAGTAACCAAGGAAGATACCTTCATCACTTCTAGCATCAAATTTCCCTATTTCATCATCCCTTTTGATATAACATTTGCTACCAAAAATTCTATAATATTTTACAGTAGGAGTATGATCAAACCATAGTTCATAGGGAGTCTTACTTGTGCCATCTCTAATTTGAATTTTATTTAATGTGTACACTGTTGTTCCAACAACCTCTCTCCAATGTACATGAGATACATTTCCTTCAATCAACATTGTCCTGGTAGCATCAAGTATAGTTCTGTTTCTTCACTCTGCTATCCCATTCTGTTGTGGAGTCCTAGGAGTAGATGTTTGTCTTGTTATCCCATGCTCTTCATAGTATGAATTAAATAAATTTGATGTAAAATATCCACCTCTGTCTGATCTTAAACACTTAATTTTTAGTCCCGATTCATTCTCTACTTTTTCTTTAAACAACTTGAATTTGTCAAATGCTTCTGATTTCTCTCTCAAATAAGTAACCCACATCATTCTAGAAAAGTCATCAACAAAGAGTATAAAATACCTTTCACCATAGTATGACTTTGTTCTTGTAGGCCCACATAGATCTGTATGTACCAAATCCAACTTTCCTTTTGATGTAAATATTTTCTTTTATGACTACTTTTAGTTTGCTTTCCCATAACACATTCTCTACATACAGTGTTAGAAGGTTTCACAATCTTCGATAGATCTCTTACTACATTAGCCATACTTGCCTTCACAATGTTATCAAAGTTAACATGACAAAATCTTCTATGCCATAACCAACTATCATCTACCTTCGCAACAAAACAAGAGGCTCTAGATGTGTTTAGTTCAAATACATTACCTCTAGATTTTGAACTGATAGCAATTAGTTTCCCTTCCTTTCTTCTGATAAAGTATTTACCATTAACAAAAATTAATTGAAAGTCTTTATCCATTAAATGTCTGACACTCAACAAATTGTGTTTCAGTCCTTCAACAAGTAGTACATTGTCTGTATTAGTCTTTCCGTCCAGAGTGATGGATCCAACTCCTATGATGGACTTTGGGAGATTGTCCCCAAACCTTACAATACCTCCATCATAATTTACTAATTTAACAAACTTTTTCTTATCACTAGTCATGTGATGAGAACATCCACTGTCAATTATCCATTTAGTTTTCTTGTCAACATGAGATACTAAGGCTTTTTCTTCATGAACATGTTCATCTTTAATAGCAACAAATCCAATCTCTTCATCATCTAAATCATCATTAGAGATTCCTTCACTAGCATAATAACATTCTTTGTCTCTTCTAATATTTGCATAATCAGGTTTGTACTTAGGAACTCTTGTAGGACATCTAGATGCAAAATGACCTATCTTATTGCATGAAAAACATTTCAAAGGTAACTTGCCTTCAAATTTTCCCTTACCTCTTTTTTCTCTTCTAGCAATCAGTGCAAAAAGTTCTTCCATCTTCTTTTCTTCTTCCATTATCTTCTCCCATTCCTCAGCATACTCACCAAGCTCTTTTTTTAGGCATTCTTTGCTTGTGCTCGAAAGTGTAGATACTTTCTTGTGTGCGGATGCCCTAAATGTAGATTCAACTTTAGGTGTAGCTTCTCCTAATTCTGTAGCTTCAAAGGTAGTTAATTTTACAATCAACATCTCTCTGCTAAAGTTTGGAGTCAGGGGTATAGTTTCTTGAATTGACATTGCCTTGAATTTATAAGCAGGAGTTAGAGATCTGAGAATATTTGCAATGACTTCATCTTCATCATAAGTACCTCCACAATTTTTGATTCCAACTATAACTTCTGTAATTCTTTGAACATAGGCTCTAATGCTTTCATCATCATTCATTTGTAGCTTCTCCATCTTTGTCTTCCAGTTTTGTAACTTCCCTTGTTTGGTATACTTGTCTCCTTCATAGAGTGTCTCTAGTCTATTCCAAATTTCATGTGCTGAATCTAGATCTTTAATTTTAGTAAACTCACCCTCAGATAGTGCGCTAATCAATGCTTCTCTTGTGACCATGTTGCATGAAAATAACTTTTTTTCATCATCATCAGTTGTTTCCAAGTCATTCTCAGCCTTCAGAGATTCCTTCTTCTTCACAATCATCCAGTATTCTATGCCCATACATAGCAGATGTGTTCACATCTTGTTTTTCCAACTTTCGAAGTTTTCAGGATCAAACTTAGGACTTTCCTTCGTATAGAATGCCATCTCCAAGATCACCTCAAGTTGTTAAGCTTTCTCTACAAGGACCACAAGCTCTGATACTAATTGTTAGGAATAACAATCGACAATACAACTGAAGGGGGGGGGGGTGAATCAGTTGTATGACATAATATTAAACTTTAAACTTTAAGCTCAACAATATTAGATCTAATGAACACAATGAATGCCAACATAATAACATAATATTTTGGTTATGGGGAAACCTTGTTAAAGGTAAAAACCTTAGTGGGAATTAGCACCCACTAATGATGTACTGAGAGTATAGTAATCCTTGTTAGAAGATATAGCCCAGTTAGGAGCTTATTGAAACATTACAGTACATAGTCCTTGTTAGAGGACAAACCCTGTTAAGATTCAAGAACAATAGAGGGCTCACTACCCAAAGAAGGTTAAATCCACCTTCAGAACTCACTAGTTCACAACAGGTGTATATGAAGAAATACACAATCTTTTGAACTGTTTACCAGCAACTATCTTTGCTTGATCAATTCCAATGAAGTCCACTAGTAAACCTCTGCTCTACATGTAGCAGACACAAGCTCGCAACTTTCAAAACCTCTCTATATCACATATATTCCATTTCATGTCTTTTCCAAAGAAAAGACCTTTCATTTATACCTTATTACATTTTACCAAGATCAGGTTGGCCCATAAGGCTTTCCTAATTACAAACAATTACATAAACCCCTGCTAAGATACACACAATATCTAAAAAAAGTTTACAATGATTACATTACAATAATTAAGGACTGACATCCTTGATTTATGCTTGCCAAACAAAACACACACTTCATTCCTTGAGTTGGCTTTAGAATAAGCCATCGCCAGAGCACATGCCACAGATGACATCACTAATCACTCTGTACCTTGCGCTGACCAATGAAAATCCATTAGTACCTCTTCCATCATACTTCAAGTTTGCATACCTTGAATCCAATCCCTCTAAAAGATTTATCAAAAACTAAGAGACTAACTTTGTCAATTCTCATTGTCACAGTCCAGTGACTAGTCTTTACCAAAACAGTTGTAACTCTCTTAATATGCAATACTTAATGATACAATAATAGATATAAGATCACAACATCCACCTAAACTCTCATCTAGCTTCACAACATCTGAAACATTCATACACTAACCATACACTGTGATTACCAGTCTGGTTCCTTCATAAAAGCATATGTTGATATCAGTGACAAAACACAAATGACAACAATATGATTTCCCATTCAGTAACGTAGTGATTAAACATATTACATGTCTCAATCACCACCCATGCATTAGCAATATCCAACAGTCCTTACTTGTTATTCTCCTTCTTTATGCAATGTTGGGCTCTCAATATTGAGCTCAAAGTGTGCTAGCATAAGAATTCAATGCAATTGTGGTTTTCTGTATTTCTCATGAATGTGGTTGAAAACTAAGAGAATTAGCTCTTTATTTATAAGAATTTTGGGGTTCCAATAAGGATTACTTGATTGGAGGAACTGATTATCTATGATTGGAGAGTTAACTCAGAGTGAGTGGCAGTTCAACTCAATTGATTTCTTCGTCGACAAATTTGATTGATCTGTTAGGAAAATAGATTGGAGAGTTGACTGAATTGATTGAAGACTTAACCGATAAGGTAGAATAGAAGACTAAATAGATTGATTAGTTAGGAGAGATAATTTTGGAGTTAGAAAGTGTGATTTAGAGATTAGGGTAAGTGCACAAAGATGGGGGACCAAAAAGGGGGTATAAGATGCCACTTTTTTCCTGAAATCAACAAACTCTGAACTTCAACAAGAAATTGAAGATAGTTAGACTCAAAATTTTAAGATGTGATAAGAACAAGAGTTGTAATACTCTGAATCTAGTTCCTAAACTACTAATTTATTTTGAAAATGGTGTAGATTAAGGCCCTAAAAAAGGGAGAGCACAAAAAGTGGTCCTATTTTTTGAAAAACATAACATAGCGTTTGGTGTGCTCCCCCTAAAATGTTAACTTATTTTTTGAATTATTTTAATCACTCTAGTGAGAAGTTAGCTAACACCACGTAGTTTATCCCAAATTTTTTTGCTAATTTTTTGATGAATGTATATTTTTTTAATGAATTTATAAAGTGCACACATCCTAAAAATGTGAAATTTCTATGTGCTCCCCCTAGAAATCATTTAAAACTAATAAAAAATCAATATTATTTAAAGTGTGTATAATGGAGTCTAGTTTCTAAAAATGTAACTTGTTGCCAAATTTGATGAATGAGCCAAAATCTATGCCCAAAATACTACACGTCAGTTTTTGACAAAAATCAGACATACATACAAAAGAAATTAGAGATGAAAAGCTTAACATAATTAGAATTAAAAATAAATTATATGGTTAGATAGCTAACAGAGAGATCTAAAATATCACGTCGTCTAATTTTAACGTTGTTGAACCATGAGTAAACCTGATGAGAAGCACACAAAAAAAGATGACATTTTTTTGTATGTCTGCTAGAAAACATATCTCAGGCCTATTTGAATCCTTCAAGCCTTTGGATTGGATCTCCAAGGAAAATCCAAGCCTTATTATTGGTGGATTCCAATATCTTACAAAGTGAAAGCATGCTATAGTACATGTGTGCTATAGTACATGCGTGCTATTCAAATTTATGACTTGAATAGCACATACATGCTATAGAGCACAAGTAGTATAGCGTACATGCGCTATGTAACATCTGAAAAAGGCTTGAGTGAGAGAGAAATAGTGAGAAGGTGGCAGGGGCTAAGAGAGGAAAAGAGAGAGTGAGAAGTTGAGAAGGGAGAGAGAGAGAGAGAGAGAGAGAGAGAGAGAGAGAGAGAGAGAGAGAGAGAGAGAGAGAGCTCCCCCTTATGACCTCTCTCTCTCATCACCCTCTCTCTCTCTCCCCCTTCCCCCTTATCACCTCTCTCTCTCTCTCTAAAATGTTAAAACATGTTCCAAATCAAAAAATTTCAAAACATAGAGATTTAAAAACATCAAAAAACTTGGAATATTTTTTCAACCTTAGGTGTATTCTTAAAGAAAAACATTTTCATTAGTCTTGATTGTCTTGTATTATCATCACTATAATTCCCTCATTTCCTTGCATTTTCCTTATTTCTCTTGCATTGTCCTTATCATTAGTCCTCATTTTCTTTATAGTAGTCCTAATCTTCTTTGCATTAGTCTTCATTTTCCTTGCATTATTCCTCATTTCTTTGCATTGTCCTTATCATTGCCTTAGATCCTATGTCCTAATTGCATTTGAATTACATCCTATGTCATCCCTTACCTTATTATTGCATGTTAACTTATTACTCCACATTATCCCTAGATCCTAATTCAACCATATCTTAGGTATTATAGGTTGTATTATAGCACCTTTGAATTGGTCTCTCTCTCTCTCTCTCTCTCTCTCTCTCTCCTCTCTCTCTCTCTCTCTCTCTCTCTCTCCTCTCCTCTCTCTCTCTCCCTCTCCCCTCTCTCTCTCCCTCTCTCCCTCTCTCCTCTCTCTCCTCTCTCTCTCTCTCTCTCTCTCTCTGTTTACCACTCTTGTGTTTCTTGCATAGGGAACACATGCTATAGCACACTCGAGCTATGCAAGACTAAGATTTACTACTTTTTTGGTTTTTGCATAGTGCGCATGCGCTATGCAAGACTAGAATAAACAGTCTTATCTATTACAGATCTCATGAAAGGGGCCCACATTTCCTCTAGGGGGTGGGGGCCGGTTTCGGGTGGGTTCGGGTGGGGGGGTCGCGGGGCGGGGGTCGTCGGGGGCGCGGTTCGCGGGGGGGGGCTGGCCGCGGGGGGGGGGCCGCCGGGGGGGCGGGGGGGGGGGCCGAAAGTCAATCATTCTTCACCAAAATTTATCGATTGAGGTAAGTTTTTTTTATTTTTTACATGTGAAATGTGAATAAAGAGTCTTTTGGTTTATAATTGGTATGATATAGACTTGTTCAATACGTAATTTGATATAATTGTAATAAATTTATATTATAATTTGTCATATTGTAAGAGATTTATATTATAATTTAACTTATTATAATAGATTTATATTATATTTTTAAAATTGTAATCAATTCATATGTAGAAATCATTATCATGCTGAGGAAATGAGCAAAGAATCTAACACCGGAAGAGAATGAAAGAGACAAAGAGAAGAAAAGAGAAAGAATCAGACAACTTCGTGAACACAAAAAATTTCATACCATAGAAGAAGATTTTTCTTTGGATGAGGAACATGAAATATCAATACAAAGTAAGAGAGAATTGGAATTGGAAACAAAAAGACAACGCATGAGAAACTTGCGTGCAACAAGATAATTGAATTATGAATATGCGAACACATCATCTATGAGTTCCCAAGTTGAAGAGACATCATCATCCAATGTTGGAGGCACACCATTGTATCATGTTGAAGGCACACCATTATCTACTTACCAAGATGTGGGCACACCATTTTCTACATCCCAAGGTTTATGCACCCCCTTGTATCATGTTGAAGGAACACCATTGTCTACATCCCAAAGTGGAGGCACACAATTGTATCATGTTGAAGGCACACCATTGTCTACATCCCAAAGTGGAGGCACACAATTGTATCATATTGAAGGCACACCATTATCTACATCCCAAGGTATTGACACAACATTGTGTCATGTTGAAGGCACTCAAGATGGTATGCAATTCACACATAATATTTTTGATGCTCCTAGAATTGTTTATAGAAAGCCAAAATATTTGATTGATATTGATACTAACATTTTGCAAGCAATTCCTGACAAGATTCCCAAGCGTACTTGTCAAAGAAATGCTAATCGTATTTGGAGATCTTTTTTTGAGAATTTAAACATGACAGGAAGATGTAAACTATTTGTTGAAATGATGAGAAATCTAAAATTTAGGCCCACCATGAAGATTCTTGGGTTAAGAATGATGGATGAGTCAAGTGAAAAATCTATTGTAAAGAATCTAATGACTGCATATGAGAGTGTGGGTTCTACATCACGCATGAAAGATAGTAATGTCACATGACACGTACTTACATCAACAATAGTAAGCACTCAAATGAAGAAATTTTGAATCATTAGAAAGACAAGAAAAACATTGAAAATAAGTAGAAAGTCTCTAATGAGAGCCCTGGAAAGGCGTCAAAGAGTGAAAGATCGAAATAGTAATGAGTTATGGGTATTTTCCGGTAGACTACCGCGAAAAGATAAAATAATTGTTGAAGCTTTGAAATCCTTGATTGAAGAATTTTGGAAGAATAACACATGGGTATCACCTAATCAATGAGATGTTGTAAGAAGGAGGATTGGTAGTCGAATTTGTGTTCCACATCCAAAACATTTTTTAGATTCAACTCAAACACAATTCTTTGCAAAATTTATACATATGTATCCTTAAATTAAAATTAGTCATAGATATTTTGAAATGGGTAAATATTTTTATGTGAAGATAAATCACACACACACTTGTTGTTGTAGGGTACATATTGAATTTTCTAACCATTTTGATGTTTATAGGAATATATGTGTAGATGTGCACTCTAACAATGTTTTGCAGGACTGTAACATAAATGTCCCACCTAGATCTTCAAGGGAATTAATATCTACCATTTTATGTGAAAGAAAAGATGGTCAAAAATTTTACAAGCTCTCATGCTTGAATGGTACATGCATAGATTGCAGAGGTTTGTGACATTTGCCAATTTAGCAATAGAGATATACATATACATATACATATACATATACATATACATATACATATACATATACATATACATATACATATACATATACATATACATATACATATACATATACATATACATATACATATACATATACATATACATATACATATACATATACATATACATATACATATACATATACATATACATATACATATACATATACATATACATATACATATATATATATATATATATATATATATATATATATATATATATATATATATATATATATATATATATATATATATATATATATATATATATATATATATATATATATATATATATATGTGGAGAGTACGCATGCAATCAATAATGAAATAGTGGAATTTGGAAAATACAAGACCATGACATACAATCTAAAAGATGGAAAAGAGGTTAAAAGATGTGATTTAGAAATTGAAAAAAATTCCAGTGTATCAGTTCATGGACATTTTTTGTAAAAAAATTATTTATGAGTATGCAAGGAATACACATAGAGTGCGATGGTTGAATATGCAATTCAAGTTGTGCAAGGAAACATTCCCACTTGATACCATTGTTTCAGGTGTGGACTTTGTAGAGAAATACACACTACAACCATAGAATGAGGTGCAAGCAAAGTATTACAACTCTCAACAAGTTGCTATATTTGTTCATATAGCATTTATGCATTCACCTGACAATACAGAGGAGAAAATGAAGATATTGAGGGAGTATCATTTTTATGTCAGTGATGATCGCTCACATTCTACAGAGTTTGTACACGATTGCTTTCAACTATTTTATGGTGATTTGGCTAATAGGGGCATATCATATCATCGACATATCATATGGTCAAATAATTGTGCATCACAATTCAAGAATTCTCGAATGTTTTATTGGTTGTGCATGATGCATAATATTATTGGAACTCAATATATGTGGAATTTCACAGAGGCCGATCATGGAAAGGGAGAGCACGATGGTGTAGGTGCATGTATTAAAAGAGCCTTAGCACATGAAGAATTAAAGTACAAAGAGAAAGCAACATTGTTAGATGCGAGATGTATTGTCCAGTGGTGTGATGCTACAATGGGTCCAGGTAATGAAGGTGAGTCTATAGTTTGTAGAATTTTTTTGGTTGATGGATGAAACTAACATTGCACCATATGAGGATTGTTGTACACTAACAGGATCGAGTGAGCTACACTCTTTTAGAATTTGTAATGCAGGTTCATGGAGTATCCACACACGACATATGGTGTGATTTTGTTCATCATGTGTAGATGAAGATTGAGATGGGTGTGAGTCAAAGGAATGGGTTAACAAATGGTATACACATATTTTGAGCCCACTTGCCTCCTATCATCCCCATGAATCACTACAACTGACAGAAATGGAATCATTAATTGACTTTGATCGCTTATCTGATCTAGTACAACTAGGTAAATTTTCCACATACAAATAATCTCAAATTTGGTAATTTATCATAAATATTCAGTAAACTAATGTCCTCATTATGTTTATATCATTATAGGCCATGTTTTTGCTATTATTACACCTCAAGACAATGAAGAAGGGACAAATTATTATTTGTGTCATTGTGTTGAGGCAAAAAAGAAATTGGATCACACAGTTATCAATGGTGAAGAATTAGAATACCCTATAGGAGAAGTGGTTTTAATTGGAATATGGCTTAGGTGACATGTGTAATCACCAAAAATTGGATAAGATCATTTAAGTGAGAAATCAAGGCGAAAACCAATGCAAATCAATCATATCAATGCAATTAAATAAAAACAAATTAAGATCAAAGAAAAATTGCAATCAAGCTAATAATCTGAATTGATTGAAACTCAAAATCCATTAAATCAATTTGAATCAAATAAATCATGATTAACCAATCAATTGTGTAATTAATCTAATTAATTACATAGTTCAATTTAAATCAAATCAACCCATTTAAGGGGTACACATGGCTAAACAAATTAAATAAATTTAATTAATTAATTCCTATTTTCTCTCAACCACCAAAGGGGAGGAAAATGAATCAACCAATAGGAATTGAGGACCAAGATCACATGGATCAAGCCTAAATTCAATCTCAATCACTCACTTGGAGGATGCATCTTGTCCACTCATTTTGTCCTCTTGTCTCAAGCTTTGAAGACAAAATATTTAAATGGTCTCCAAAGGTGGAACCATGGACTCAACTCTCACCTAACCTTGATCAACTCAACTACACTCCCTACCCTTTCCAAAATCTATAAAAGCAAGGCATAATTGAAGTAATAATCATCCACAAAATATGAGAATAACATCAAACCTCTTGTAATTTATAGCTAGAAAGGCAAATTTAGAGCTAAATAGGTGTAATTTCATTTAGAATTGAACTATTAGCTTTGTTTATCATTCATTATCATTTTAGGACTGTCACTAATGGAAGCTTGCTGAGAGCTTTGCATTAGCATCCCTAAATAGAGATCCATAGAGTGCTTAATTGTTCTTTATTTGTTAAAATAGCTTATTCTTTGTGGTAATTTAGCTATTATTTTCATTTATTTACAATAATAACCCTATGAAGGTACTTTTTCTAGTACACAAAATGGTGCCCACCATGGGGCATTAGGCCTCATTCTTTTAAAAATTCAGAAAATTGCTAGTTTCTTGGATTTTTCTTATTTTGTTCTCTGTTTTACAAGTTCTGCGGTGCATTTGAGAGTTTATGTTGCGCTTACAAGAATTTTTGGTGTGCTTTTAAGGCCTAAAACAACGCATCCATGACAAATTTTTGTGCCTTTACACAGTGAAACATCACTTTCAATATTTCTTCTAATCTGTTTAAAATTCTTTCAGTGTGTATACCCTGACTCCGCAGTGCATTTAATCCATTATGCAGTGCGTATACATTTCTTTATGCACATTTGATTCATTAAATAACACTTTTAAATTATATTTCTACGCATTTAAAATTTTTTGTTGTGCTTTTAATCATTTTTGTAGCGCGTACAAGCATTTCTATAGCGTGTACACTCATTTCTATAGTGCATACAAGTTTTTTTTATTAATTTTAAATTATGACTATAAATAATGTTTTCTCTGTGTTTTTCTGGTGCCATGACATAACAAAAATTGGAAAACAGAGGCCAGAATCCACAGTGAGGATAAAAACATCACAAAAAGGTTGAAAATAGAGAAAACTCTTCATCTTAACAACTTTTTGGGAGGATTCCAAGTAGGAAGTGGATGAATATGAAAAGTACTTGCATATAATTAAATTGTATAAATCTAAATTTGTTCCATTGAATTGGATTTCTACTCCTTAAGCTTGTCATTTTCTTTCTCAACTTCTAAAAGAATGGAGTAAAAGATAAATTGCTTGGATTTCTTCACTTTGTTTATTTGTGTTGGATTAACAATTTCAAAGGGATGCAAAGGAGCTGGAATGATCGCCATTAGGTGAGCATAAAAATGGAAAATTCATCAAAAATGCCCCTAGCCTTAGCTAGCTTCAAAACAAGGTAAGCCTAAAACTTGGTCAATTTTTGCTTAAATTGTGGGCTTGTCAATTTCAAAATCTAGTAATTAAACCAGAATAAATGATAAATCAAGAATTTAATCAATAACCCCTTGTTTGTGGAGGAGAGTAGAAATACTCAATTCTCATTAGTTAGTGGGTTTGGATAATCGAACATTGTTAAAAGTGTTTGGGAATTGAGAAATAGATAGGGATATGCTCTACACATTTTGGTGAATCAAACTCCCAAAACCTATCTCTTCATTCCACTTTATTGCTTTCAAAATGAACATGCTAGATCTATAGTGGGCTCACCTCCCGAGATTTGCCTTAATAAGGCCAGTGAGAGGGACAATCCAAAGTGGGATACATTTGCTTTTTCCGCGAAAATCCAACCCACTCTAAAATAAAATGCATGCATCGTTAATGGGGTGTGTGACAAAAGGATATTAAGCTTTCAAACTTCCTTGAGTAGTCTACGGGATTGCGCAAAACTCTGACATACTCGGTGGTGGGAAGCCCCTTATTTTTGGGGGATGAAACTTGATATTTTTTTGAACGGAATCCATACCATATTCTTGATAAATTAGCAAGCCTACCTCATTAGATCCATTTAAAAGCCAAATTTGACCTTAGGTAGATTGCTTGGAAGAATTTCTTGTGATAATTGATAAAATTATTGTGTTGTGCTTGAAGGTCTTTGATTACAAAAAGAAAACATCCATTAAGATCCAAAAATCAATTAACAATAAAGATTCAAAAGAGTATTATATTCACAAGAATTCAAGAAATGGAAAAAGAAATGGAAGCAATATCCAACCAATTCTCATTAAGAATATTTTTTCCTTACCTCTATGATCAAGAAAAACATCATGAATGCCATATCTTTGATAATTCAAAATTTGATCAAAAAGAATATCATGAAAACCCTATATTTGATCAAAAATATCCTAATGATAAACCAATATTTGATGAAGAACCTATTTCAAAATATCAAGAGAATCTCATCTTTGATCAAGGAAATCAAGAGGAATTAGTCCCATCTCAACAATATTCATCATATGACAACTCTTTGAGAAACACAAATACATCCAAATATCATTGGGATAGATCATTTACTCCTTTGGAAATTTCATACGAATCAGCTTTGGAAAAAATCCTTGAAAATGATCTCATCACGTTGCCTCAAATCACTTCATGTGGTTTTATATTTTTGAGTAACTATTGTGCATATCATAGACATAATGAGCATGAAACTTCAGATTGCATGGAGTTGAAACATAAAATCCAAAATCTTATTTATGATGACTTAATTGAAATTGAAGATCCTAATGACTCATCCAGTGAAGATACTACTCTCAAGAAAGATCAAACTTATGAACACATGTCTAGTGGTGGTCCTCTTATAGCTTTCACCTATTCCACCATTCCTCTATTTCATATAGAAGCAAAGCTATCCAATAGTCCTCCATCAAACAAAGATCCAATTTTTTTTCATAATGACTATGTATACCCTCAAGGGCTACCTCTAAAAGAGATCCAAGCTAACCTACATCTTGCTACAAAATTCTTTCATACTTCAAAGGTTATAGACTCCAAGCCTTCATGTGCTACAATGCCTATTGTACCTATTTCAAATGAACATCCATCATCCCTCCAAGAATCCCTTGCACGGATCCAAACTCCTACGTTGTCCTTAGAAGTGGCTCCATGTCAAGAGACTAATCAAAAGTGCAAAGAAACAAGTATTATGAAGGATCAAGATCAAGATAATATCCCTCCTTATCCTATATTTGACCAAAGTCCCATATCCCAAGAATCCCATGATGAATCCTTCATACCCTTCCATTTATTTCAAGAAGATATCATTTTACCTCAAACACCCCATATTCCTTCACCTCCTATATCATACCCATCTCCTAAGAAATATCAAGGTATTCCTTCCATCTCTAATGAACTTATTGAAAATCAAAAGAATAGTATTCTTCCTAGGCTATCAAAAGATCCTCGCCAAGATCAAAGTACCCCAACATCCAATTTTCATAAGCCTCCATATCTATCTCAAGATTCAACTGCTCTTATCAAAGTCACTCCTATCAAAGCTACATATAAGCCTATTGATACAAAGATAAATCCAAAAGACAAATCCTTGGCCATGCAACTCAAAATAAAGATGTTCATATCCCTCCCACATCCCATTTACCTCCATTTGTGCATAAGCATATTCCTTAGACATCCTCCAAATCCATCCTTGGTCCCTATATCCCAAACTTGAAACCTTATACATCATCCAACTCCATATTGGGCCCTTACATTTCTCCATCAACCTTTCCTACCATCCCTATCCCACCATCCCCTTACCTTACCATGTATCAAGATCAACAAAGACATAAATACTTGAGAAACCAAGCACCCATCCATGTCAATCCTCCATATCAGACCATCCATATGAACCAACATTATAAACCTTATTCATCCACCAATCCCAAGTCCTTTGAAATAAATTTGAATGTGCAACATAAAAATCAGAAATCCAAGAATCCACTTATGTATGAAGAGCACCATGTCCCATCTAATCGACACGTGAATGAAAGAAAAAAAGAAATATTCAAAAGACCACAAAGGTCCATTGAGAAAAAATAAAAATCAAAGAAAATGTGGGTTCCTAAATCCCTCATCGAAGAAATGTATTCTAAAGCATCCAAAAGGAAAGAAAAATCAAAGAAAGTGTGGATTCCCAAGTCACTTTTGAAGGACTTACACACAAAAGAGAAATCAAAGTTGACATTCAAGCTTCCAAAGGCTTCCACTTCACATTCTCCCAAACATATTCCATCTTATCCATCCATTTTGGGTCCTTGTGTCCCAAGATCCATATCCTCTCTTACATCAAAATCCCAAGCTATTTCACCCATTTTTCCTCCATTATTCCACTACCCTTCAAGGTGTGTATCAATGTTGATCTTGATAATACTTCTTATCCTCCTATTCATTATCCTTCCATTCCCTTTTTCATGCCCACACATAGAAAGACTTATTATCCTCTCATTCATTATCCTTCCATTTCCATTATCCAATCCATTTCATAAAGCTTTAGCCACCCTCTACCTTATCCACCATATCACATTTTTGTCACCCTATCAACATCTTTGAGCATACTTTTCAGCGGTTTTGGCCCATCATATCATACCCTATCAAGGAGTAAAGAGAATGAGGCTTGAGTCCATCCAAAAAGAGAAAATTGAAAAAAGAAAAAGAAGAAGAAGAAAAAGAAAATAAAATAAAAGAAAAAAAATCCATCGCATGGTGAAAACCACTTCTTGTGGCATCTTGGAAAAGTACCATGATGAAAACCTGGCAAACATGCGTCATGCGTAATTCCTCTCTCTTGCACTCTACACTTGGGGGCAAGTTTCATCCATCATATCCTCCATCTTTCTACCATTGATCTCACTTGCATCCATATTACATCTTTCACCTTTGATCTTGACAAGGTTGAACATATCCATGAGCATTAAGTATCTTGACATGAGTTATCCTATCCATCAGCCTATTCACTTGTTGTTTTCACGCTACCTTATCATGATATTGCTTATCCTAAATCCACCTTCATTATTCCTAAGAAGCCTTCCCATAATCCCAAACCATTCACTCATAGCCTTCACTGCCCCTTTATCATGATTGTGTGATCCTATCCACATTGATCCCTTAATCTTGATCCAATTGAAAAATAAAAGAAATGAAAAAAAAATGTTAGAAAAAGTCTCTTGATATGTCCACTCCTTTGGACCATTGTCATGACACCAAGTCATTATTCCATATGCTATCCAACACCACATCATTGGCCTATATTGAGATATTATTTTGCCCTAGCTTGGATAATCTTGAGGAGATGGTCCTATGGGTAAAACACTTGCTTCATCCATCATTGCCTATTCATTGGTGAATCATCAGTTTGCAAATCTATCTTTCATGTCCTATACCTTGCTAGACATTGGGGATAAATCAACGTGATCTTGCTTGAGAACTAAAGATCTCTAAAAATTCAAAAACATAAAAAATCTCTAAAAAGCTAAAAAACATAAAAAAATCTCTAAAAATCCAAAAGAAACATAAAAAATATTTAAAAATTAAAAAAATTAAAAAACCTTTTAAAAATACAAAAATCATGAAATCGTAAATAAACTCTCAAAAGTTGCATTGCCCAACAAAGCATGATCTTTGCTAAATCAAACTGGGGCACTAATCCAAATTCAATAAGCTTAGAAAAATAGACGCAAGTTGGCTCAAAATCATTGCATCAAAATTGAAAAATTGCTACACTTGAACTTATTGATCAATATTACATTTCAACATCCAAACACTTGATTTAAACAACAACATTTGACACATTAAATCTTCAAACAACAAATCAGATCAAAATCTAAAAGGCTTAAACATAACTAAGGATCAAAGTGGATGAAGTTTTTGAAATATCGATCTACAAACAAAAGCAAAAATTTTCAAAGTGTTACTTAATTTTTGGAACCATGTCTTTTTAGAAAATCGATGATGGTTGATTAGATGAGTAATGATGAAGACATGATATTTTCTTGATTTCTTCTTGAGTGCTTGTCAGGTTGATTCATAGCAGTATGCGAATCCGTCTAATGACATGATCATCAAAGAATCATCGAGGACATTTGTATATGAAAGGGATCAATTCTTTGTCTTTTTACTTGCAATTGTTAAAATTCGAGGAAAGAGGTATTCATATCATCATGGTTGAAATAGTGAGGGTTGTACCAATTTCATGTTCCAAAAGCTCGATGATGAAAATAAGCATCCAATTCTAAATAGTGACAACTAGTTGCATCCATATAGATTAATTTCATGTTAGTTTGCATGGGTGGATCCTTTTTCTCAAAATGTGTAAGGAAAGTTAAATGGGGTAGAGTTATCATCATTAAAAGACCAAATCAAGATACATCAAATGATCAAATGATATAATCAATGGTACATCATCAAATGTCTTGAAATCTACATCATCAAATGTCCATCAATATATAATCAAGGTCCTGATCAACATCATCAAATGTCCATAAATATATAATCAAAGTCTTGACTAACATCATCAATGTCTGAAATATCCATCATCGAAAATCATCCTTAATTTGAATCATCAAAGGTACATCAATATCATCAAGATACATCATCAAATGTATGATCCAAAAAATGATTCATGCTACATCAAGGACATCATCAATAATCAATTTTTTTTATCAACTAGGGGAAACTTGACTCTATTCATCACCTATATCTATACCTGCACCTACACCAATGGATGACTCTTCTCTTCTACCAATCCTTAATTTTTCATCATGAGAAAATCTAATTAACCTCGTATCATCAAAACATCTAATCATATCATATCAAATATCAATTAGTCAAAACATCCAATTGATCATATAATGTCAATCAAGTTATCCTATCATCAATTTTCTCATCTTGAGCGCATCAGATCTCCTAACTCTATATCATGAGGAAGGAAAATCATTCTTTTGTCTCTTTAGATCTTGAAAGAGAATTATCAACCCATCAACTTATCATATCAAATTGACATCAACATCAACCAAGTGATTCTAAATGACATCAAATGATACCAAACCATCATCAACTCATTCACAACATCAACAACATTTTATCATTCAAATATCTTCTCATCAAATCCTCTCATGATTGGGGCATTTCCAAATTTCTATATCGGGAAACAAATCAAAATTTCCCAATCTCAACCAAATCATCCAAAATTATCTTGATTCATTTCCTGAGGGGGCATGAAATCATATCATCATCAGCATAAGAAAATTAGTGGCAAAATATTTCAACGTAAATTTTTTTGCATTTATCAGCGGAGCATCAAAAACATCAAATCAGGCATCGTATCAACAATTCATCATCGAAATGAGCATCAAGAACTTCAATCAACTGAAACTACATCAATCCTATCACTAGTATCTGCATCTTCTATCAGCATCACAATCAACCATAAATCTAATTAGGACTTCACATCAATGGAATCGAGACATTCTTTGAATCGACATGCTTCGCATGTCAACTCAAAGAAAGGCATTTGTAATCACCTAAAATTGGACAAGATGAATCAAGTGAACAATAAAGGCAAAAATCAGAGCAATTGAATTAAATCAAGCATTCATCAAATCAAAATTCAAATCAAGCCTCAATTTAATTTAATTAAAAATCAAAAGTCATAAATTCAACTTAAATCAAATAAAGTATGATAAATCAATTAATTGTGTAATTAATCTAATTAATTACATAGTTCATTTAAATCAAATCAACCCATTCAAGGGGTGCACATGGATAAAGATATTAATTAAATCTTATTTTCCCTCAACCACCAAATGGGAGGAAAATTCATCAACCAATAGGATTTAAGGATGGAGCTTACATGGATCAAGCCTAAATCCAATCTCAATCACTCACTTGGAGAATGCATCTTGTCCACTCATTTTGTCCTTTGGTCCCAAGCTTTGAGGAAAAAATATTTAAATGGTCTCCAAAGGTGGAACCATGGACTTAACCCTCACATAATCATGATAAAATCAACCACACCCCCTACCCTTGCCAAAATATATAAAAGCAAGGCATAATTCAATCAATAATCATCCAAAAAATATGAGAATAGCATCAAACCTCTTGCAATTTATAGCTAGAAAGGCAAATTTAGAGCTAAATAGGTGTAATTTCATTTGGAATTGAACTATTATCTTTTTTTATCATTCATTCTCATTTTAGGACTATCACTAATGGAAGCTTGCTGAGAGGTTTGCATTAACATCCCTAAATAGAGATCCATAGAGTGCTTAATTGTTCTTTATTTGTTAAAATAGCTTATTATTTATGGTAATTTAACTATTATTTTCATTTTTTTGCAATACTAACCCTATGAAGGTACTTTTTATAGTACAAAAAATGGCGCTATCACTCAGTTATCGATGGTGAAGAATTAGAATACCCTATAGGAGCAGTGGTTGTAATTAGTACATGGCTTAGGCGGTATGCTATGAAGAACCCTAGGTTGTGGTTGTTCAAGGATTGGGAGGCACACATAAAGATTATTCATTATTGGAACCTCATCATTGCATAAAATTTCCACTTCATCAGATATGGAGGAAGACCACATAATAAAACTCTTTGGAAGGTTCGCGAGTTAGACCACGAGGCAATACTTAAGACAATCAAGGGTAGGGAAGATCCAATTGGTTCATTGGAATAAACGGAGATACAAAATATTGTAATGTGGTGGTGTGTAAGACTCTCTAATCCCATACCCTAATTGAAATGAGTGCTCAATCAGTTAGCACGTGAGACAACTTTCTCATCAAACATCCATTCAAGGATGCACTATCTAGGCTTCTCCCAATGCACCTAGAGCCTCCAAGTTATCAAATCTCCAAGAAAGACTTCCAGCCTTGTTCCAACACCTTAGAAGGACTTAACATGGTCAATGTACCATGTTTCACCAACCCACCAAGTCTGATTAAGTGTTCTCCAACACAATCCACTCCAACAACCCTTTAGGCTAGTAGCCTTCACCAGTCACAAATCAGCCTTTCTATCTCAAACTTCCCAAACAACTCAGAAAAATATTGATTGTTTTAGATACCCTTTTGGGTTCTCTAAATCCTCCCCAAGTCTCAGGGTACACTCTTTTGGACCATATACAAGATCTAACTACCTAGCAACCCCAAACTAGGCGTAATTCACCCTCATTTACAAAGAAACTTATAAATGTAATTACTCCCTTGATGCCAAAGAAAGAAAAAATATTCTATAAGGTTTAAAAACAAAATATTCTCAAGTTTTTAAGGTCTCAACCCCTACCCATTCTTCTAGCCGCCAAACCCTTACTTTTAGGGTCATTTATCAAGGGCCAGCACAAAAGAACCCTTGCAACCTTCACCAAAGAAACCTAGTTGATCCAACACATCAATATGGATCCCCAAAATAATAATACATCACCAAAAGTCCCCATTCTTAAGGGCATGAAACCTCCATAATGATTGGTGTTAAATCAAATTCTCTTTCAATCAACAATCTCCTTCATTCAGTGATCTCCCCAACACTATACTTCATATCCCTGCAAACAAATACTAAAATAAAAGGATCAAAATAAATTTTAGACATATCCCACCAATAAAAATGATTATAGGGGTGGGAGAGTCAATCCTCTTAAGGAGACTTCAATCCCAATCACTGGCTATGACCCCAAACCCAGTCTCTGTTAAGACCACCAGTTAATTACTTTGCCTTATTAACAAATAAAATATTGAAACAATTGCATCAAAAGGTAAATAAAAACTAAGGCAATGTCCTAAAATTATGATCCAATCCTTACACATCACCAAAACATGTTTGAAAATACTGCTAAGGCTGACTGTACCCATGAGACAGTACATATTTTGCAGAGAATGTTTATTTATTCAAAGAACACCATTTGAAAAATGGTTCTTTACACATAAAAACTCCACATACCTATCTCCAAACTTGTGGATCCACCATGAAATAGACTCAAAATCCAAAACAAATAGGTAGTAACCATATAACTAACTCTAGAACTATCTACTAATAGTCACAAACTGACTGATGAAATCAAAATATGATCAAAAGTTGTTGTCAAGTTGACAACCTATGTTGTCAACTAGACAAAATGAAACTAATACTCCTCTTAGGACTTTGATAAAGGTTTAAAGACAACCTTCTCAAACCACACTAGTCCTTTAACCCCTTATGTGCCTTATAAGCCATGATTGCATTAAAATGCAATTTTACAACTTTTAGCATCTTTTGCACATTTAAGTGTAATTACATATTTTAATGGCATAAATGGCCATATCAAAACCCTAGATGACCTTATAGGTTATTAACCTTCACGTAATTCCTTGGATCACTCAAGTGACCCCAAGGATACATCTTTAGCCCTCGTGCCATTTAATGGCTTACATGACATTATTGGTGATCCCATTAACCAATGATCACAATCATTACAAAACATGATGTAAATAACATAAGATGACCAATTATGGTCCATTAAAATGAAAAGTGACCTTAGATGGTCTTGTGCCATCACCCTAGGATCTTCATTGACCCTAGTATGCATCCATGGTTCAGGTTCTGTCCTTGGTGCTCTTGCACCAGAGTTAGTCTCAACTAAAGGGTTAAATATAGTGCTTTGACTTTAGACAACCAACACCTCAAAAATTTTGAACAATTTCACATCCTCTGATCTCTTATGCCAACTTCTCTTGACATTAAACATTCACTTAAGGATCTCAATCTAGGCCTTCTCCCAATGCACCTAGAGCCTCCAATATGTAAAATCTTCCAACAAGTCTTCCACCCTGGTTCTAACTTTTTAGAACAACTTAACATGGTTCATATGCCATGTTACACCAGCCCTCCAAGTCTGGTCAAGTGATCTTCAACCTAATCCACTCCATTAGCCTTCTAGGCTAGTAGCCCTCACCAGTCACAAATCAGCCTTTTTCTCCCAATCCTCCCAAATAACTAAAGGAACTCTTGATTGTTTTAGATACCCTTTTGGGTTTTATAAATCCTACCCAAAGCCCAAGATAGAATCTTTTGGACCATCTAGTAGATCTGATACCCTAGCAGTCACCAACTAGGCCTAATTCCATCCCCATTACAAAGTAACTCATAACAATATTCACTCCCAAACCTCCCAACCAAGAAAAATGCTTTCATAAGGTTTAAAAACAATTTTTTTTCAAGTTTTTAAGGTCTCAACACCTACCCATTCTTCTAGCCACCAAACCCTTGTTTCTAGGGTCACGCAACTAGGGCCTACTCAAATGGAACCTTACAACTTCTTCCAGATCAAACAAGTTGATAAAACACATCAGTATGGATCCCAAAATCCATAATCCACCATAAAAACATCCACTCTTAATGATTTACACTCACCAAAATGATTGGTGCCAAAACAGGGCACTCCTCACACAACAAACTCCTTCATTCAGTGATCTCTCCAACACAATCCATCATATCCCTGCACCAACCATTATATTATAAAGATATAATACAAATTAAAACCTCTCCCACCAATCACAGTGATCATAGGGGGTGGGAGAGTCAATCCTCGTAAGGAGACCTCAATCCCAATCACTGATTGTGACCTCAAATCCAATCAATGTCAAGAACACCAGTAATTTCCTCTATCTTAAATACAATAAAAACAATGAAATAAATGTGTAGAAATATAAATAAAAACCAAGGAAATGTCCTTACATCATAGACCAATCCAAATCATGTTTTATGAAAACATTTTAATTCATTGGTCTTGGATTGTACCACGAGACAATGTCATAGTATGCAAAGAATATTATTGTTTATTGATTGAAAACTATTACAATGCTCCTTCATTCCATGCAAAATTCCACTTATCCTCTTCCACTCACATGGATCAATCTTAAAATAGACTCAAACACCCAAAAAATTGACTGTAACTATTTAACTACCCAAAAAACTGTCCCCAAACAGTCTAAAACCGTCTGTCTTAACAAAGCATGACTAATATTTGTTGTCAAGTTGACAACCAATGTTGTCAACTCGACAACATGAGTCTAAAACCCCTCTTAAGAATTTTCTAAAGGTTTAGAACAACCCTTTCAATCCATACTAACCTTCTAACCCCTAGATGACCCTTCTAGGCTATAATTGCATGAAAGCAATTTCACATCTTCTTTTGGTATCTTTGCACTTTTGAGTGCATTTACATATTTTAATGGCATTAATGGAAATATAACAAGCATAGATATCCTTCTAGGTCCTTGACCTTTACATATGTCCTTGGATCAACCAAGTGAACCCAAGGTTACATCCTTAAACCCATATGCCATTCAATGGCTTACATTACATCTTTTGTGACCATATCACCAAATGATCAACATCATTACAAAATATGATGAAAACAACATAAAATGACCAATCATGGTTCATTACAATATCAAATGATCTTAAATGGTCTTATCCCATCACCCAAGGATCAACAATGCCCCTGGTGTACTTCTGTTGCTCTGCAGTTGATGTTGGTGCTCCTGCACCAATAACCTATCTCAGTTTTCAGAGATTCAAGTTCATTTATATTTGGCACCACATTCTCGGTTGATGTCAAAACTCGAAGTGTTCCTTAGTTGAAATGAGAAAAATTGTGTATCTTCCAAACCATCGGTTGTGGCATCGAACCATCTGTGCCAACAACTCCAAATGGTTGAGTGAATGCTAGTGGCAACCTCATTTGGCACACAGAGTCGCTTGAACGCCGCCGACCACTCTGGGCCAAAGTGTCCCTCAAGGTGCACTAAACATGAAATTGGCGATCTTTACAGGGTCATATCATGGAGCCCATGCAAGGTAGCATCAAACCATTAGGTGCTGCATGACCATGTTGCTGAGGCCTACAATAACCTATCTCGGTTTTCAAATATTAAAGTTAGTTTATATTTGGCACCACATTCTCGGTTGATGTCAAAACTCGAAGTGTTCCTCAGTTGAAATGAGAAACATTGCATATCTTTCAAACCATCGGTCATAGCATTGAACCGTCTATTCCAACAACTCTGAATGGATGGGTAAACACTAGTGGTAACCTCATTTGGCACACAGAGTCGCTTGAATGCTACAGACCACTGTAAGGAAACTCAGGTGTGGAAACAACTTCCTACAATAATCTCTAAAGGAAAGTATTGTGCAAATTCTTTTAAATCCTTACAATTTTAGATTCGTTAACTACTTTAACAATGATATTACAGCCATATACCATGCATATAGAAAATAGAGAATGACACAATGATTTACCCTGGGGAAACCTTTTGGTAAAAACCCCAGCACTCCAAAACCTGCACATTGTATTAATCAAAACAATTATAGTTTACAATACACTTGCAATGCAAGATCTTCCTATAGATTTCCAACTCTTGAAGACAAATCGCGACAGCATAAAAATGTTCCAACAATACACAAACTTCACCTATCTTTGCAACCCTAAAGAATGCTTATATCATGCGCTTCCCTTTTTAGGGCAACTTCCAAAGATAGCCATATTAGGGTTTTACTATTCTTTGAGAAAATAGGAACCCGAAATTTTTTTTTTGAGCCGATGCCTTGAATCCCATGATTTGGGAAGAGTGTATAGTACTCAACTTTATCAGTTGACACATGTCTTCACTTGTCATTGAATCTTCCAGACATAGCTCTTACGTGTAATAGGAATCCGTCATAACCGTTTCAGCCATGATCTCCTTACACACAATTCAAGATGCCGACACATCAAGTGGAGTGACACATCAACATGCCAAATAGACATGTACACTCACACTTAATTACATTATTTGCAAGAAATACATTTTACAAAACAAATAATAAGAATAGGAATTATCCAAGGTTGAGACACCTTATTCCTAACCACTTCGAGCTGAAGTGTCCTTCAAGGTGCACTCAACATAAAATTGGCGATCTTTACGGGGTGATATTTTGGAGCTCGTGCGATCTAGAATCCAAACATTAGGTGCTACATGACTGTGTTGTCGAGGCCTACAATAACCTATCTCGATTTTCAGAGATTCAAGTTTGTTTATATTTGGCAACACATTCTCAATTGATGTCAAAACTCAAAGTGTTCCTCAGTTGAAATGAGCAACATTATTGATGCAAGAGCATCCTGGGTGTAAGAGCAATCTTGCATCACCCAAAAATATTTTTGTTTTCTTTTCAATAAGGGCTATCTTGTGCAGAGCTGCTATTTATGGAAAATTACTATTTTTAGTAAGTTGGTCATATGATCTCGAAATGTTCTGATTTCATAATTTGAGGTTCATCTTAGTCATATCAGCCTACTAGTTGAGTTTCATTGCCACATCATCTGCATTGGTGAAGTTATTGAAGTTTTTGGGTACGAAATCTTTTAGGTCAATTTTGAAGGTCTTAGAGGCTCTGGATCACGATTGGCCCTCGATTGACTAGAGCTTGCACAATTTAGGCACTGTAGATCTCATCTTGGTGTTTCTGAAAAGTGGTTATAATAGATAAACAGAGCTATGATTAGAAAGTTATGGCCTCCAGAAGTTGGGCTACCTAAAAGCATATTTTGTATTTCTTTTGAGCTGACCCTATTGTAAAAATTGTGAAAATAAAATAATTATATATATAGTCAGCCTTAAGGGCTAAATTTCTGGAACCTTCTCAGACGGTGGAAATTGCCTATATAAAGAAGGCCCATAGTGTTGTCTAGGGTAGTTCTGGGTAGATCTAGGTAATGATTCGAGGCTTTGTCCTACAAAATATTGCAAAGGGAATGTCCATGTGGCTTTGCATATTGTAATTTTGAAATTTGTAATTCCACATTTGTGGAGATAATAAGAAGCCCATTTTTTGTTCTTGCAAATTGTTGTTGTTTCTCTATTTTTATTATGTGTTTGTGGTATTAAGGGGAGCACCCTTCATCAAGTGGTATCAGAGCCAGGTTCTTGAGTGTGTAGATAGATCACCGACTATGAGGCAGTTTGGACTAGGACCGTGGTTAGGGTTTTAGAAAGCAGCGTGAAAATTCCTCCATGAAGGGAACATGGAGGAAGAGTTGGTGTTGTGACACCCGAGGTTAGAACACTCCAGAGACAAGTGCAAGCATTGCAAGAAGAGATTCATAAAGGAATGAATCTTAATGTCAAAGATGAAAGCGAGGATGAAGTCGAGGGAGAAGGAAATTCTGATCAAGAAGAAGGCAAAATTTTAAACTAGGAGGAAGAAAGACTTTTTTGGACCATTTCCAAGATTGGGAAAAGACCTAAGATTAAGGTTCTTGCATTTTCAGGAAATCTTAAGCCAGAGGAGTTGATCGACTGGATCAATGAATCAAAAAAATGTTTTGAGTATGAAGATGTTGAGGATCCTGATCGGGTCAAGTTTGCGAAGGCCAGACTGAAGGGTCATGCGAAGATCTAGTGGCAGGAGATCCAATTAGAGCAAAATCGAAGAGGAAAGGATAAAATCACAAGATGGGATCAGATGGTGGATAAATTAAAGTGACAGTTCATTCGTGTTGATTATGAGCTTGACCTACTTAAGAAAATGCAAATTTTGAAGCAAGCAGGAAGATCTGTTCGGGAATATATGGAGGAGTTCTATCAAATCCTCATTAGAACAGGCCATGCGGAAGCTGATAAGGAGAAAGTTGCCCGTTACCTTAATGGGTTGAGACCAAGCATTCAGGAGGAGCTGAATTTGGTTTGAATGAACAATATTGAAGAAGCATACCAGTTTGCCCTAAAAGTAGAAGAAAAATTAAACAAGAAGTTTGAGAGCAGACAAAATGGAAGAGGTCGTGGTGGACGATCTAGTGGATAGTCATATGGAGGCCTAAATGAAGATCCGAAAAAGAAGGATGAGGCCAGTAGCAATCAAAATTAGAGAGGAAATAATTCTAATCATTTCCTT
Source organism: Chamaecyparis obtusa (assembly GCA_027943335.1). Taxonomy (NCBI): domain Eukaryota; kingdom Viridiplantae; phylum Streptophyta; class Pinopsida; order Cupressales; family Cupressaceae; genus Chamaecyparis; species Chamaecyparis obtusa. Next base: position 818,545 of record BSBK01003265.1, read on the forward strand.
GATTAGAATAATAGAGACCAGAGAGGAAGAGGAAGAGGACAAGGATCTGGAAGGGGAGGCTTCCATGGAACATGTTTTCACTGTGGTGAAGAAGGTCATAGGGCATATGAATGTCCTCAATGCCAAGGAAGGACAGATAGGAGAGCTGAAGGCTAGGCTAGAGTTGCACATGTAGATGAAGATGCTAGATCATCACATTCTGAAGATGCTAAAAGAGGAGAAACACTAATTAACAGAAGAGTCCTCTTGAGTGGGGAGAATGAACCCGAGAAAAAAAGAAGCTTGTTTCGTACCAGATGCAAGTGTGAAGGTAAGTGTTGTGATGTGATTATTGATAGTGGAAGCACTGAAAATTTGGTGTCAGAAGAGATGGTCACAAAGTTGAAGCTCAAGAGATAGAAACACCCACATCCATACCAGATCGCTTGGGTGTAGGATGACCACAAGGTCATGGTCAATGAATAATGCCTAGTGAAATTCAAGATTGGCGGATACCATGATGAGGTACTATGTGATATCATATCTATGGATGCATGCCATATGTTGTTGGGTAGACCGTGGTAGTTTGACAAGCATGTTGTACATGATGGTCATGTGAATACCTATTCCCTGAAAAAAGATGGAGTGTGACATAAGCTAAAGCCATTGAATGACACATAAGAAAAGGTATGTGGTAGTGCAAGAATAACTTTTGTTGATGGAAGAAAGTTCCTAGATGGTATGAGGCATGAGCATGTGTATTTTGCTTTAATTCCAAAAGTTGTTAAAGAGGAAGTAGAAGATGTACCTGTAGAAGTTGTAGATTTGTTGAATGAGTTTCAGGATATTGTATCGGATAATATTATTGATGGATTACCACCAGTAAGGAAGATTAGTCATCAGATGGACTTGATTCTAGGAGCTAGTTTGCCAAATAAGGTAGCACACAAAATGACACCAGCAGAAAGTGAGGAGTTGAACATAAAAGTACATGAGTTATTGTAGAAAGGGTTGATTTGAGAGAGTCTGAGTCCTTGTGCTATACCAACGGTATTAGCACCAAAGAAGAATGGAGAGTGGAGGATGTGTACAGACTCCAGGACAATAAACAAGATCACAATCAAGTATAGGTTTCCATTGCCACGAATGGATGATATTATGGAATGTTTGAGTGGAGTTGTGTATTTTTCAAAGATAGATCTGAAGAGTGGATATCGCTAGATTCATATCAGAGAAGGAGATGAGTGGAAGGCTGCCTTCAAGACAAAGGAAGGAATGTATGAGTGGTTATTCATGCTTTTGGGCTAACTAATGCACCGAGAACTTTCATGCGGCTCATGAACGAGGTTCTGAAAGAATTTTTGGGTAAGTTTGTCATTGTTTACCTAGATGATATTTTGATATTTAGTAAAACATTGGAGGAGCATATGATGCATATTCATATGGTGTTTGAGAAGCTAAGAGAAGAGAAATTATTGATAAATTTGAAGTAGTGCAGTTTTGTGAAGAAAGAGTTAGTGTATTTGGGATTTATAGTTTTAGCAGAAGGTCTAAAAATGGACCCAGAGAAAGTACAAGCTATCCTTGAATGGCCTACTCCAAGAAGTGCTACGGAGGTAAGATCTTTTCATGGTTTGGCTAGCTTTTACAAAAAATTTATCAGAAATTTTAGTAGTATTTATGGACCCTTGACTAAAATAATGAGAGGGGATAGAAAAGAGTTCAAGTGGACTAATGGGGCAGATAAGAGTTTTAAACTTTTGAAACAAAAAGTTACATAACAACCTGTTTTAGCACTTCCAAATTTTAATAAGGTGTTTCAAGTAGACTGTGATGCTAGTGGTATTGCAATAGGAGTTGTTATGAGTCAGGAAGGTATACCTTTTGCTTATTTCAGTGAAAAGTTAAATGATGCCAAGAGAAAATATTCTATTTATGATCAAGAATTTTAGGCTATAGTTCAGGCATTGAAGAAGTGTAGACACTATCTACTTCCTAAAGAGTTTGTTTTGTATACTGATCATCAAGCTTTGCAATATTTTAATAGTCAAGGAAAGTTGAATCAGAGGCATTTGAAATGGGTTGAGTTTTTTCAAAGTTATACATTTGTTTTGAAACACAGGAGTGGAAAGTCTAATAGGGTTTGAGATGTGCTTAGCAGAAGGCAACTATTGCTGATAAAAATGCAGATTGAGGTGGTTGGGTTCAAGGAACTCAAGAAATTGTATCTAGAGGATCCTAATTTTGGTGAAGTTTGGAAAGCTTGTAAAGAACCTATTACTCTAGACAGAACAAAGTGGTTGGATTTCATCATTTAGGATGATATGCTATTTAGAGGGAGTCAGTTGTGCATTCCATGAAGTTCTATGAGAGAGAATCTCATCAAGGAGAAGCATAGCAGAGGATTGGCTGGACATTTTGGTCAAGATACAACCCTTGCTTTGGTTAGTGAGAATTATTATTGGCCACAGTTGTAGCAAGATGTCAAGAAGTTTGTACAAGGATGCATAGTATGTCAGATGGTGAAAGGAGTGAAGAAAAATACAGGGTTGTATCAACCATTACCTTTACCAGAGAAACCTTGGGAGGACATGAGTATGGACTTTGTTCTTGGTTTACCAAGGACTCAGAGGGGACATGATTCAATTTTTGTGGTGGTTGATAGATTTTCAAAGATGGTACATTTCATTCCTTACAAGAAGACTAATGATGCTGTTCATGTAGCATAAATGTTTTTCAGAGAAGTGGTGAGACTACATGGTTTTCCAAAGAGTATAGTTTCAGATCGAGACACTAAGTTTGTTGGATATTTCTGGTGCACATTGTGGAAGATGTTGAAGATAGATTTGAAGTTTAGTTCATCACATCATCCACAGACTGATGGATAGACAAAGGTGGTGAATAGAAGTTTGGGAAATTTGCTGAGATGTTTGGTTGGAGATAAGCCAATAGAATGGGATTTGATTTTACCACAAGTGAAATTTGCATACAATAATTCTATTAACAAGAGCATTGGTAAATCACCATTCCAAATTGTATATGGAAGTAGTCCAAGAAATGCATCTGAGTTGAGAAAGATAGATAAAGGAGAAATAAGTAGTGCTAAAGCTGAGGATTTTTTAGAACACTTGAAGAACATCCATGAGGAGGTGAGGAAGCACATTACAAAAATGAATGCATAGTATAAGGCTAATGTAGATGAGAAAATGAGGCATGAGGAAAGTTTAAGTTGGAGATGAAGTCATGGTTCTTTTGTGGAAGGAGAGATTTCTAGTTGGTACATATACCAAGTTGAAAATGAAGAATTTTGGGCCATGTAAGATACTAAAGAAGCATGATTCAGGAAATGCCTATGAGGTAGAATTTCTTATTGAGCTGAATATATCACCAATGTTTAACATTTCAAATTTGACAGAGTATCATGAAGGAGGTGTTGAAGATGAGATCACGGCAACACAGTGGAGTATTCCAACAACTAGTTTAGATACCAAAGAGATTGAGGATATACTAGATAGTCGTGTTGGCAGAAGCACAAGGAACAAGACATATGGAGAATATCTGGTGAAGTGGAAAGGATGACCTATTGAAAATTCATCATGGTTGAAAAGGGAGGAGGTTAACCATCTTGGTTTTCCTCTTCACACCTGAGACGTGACGGGGTCACTTCTCAAATTACCTCGGGTGTCTGATGTAGGAGCATCTTGAGTGTAAGAGCAATCTTGCATCACCCAAAAATATTTTTATTTGCTTTTCAATAAGGGTTATCTTGTGTAGAGCTACTATTTATGGAAACTTACTATTTTTAGTAAGTTGGTCATATGATCTCAAAATGTTCTGATTTCATAGTTGGAGGTTTCATCTTAGTCATATCAGCCTACCAGTTGAGTTTCATTGCCACATCATCTGTATTGGTGAAGTTATTGAGGTTTTTAGGTACAAAATCTTTTAGGTCAATTTTGAAGGCCTTAGAGGCTCCAGATTATGATCGACCCCCGGCTAACTGGAGCTTGCATGAGTTAGGCACTGTAAATCTTGTCTTGGCATTTCTGAAAAGTGGTTAAAATAGATAAACAGAGCTACAGTTAGGAAGTTATGGCCTCCAGAAATTGGGCTACCTAAAAGCATATTTTGTATTTCTTTTGAGCCCACCCTATTGTAAAAATTATGAAAATAAAATAATTCTATGTATAGTCAGCCTTAAGGGCTAAATTTTTGGAACCTTCTTGGGTAGTGAAAATTGCCTATATAAAGAAGGCCCGTAGTGTTGTCTAGGGCAGTTCTGGGTAGATCTAGGTAATTTTTTGAGACTTTGTCGTACATAATATTGTAAAGGGAATGCCCATGTGGCTTTGCATATTGTAATTCTAAAATTTGTAATTCCACATTTGTGGAGATAATAAGAAGCCCATTTTCAGTTCTTGCAAATTGTTGTTGTTTCTCTATTTCTATTATGTGTTTGTGGTATTAAGGGGAGCACCCTTCATCAATTATGTATCTTTGAAACCGTCGATCGTAGCATCAAAATATTTGTTCCAACAGCTTTGAATGGACGGGTAAACACTAGTGGCAACCTCGTTTGGCACACAGAGTCACTCGAACGCTATCGACCACTCCAGGCCGAAGTGTCCCTCAAGGTGCACTCAACATAAAATTGGTGATCTTTATGGGGTCATATCTCGGAGCTCGTGCAAGGTAGAATCAAACCATTAGGTTCTACAATATCATATTGCTGAGGCCTACAATAACCTATCTCAATTTTCAAAGATTCAAGTTCATTTATATTTGGCACCACATTCTCGGTTGATGTCAAAACTTGAAGTGTTCCTCAGTTGAAATGAGAAACATTGTGTATCTTTCAAACCATTGGTCATAGCATTGAATCATCTATTCCAATAACTACCAATGGTTGGGTAAATGCTAGTGGCAATCTCATTTGGCACACAGAGTTGCTTAAACACTACCGACCACTCCGGACCGTATTGTCCCTCAAGGTGCACTCAACATGAAATTGGTGATCTTTATGGGGTCATGTCTCAAAGCTTGTGCAAGGTAGCATCGAACCATCAGATGCTACATGACCATGTTACTGAGGCCTATAATAACCTATCTTAGTTTTCAGAGATTCAAGTTCATTTATATTTGGCGCCACATTCTCAGTTGATGTCAAAACTTGAAGTGTTCCTTAGGTTAAATGAGCAACATTGCGTATCTTTCAAACCGCCAATTGTAGCATCAAACTATCTATGCCAATAGCTCCAATTGGCTGGGTTAATGCTAATGGAAACCTTTTTTGGCACACAGTGTCGCTCGAATGCTACCAACAACTCCAGACCGAAAGGTCACTCAAGGTGCACTCAGCGTGAAATCGACAATCTTTACAGGGTCATATCTCAAAGATCGTGCAAGGTAGCATCAAACTATCAGGTGCTAAAGGACCATGTTTCTGAGGCCTACTATAACCTATCTTAGTTTTCAAAGATTTAGGTTCGTTTATATTTGGCACCACATTCTCGGTTGATGTCAAAACTCAAAGTGTTCCTCAGTTGAAATGAGAAACATTGCTTATCTTTCAAACCATCGATCATAGCATCGAACCATTAGTTCCAACACCTCCAAATGGCCAGGTAAACACTAATGGAAACCTCATTTGGCACACAGAGTTGCTCGAACATTGCTGACCACTCTGGATCGAATTGTCCCTCAAGGTGCACTTAGCATGAAATTGATGATCTTTAAGGGGTCATGTCTCAGAGCTCATGTGAGGTAGCATCCAACTGTCAAGTGCTATAGGACTATGTTGCTGAGGCCTATAATAACCTATCTCAGTTTTTAGAGATTCAAGTTTGTTTATATTTGGCACCACATTCTCGATTGATGTCAAAACTCGAAGTGTTCCTCAGTTGAAATGAGAAACATTGTGTATTGTTCAAACCATCATCCATAGCATTGAACTGTCTGCGCCAACAACTCTGATTTACTGAGTTAACGCTAGTGGCAACCTCATTTGGCACATAAAGTCACTCAAACACTTCTGACCACTCTAGGCTGAAGTGTCCCTCAAGGTGCATTCAACATGAAATCAGTGATATTTATGGGGTCATATCTCAAAGCTCATACGAGGTAGCATCAAACCATTAGGTGCTACAAGATTGTGTTGCTGAGGCCTACAATAACCTATCTCAATTTTCATAGATTCAAGTTCATTTATATTTGGTGCCACATTCTTAGTTGATGTGAAAACTCAAAGTGTTCCTTAGTTGAAATGAGAAAAGTTGCCTATCTTTCAAACCATCGATCATAGCATCAAACTGTCTATGCCAACAACTTTGAATAGCTGGGTAAATGCTAGTGGCAACCTTGTTTGGCACACGGAGTTTCTCAAACGCTGCCGACCACTCCAGGCTGAAGTGTCCCTCAAGGTGTACTCAACATGAAATTGGAGATATTGATAGGGTCATATCTTGGAGCTCGTGTAAGGTAGCATCAAACCGTTAGGTGCTACAAAATTGTGCTACTAAGGCCTATAATAACCTACCTTAGTTTTTAGAGATTTAGGTTCATTTATATTTGGCATGACATTCTCGATTGATGTCAAAACTCAAAGTGTTCCTCAGTTGAAATGAGAAACATTGCATATCTTTTAAACCATTAGTTGTAGCATCAAATCATCTATTCCAACAACTCCGAATGGCTAGGTAAACACTAGTGGAAACTTTGTTTGGCACACAAAGTCACTCGAACGCTGTTGACCACTTTGGGCCGAAGTGTCCCTCAAGGTGCATTCAAAATGAAATCAATGATCTTTATGGGGTCATATCTCAGATCTTGTGTGAGGTAGCATCAAATTGATAGATTCTAAAGGACCATGTTTTCAAGGGCTACAATAACCTATCTCAGTTTTCAGAGATTCAAGTTCATTTATATTTGGCACCACATTCTTGGTTGATGTCAAAACTCAAAGTGTTCCTTAGTTGAAATGAGAAACATTGCATATTTGTCAAACCATCGGTTGTAGCATCAAACCATCTATTCCAACAACTCTGAATGGTCAGGTAAATGCTAGTGGCAACCTCTTTTGGCACACAGAGTCACTCGAACGCTGTAGACCACTCTGGGCTGAAGTGTCCCTCAAGGTGCACTCAACATGAAATTAGTGATCTTTACAGGGTAATATCTTGAGGCTCATGCAAGGTAGCATTGAATCGTTAGGTTCTACATGACCGTGTTGCTGAGGCCTACAATAACCTATCTTGGTTTTTAGAGATTCAAGCTCATTTTTATTTGACACCTCATTCTTGGTTGATGTCAAAACTTAAAGTGTTCCTCAGTTGAAATGAACAACATTGCGTATCTTTCAAACCATTGTTCATAGCATCAAACCATCTATTCCAACAGCTTCGAATGGCTGGGTAAACACTAGTGAGAACCTCATTTGGAACATAGAGTCACTCAAACACTGCAGACCACTTTGGGCCGAAGTGTCCCTCAAGGTGCACTCAGCATGAAATTGACAATTTTTACGGGGTCATATCTCAGAGCTTGTGCAATGTAGCATCAAACCATTAGGTGCTACATGACCATGTTACCGAGGCCTACAATAACCTATCTTGGTTTTCAAAGATTCAAGTTCATTTATATTTGGCAACACATTCTTGGTTGATGTCAAAACTTGAAGTGTTCCTCAGTTGAAATGAGCAACATTGCGTATCTTTCAAACCATCGGTCATAGCATCAAACTGTCTATTCCAATAGCTTTGAATGGCTGGTTAAAAACTAGTGGAAACCTCATTTGGCACATAGAGTCACTTGAATGTTGCAAAGCACTCCGGCCTAAAGTGTCTCTCAAGGTGCACTCATCATAAAATTAGGGATCTTTATGTTGTCATATCTTGGAGCTCATGCGAGGTAGCATTGAACCATCAGGTGCTATAGGACTATTGTTGAGGTCTAGAATAACCTATCTCAATTTTCAAAGATTCAAGTTCATTAATATTTGGCACCAAATTCTTGGTTGATGTCAAAACTCAAAGTGTTCCTCAGTTGAAATGAGAAACATTGCGTATCTTTCAAACCGTCAGTCGTAGCATCGAACTGTCTGCTCCAAAAGCTCTGAATGGCCAGGTAAATGCTATTGGAAACCTCATTTGGCACACAGAGTCACTTGAATGCTACCGACCACTCTGGGCTAAAGTGTCCTTCAAAGTGCACTTAGCATGAAATCGACAATCTTTATAAGGTCATATTTTGGAGCTCGTGCGAGGTAGTATCAAATCGTCTAGTGCTATAGGACCATGTTATTGAGGCCTACAATAACCTATCTTAGTTTTCAGAGATTCAACTTTGTTTATATTTGGAAACACATTCTTGGTTGATGTCAAAACTTGAAATGTTCCTCAATTAAAATGAGCAAAATTGCGTATCTTTCAAACCGTCAGTCGTAGCATCAAACCGTTTGTTCCAACAAATTTTAATGGCCGGATAAACACTACTAGAAACCTCATTTGGCACACAGAGTCGCTTGAAAGCTACCGACCACTCTGGGTTGAAGTGTCCCTCAAGGTGCACTCAACATTAAATCAAAAATCTTTACAGGGTCATATCTCGGAGCTCGTGGGAGAAAGAGGATGAAGTGTTGAAGCTAATGGATGAAGGAGTGGAGTACCAAACATATGTTTTGGTGAATAAGAAATATTAGATTATTTTTATTTCTAACACTATTATGATAGGATTATAGGGATGTTATCTTGTTGATCATATGAATGGTGATGTTGCAGATGTATATGGGAACATAGATATGATGGGTGACATAGTGATGCAGGAGCATCTCGGGTCCTTGGCAATCCCATGTCACCAAAAACATGTTTGAAGTTTTCTATGTTGCTCGGTTCCTTCTTTGACTGAGTTGGTTCAGTGTTGCTCAGTTTCCTTTGTTCACTGGTGTTGGTTAGTTATCTCTCTGGTGCTCGGTTATTTCCCTAGCACTCGGTGATGCTTGTCTAGCACTCGGTTATGCTTGCTTACCGAGTTGTTTATTTTTTATTTCTGTTGAGGCTGACTCTTGCATTTATTATTGGTCACATATTTAATAATGGTATCTATCATTGGGAAGCATGTGGACCTAGATCTGGTCATTCCTTCTGTTGATGGTGGATTTGAAGGCTGACTTGATTCGGTAGCCTCTTGTATAAATGTAGTTGTTTGGTTAGAGTTTTAAGAGTAAGTTTTAGTTAGGAGATAGAACCTAGAGGATTAGAGATTATTGGCAGATCCTCTCATGTTGGAGGACTTCTATACTTGATTGTAATATCTGGCCTAAACTGGGAAGGCCTTACAACCTGACATGTATGAATCAATTGAAGATAACATATGGAAGTTTTTGCATTCTCTCTCTCACTTTTGTGTGTTGCTGCTTTCGTGTGTGATCTCTGCAAGGTGGATCTGGTTAGGGTGTACCTTTGGCCCCTCTCCCCATCTTCCCTTGCATCATAGAGTTAGTGCTTAGCACATGGTCTTTGTTTGTAGGTACATGATGCCAATGAACAGAGGATACAATTATGTTGCAGGTCCTCAACAAGTAGTGGATAGAGACTAGAGGAAAAGAAAGAAGGTCACCAATCCAAGGGAATTCGATTGATTTGATCCTTGGGAGTATGGTGCAGGGCACACTGATAAAAACATGAAAAGGAGTCACTTGGTTAGCTCATGAAGATTGAATGATCTAAAGGATCAATATATTGAATGTTATTTGCCTTGAAGTCAATTTTGTGTTTTGATGTAATGGAATGTACTAAGCCTAAATGTATAAAGGCATGACAATGTTGAATTGATGTAATAGGAGTTGAATGACATAGGGGTTAAGGATGTAACATTGGGGTCACTTGGTTGATCAAAGAATGAATGTAAGGGATAAGGACCTATATGGTCATCTAGGTTTTGATATGGCCATTAATGCCATTAAAACATATAGTTGCACTAAAAAGATGCAAAATATGTAAAAGGATGCCAAAGATGTAAAAATTACATTTTAATGCAATTAAATCCTATAAGGCTCATGTGGGGAGTTAGTGTAGGTTGGAAAGGTTATTTCTAAACCTTTAAAAGTCATTAGAGGGGGATTTAGACTTATTTTGTCGAGTTGACAACATTGGTTGTCAACTTGATAACATTTACTTTAATCATATTTTGTTATGTCAGTCGGTTTGAGACTATTAGTAGACAATTTAGAGTTAGTTATATGGTTGATGTCAGTTTTTTTTGGAGTTTGAGTCTATTTCATGGTGGATCCATGAGTTTGGAGATATGATGTGGAGTTGGGTGTGTAAGGAAAGATTATCGTAATGGTTTTAAATCAATAAAATAAATATTCTCTGCATGCTGTTACATTGTCCCGTGGGTACAGTCACTATAACAGTGAATTCAAATGCTTATAGAAGTGTGATCTTGATTAGATAGTGATGTAAATACATTTATTTGGTTGTCATTTAAATCTTCCATGCATTAGTTTCAGTATTCGTATTGTTCTTAAGGAAAAGTAATTGACATGTTTTTTTTTGGACTGTGACCGGTTTAGAAGGGCACAGTCAGCGTTTAGAAGTTGAAGTAACCACAATGAAGTGAATCTCCCACTACTATAGCCATTTTGACTAGTGGGAGATTGAAAAAATGTATTATATCCTTTTTTTGTAGTTTGTTCATGCAGGGATGTAAGTTGATGTTGTTTGAAGATCACTGAATGAAGGAGATTGTTGTGAGCAAGTGCCCTGTCTTCCACCGGTCATTATGGTGGATGAATACCCTAAAGAGTGGATATATTTTATGGTGGATTTTTGATTTTGGGATCAATATTGATGTGTTAGATCAAATAGATTGATCTGGAAGAGATTGTAAAGTTCTTTTTGAATACACCCTAGTTATGTGACCCTAGGAACAAGGGTTTGGTGGCTAGAAGATTGGGTAGGTGTTGAGACCTTAAAACTTTGAAAATATTTTATTTTTAGACCTTAGAAAAGAATTTTTATTGGTTGGGAGGTAGGGGAGTGAATATCTTTATGATTTACTTTGTAATGGGGATGGAATTAGGCCTCGTTGGTGGGTGCTAGGGTATTGGATCTAGTATATGGTCCAAAAGAGTCTACCCTGAGACTTGGGGAGGATTTAGGGAATCCAAAAGGGTATCATAAAAACTAATTATTTTCTAGAGTTGTTTCATAATATTGGGAGAGAGAGGCAATTTTGTGACTGGTGAAGGCTATAAGCCTAAAGGGCTAATTATGTGGTTTATATGGAATAACTATTGACCAAACTTGGTGGGTTGGTGAAACATGTCATATGGACCATGTTAAGATGTTATAAAGAGTTATAAAAAAGGAGGAAGTCATCTTTGAAGTTTTGACATAATGGAGGCTCTAGGTGCATTGGGTGAAACCTAGACAGTGGATCCTTATAAAGGATGTTTGATGTGAGAAGATTGTCTCACTTGTTATTGATTGTTCTTATATTTATATGAGTATGGGTTCATAGTGTCTTACACACCACCTCTGCATCACATTCATATTCTAATAAAGTATAAATCATACAGTAACAATATGCATTGATAAACATACAAGCATAACTATAAGGCGTGGGAAATTTACAAAGCATAAGACATCCACATAAGCATAAATTAGTATACATCAATACACCAAACACATGGATTTCATACCTAAAACATAAAAAAAAAATATTCGTAGGGCATGAAGCCAAATATATATGTCCAATAATGTCATACATCAAATATATCCAATACAGTTAAACTGGCTTCCTCAAAGCCAAATGGATGTACAACATGTCACTTATACAATATACAAAAAATATGTCCACTAATGTCATATAGGAATACAATCTATATCCCTAATCTAGTCCTTTCCCGCCAGGGGAAGAAAACAAATCCCAAGCTATCTTCGATCGTCGCATCGATGGAGATGTAGTGGACGTTGTAGTCTTCCGTGTGCACTCACTAATCCTCCTATCTAGACTCTTCTGTAACTTGATCTGATAAAAAAAAAAGCATCAATAACTAATATACATCAAAATTGAATTATACAATGAGATAAAATAGAATATCCGCTTACCGCTAGCAAATAGTCACTATGTACATCCACCGCAGGCGCATGTTGATGATTTGGAGTAATAAGTCCCTATAATAATGATCAAAATAATAATTAAAATACATACATGAATATCATTATAAAATTCAATACAAAATATTAAAATAATAATTAAAATTAAGTGTGTTATCTCTATGGAGCATTAAGTGTTGTCATTAGTATCAAAGTAGATCAATTGGTAAAAGGAAGAACTACATGCTACACTATGCTAGTCAGTTAGACAAACAAGCCTTCATACTAGGTATTCATAAGGTAGTACCAAGAACTAAATGGAAATAGGTTTAATCAGGCACCGAAGCAGTATAAATGAGCATCAGAGTATACTAAGCACTGAGCATTAGTAAACACCGAGAAGACTAGACAACGAGCACCAGTGTATTCATTGAGCATTATTGATAGTGTTTACCAAGAAATCTTGGAAACAACATAATATTAAGTTTAGGCACATTTATCTATGTAAACGGTTACAACAAAATCACAAAACATTTTACCAAGATTGAGGATTATTTATTATTTATGTAATCATTAAATGTGATGATGATCTCTATGTAATAGTTAGATCTAGGTTAATTTTGTATACCATAGATCTTAGGGTTTTCCTAAGAAGATGTAAACCTAATTAGGCTAGGCGGTCATGTAAATCATAGCAGTATGCTATATATTTGTAATTCATGTCATTTTGACATATGTATACGAAGGAAAAGAAGGAGATCTTGAAGCAAGTAGTCATCTTCAAGACATCAGTTTTCAGACAAGGTTGAGCAGTAATTAGAGATATTCAATTTATTCAGAATCAGTCAAGGCTAACAAGCAGTACAGAGGAAAGATATCTACACATTGAGGTGATATATATTTGATATTTCATAGATCTGATTCAGACAAGCATAAGTTGTCAATTATAGATACTTTCTGTTATTCTCTAATCATTGTAACAGAGTTAGCAAAATCTCTTAACAGAGTAGACCTAACATTCTTGTTGTAAATCTCTTAACCGAGTACACACTCAAGAAGTGTTGTTGAAATCCTTTAACTAGGTAGATCTAGTCGATCTTATTGTTACTTCTAATAGGGTAAGATCATTAGAAGTGATCACAACTTGTAGCCTTAACCGACATACTTTATTATTTGTAGTAGTGAAGAATTTGTGGGTGTCATCCCCACCACAGTTTTTACCTTCTAACAAGGGTTTCTGCATAACCAAAATATCTTGTGTTATGTGATTGAATTATTATTTGTTTTCATGCAATTTACATTTATAAGTCAATTGAATAAATGTTGCAAGGTGACCCCACAATAGTGGGTTGCACTTTTTTAGACATGCTGATTTTTGCTAAAATGACACATTTTTAATAAAATATGATTATTTAGGCCTTGAGAGGTTCAATTTGAAGGAATTAATTAGAAATGGTTAGCTCAAAGTCTCTTAGATAAAAAAATCATTGATATAACATATATACTCCTCATTCATACCTACAATGGAGTCTCCTTCACACCTATTAAAATGCTGATAAAAAATCACTTCGACTTTATCTTTTGGCAGATCAAATGAATCCATTTGAAAAACCTATCTATGTAGTAAGGTAGTGTATGCAAATTAGATGTCTAATAACTAGAGATGATAAATTAACTATTGAAAGCCAATAAATCAATCTAATGCAACACAATGAAGAATACAAAGTAACTATAAAATGATGAAACTAAATCAATTACCTTCACCTACCATGCAACTTGTCTCCATTGTCCTCCTAGCCTTGATTTCTTGTATAGGTTGAGCTCTCAAATTTCATAATGAAGCCTTCTCCCAAGATGCTACCAAAGTGTAGAGATTTTATGAAATGAGTGCACAATAGCTTATGTAATCTAATGGATGGAATGCAAATGAAATGATGATAATATGGATTGATTGCTCTTAGAATGCTTTGATGCTTGATTGCTTGAATGCCTATTACAAAAATACCTATTAGCTCACAAAGGGGAAATGAGGCTCCTTTTATAGATTTTTGGAGGATCTAGGCCTAGGTGGCACAATCCTACGGTTGAGAATGAAAGGTGGAAGATCCTAGGGATAGGATTGACTTGGTTGAAGGAGTTGAGAGAAAGGGGGGTGTAGTTGGAATGTGAGAGGGAGAATAGGGATGATGTTCCTCTCACATTGACATGGAGGAGAAGAAGGTGGAAGGGAAAGACACATGTCAAGTGTCTCACAAAGACCAAAGAGAGAAAGAGGGAGAGACCTTTTCCTCATGAGGACTCTTTGTACAAGTGTCCTATGAGTCACCTTTGACCCTTAGAGGTGGCTTGAGAAGCCCCTTAGGAATAGGGCATGTCTCTTGACTTGGTTGTTGAGAGGACATATGGTCATGAGACTAAGTCCTATGAGGCCACATAGCCCTTAAGAATAGGACATGTGTGGGTGAGGATAATTACAAATAAATAATTAATAATAATTATTTATTTTAGCCAAAGTGATGTGTTAGGTGACTAGGTAGATGAGGTGGACTAGGGAACTTAGTCATATTTAGGTGATTGTGTATTTAATTAAATCACTTTAATAAGACTAATTAGAAGACTTTAGGATAGATGAATAGACTATAGTGAATTTGCTAAATAAATTGAATAATTTATTTAATAAATAAAGGAATAATTATTAATTAAATAATAAATATTTAATTAATTTATCAAGCCAATATTAATTAAATAATAAATATTTAATTAATTAATGAAGCCATTTTTAAGTGTATACATTTTTCCCCTCTTTGAAATAATGTGCGTGTCACATTGTTTCAAAAAAAATTTCAAATATTTTGCCCCTGCCCCAGACAATGTCTGAAATGACCTAAGCATGCCCCCTCAAGAGATTGATTAACAAAAAAGATGATTGGAAATTTTTTATTTTTTTAAAAATTATTTTGTTGTTTTTTCTTGGATAATCAATCTCACGAAAGAAATAGGAGAAAAGATGGGTGAAAATGGGGTGAAACAGAATAAAAATGAGAGATAGGGTCCACACACCAAGCACATAGGGTCCACAAGCTATAAATAGGGCTAAGGGGTCCACAATAGGCTCATTGTGCACACTTGTCATTTGGAGATCAGAGTGCGTGAGAGAGAAGAGAAGAGCCACTAGGATACCATTTTCATTGTCAGATCACCGCTTCGAGAGGGTTAGACACTTCTAGCGACCACTCAATTTGGGTGAGCCGGTAGGTGATTCAATCCTCTTTGTCAATTGATGATTTGATGCATGTTAGAATAGAAATTTAGCATGTTTAGGTTAGATTGAATTATAGAAATAGATTAGGAAAATTTTGTTCTTGGGTGAAAAATGAATGCGCCGTTGCGGCTCATGAATGCACAACAAATAGCGACGTTTGCACAGAAACTCAAAAGTTCTGCGCATTCATGTAGGGAAATGGCACATGCATGTTAGGATAACTTTTGTATGGCACAAATGTGATGTAAAAGTGCACATTGGATCTTTTGGCACATTGGTGATGACTTGTTGTGCAAATGTGCAGTAAAATTGCGCATTCATGATTTTTGGTGTAAATGTAGAAGATTATGGCGCATGCATTTTTCTGTGCTGCGCATTTGTTTGATGGATAGAATTTGGTCAAATTAGTAAGTCAAATAGGTCAAATTAGATGTCGATAAGCCGATTGGATCCGTTGGTGGTTAAATTTGATCAATTAGGTCAAGATAGGCAACATTGTAGCATGGTTGCTAGTTAACTAGTCTTGAGACTAGATGATTGATAAAATCATCTGTTAAAACACGTGATAAAACATGTTTGAAATTGATATGATAGGATAGATAGATTGATATATCAGTTTATCAAAATATGATAGGTTGATTTTATTTGATTTGTATAGGAGGACATTACAGATATTCTGATGTCATGGGAGACATATCCTGTCACACAAAATCTGAGACCAGCGCTGTCAGAGACAGATAGACTATTGATTGGTGCATCTGGCCTTTATCATGTCATTTACACACCCGAGATTAGGGTGAACCAGAGTATGATGATGGCATTAGCAGATAGATGGCACTCAAAGACTAGTACCTTCCATCTTCTAACAGGGGAGATGACAGTTACACTAGAGGATGTATATCGCATCCTCTGACTTCCTATCACAGGAGAGTTAGGACACTATGATCGACACAGCGAAGTGACAGAGTGTAGAGCCATTTTTGGAGATGATGACATTGAGGAGGGAGAGATTAGATGGGATGATATGGTGGATTTGTATGAGCCTTTACCAGTGGTACTTGCTAGAGCAATTCAGGGTTTCATTTGCCCTGATCATAGATCACATGGATTTTCAGTTGGATGGGGCTGCACTCTATAGCGGATGTTGGACGGGACCTGATTTGCTTGGGGTGTGTGTTTATTACCACATCTGTATCATGTCTGCATCAGGTGGTGTACCATAGGGGTGCATCATTATCAGCAGGGGTCACATTGCTCCATGTATGGGCATGGGAGTATATTGTAGTTACTAAACCAGTAGTGATCAGATTTTAGGGTGTAGGACAACCCTACATACATTTATACTCCTCAGTTTTGTCTCAGGAAAAATTGGGACATTTAGAGTACTGGTGTTATACATTTTATACACTGGATATAGTGACATGGAGACCCTATCTAGGTTGTGAGCTATGGGATGATGAAAGATAGTTGGGATTTTGTTTTGAGTTGCGATGGCTTATAGGGTGGACACCCTTTGTTTTGGAGAGATAGTTGGTCAGCCGGGTTCTATGCCAGTTTGGCAAGATCTAGGGCATGCCCCAGGGCATGACAGAGTTCACCAGGATGCATCAGGAGAGATGAGATTGGGAACCTATGGTGTCTTTCGATGTGGCTTGATAGGAGTTTTTGGACATGCAGTTTTAGGCATGGACCATGAGGCAGATAGTTGTAGACCCTGGGATGACAGCGGATCTAGAGCAGTTCCTTAGAGACTTTCTAGTTCCATGATTGATGGATCTGACTACAAGGCCACTAGAGAGAGATCCAGTAGACAGACGCTGCGAGAGACTCTCAGGATGAGATAGGAGAGGATGAGGGAGAGGAGGTGATGGAGGAGGTGATGGAGGAGGTGATGGTGGAGGTGATGGTGGAGGAGATGGGGGGAGAGGTGATAGGGCTGGTCCTCAGATGAGAGGAGGTGGTGTGAGGCAAAGGGGATTGATGCCACCCCTAGCTAGACAAGGATGGAGATAGCCTCCGGCACAACCAAAACAACCAACTGCAGGAGCTCCACTACAGGTTCCAGTAGCACAAGT
Source organism: Chamaecyparis obtusa (assembly GCA_027943335.1). NCBI lineage: Eukaryota > Viridiplantae > Streptophyta > Pinopsida > Cupressales > Cupressaceae > Chamaecyparis > Chamaecyparis obtusa. Next base: position 835,959 of record BSBK01003265.1, read on the forward strand.
ACAGATACCAGCTACCCCAATACAGGACCAGTTGTACTGGTACAGGATGAGGTAGATGTGTTATTAGTGCAGGGTGGTGTGGTATAGGGTGGATAGATCCCTGGTGATGGATTAGATGAGAAAGATGTTGAGATGCTAGATGTGGGGGCACAGGATGAGTAGGATGAGATGGACATCGGGGGACAGGATCCCTACTTACAGAGAGATGCGGTAGAGGAGGAGCCAGATATTGATTCACTGCTAGTCCGACTAGTAGTTACATAGGTACAGGCAGACCAGGTTCTTGGTCTTGAGAGACGGATAGAGAGGATGGATAGGTAGATGGGAGTGTTGAGAGCTGAGTGGGATGTAGCGCTTGAGAGACTCGGGGAGTCAGAGATGTTACTAGATGAGCTATAGCACACAGAGGAGTTGGGTCCTCATGGAGATAGCATTAGAGCCATGATACATGCCAGGAAGGAGATATCCTATTGGCGAGAGGTGTACAGACAGGCGGTCCCGAGGGATCAGTGGATTGGGAGCTACAGGGAGAGCTCAGTGGTTGTGAGGATGGTAGTTCATGATAGAGATGCACCAATTGGTGGAGGGGGTGTATCATCACACCCACCTAGAGCACCGACAGGTTCGAGAGAGTAGGGTGGATCCTTAGCATCAGGTGGTTCAGCAGCATAGGGCCACATTGCAGCTTGTAGACAGCGATAAATAGAGTCTGGAGGTAGTGGCTCATAGATTTGAGAGATCATTGTATACACTATTGTACCATTATGTTTCATTGTATCATTATATTTTTGACTTGATAGACATAGACATTGGACACATTGTTATTGATTTATATCATTGGACATTTGGATAGTTTTGTCATTTTATATGATGGACTCTATATGATTGATTCTATATTTACAGTGATGCAGTTCTATCATGATTTACTTTGATGATTTATATATATGTGCATACTAACATATGCATGATGTGATGATTTACTTAAAAATGCATAGAATGTATGTCTTAGAATGCAAAATGCTTTATATTCTATTTGATATATTTGATGCTTAATGGTTAATAATCTAATATATGATGATACAAATGCATGTCCATAATGATGTTTACACTATACAAATGCTTATGTGATGACTAATGAAATGATGTAATGAACAATGTAGATAATGGATAATAAATAAGTGATGTAAATGAATGATATAAATGATGATTGGAAACACATGTAATGGATAAGAAATAAACGATGTAAAATGCATATAATGGATAATAAATGAATGATAGAAAATGCATACAATGGATAAGAAATGAATGATATAAAATGCATATAATGGATAAGAAATGAAAATGTTCATAAGATAACTAAAATATACAATATTCACCCTAATGAAAGGATAATGAGATATGAATAACAACTATAACAACACTGGAAACATGCATGTAATATAGATGGATAATATACAAATGAACATAACAAATAAAGATAATGCATGGCCTAAATGAATTTGATGTTTGTAAAATGCAAAATAAAACTCAATGTTTTTGTTGTCCAAATGTCCTCAACTTAAATAAAAATGTATCTGACACAAGAAGAATGGACTAGGAGAACAAATAACCTAATAAGAAAGGTAACCTACAAATCTCTATAAAAGGAGCACTGATATGAAAATCATGAACTGTTTAAATGAAATGCAATATGAAATGAATGTATCTCCACAACTTTAGGTAACATCTTAGAACTTCATAATAACTGGAACTTGATTTTCATCCTTGAGCTCGTTATGTTGCAAGAAAATGCAAGCATCATGGTATAATTAAACTAGGATGACTTGAGCACTTCAAGCATGGAGTTTAATATAGCAGAACTTGACAAGCATCTAGGTATAATTGAACTGAGATGACCTAAGTTTCATTTGCATAATAGACAAGGAATATTTCCCCCCTCCATCGGGGAACAAATATTTGGAGTCGAGGTATGCGATGGCGTATCACCATAAATAGCATTGGTAGAACAACATGATTTGTATGTTTTCAATACTATTAAACTGATGAAGGCACTTATACACAGACACCCCAATTACATTGTTCCTTTGATTTCATTGGAAAATACCCACAAACAACAACCAAAGAAAATACCATGCCCCATCATGGCTATCCTAATCAATGACATATTAGAGTTTCAAACTCATGTCAAAGATATCATGGAATAGCATAGGAAACATGATAACAATGAAATCCAGATATGAATGCATAATCTAAAACAAATCATTCTTAACATGCCTATCATGAATATACATTTCTTTTTCCAAAAGATAGTGTAAGATAAAGTGATTAGTTCAATTGATGATGTATAGTCAAGATTTGATGGATAAACAGTCATGTTTCGAAGGATAGATCACAGATTCTGATTCATCATAAAGATATCATTGTGAAAGAATGTTTGATTGCATTTGTGTTGTTTGGTGAAAATAATCCATTGTGTCCTCTAAGAGTCATGACTATCATCAATCCACTTCCTGAACTAGGTCAAGGACATGCCCCCAGCTAGGTGATGGATTGACTTATTATGGATGAAGAAAGACGCAACAAGACTAGGATGAAGACCATGACAAATGATCAAGCTATGATGGGGTTTTATTATGGGTAGATACAATGGATGGTATATGAACTGGCCATTTTATTATGATATGTACATGGTGGGAATGGGGACTGACTAGCTATTTTATTGTGGATATATACAATGAACAGATACACTAGAAGAATCCTAATAGAGAGAGGAGCTAACTTGTTACACATGGTGCCTGTTTCTAGGTTTTCACCACATGCTTTTATTGCAGGTTTTCTTTTGAGTTTTTTACAAAATATATACATAGCCCTTGGATTGGGAAATCAAGGATAGAACTTCTTGAGATGTATTCTATCAAGAGGTTCATCCAAGGGATCTCCCTCAAACATAGACAACTGATAAGCCCTAGAACCATGGACTACTATAAATACAAAAGGACCTAACCAATTGGATTCGAACTTGCCCTTCTTTTCATGATGTAATTGATTCTTTGGATTTTTGTGAAGGACTAAGTCACCCAGCTGAAAGTCTCTGATCTATACCTTGCTATTATACTGATAAGACATACGCTGCTGATAGACTTTCAAATGATCATAAGCTTTTTGACGACGTTCATCCAACAGTTCTAGTTCAGTCAACCATGCAACTCTATAGTCTTCATCATGAATCAAATCTTTGAGAGCAACACGAAGTGAAGGCAACTCGACCTTGAGGGGTAGGACTACTTCGGATCCATAGACAAGGGAGTATGGGGTGGCTCTAATAGGAGTATGGATGGAGGTACAGTAAGCCCATAAGGCTGGATTTAGTTGGATATGCCAGTCATGGCCAGTGTCATTGACAATCTTTTGTAGGATTTTAACAATAGTTTTATTTGATGCCTCAGCTTGGCCATTTCCTTGGGGATAGTATATGGTGGAATAGTTATGGGTGATATGGAATCTTGCACACAGTTCATCCATGTCCTAATTTTGAAACTATTTCCCATGATCAGTAATGAGATACATAGGTATACCATATCTACAAATGATATAATTTAAGATAAACATGGATATTTGTTTCCCTGTGGTGGTAATTAATGGAATGGCCTCAATCCATTTAGTAAAGTATTTTGTTGCAGTGAGAATCCATTTGTGACCATTGGAAGGTGGAGGGTTGATAGCACCCATGAGGTCAAGCCCCCACCGACTGAATGGCAAGGTAGTTGTAAAAGGATGTAACTCTTGTGCTGGAGCATGAATAAGGTTTCCATGTATCTAACATTTCTTACATGCTCTAGCAAAATGAAAGGAATCTATTTCCATGGTAGGCCAATAATAACCCATATGCATGAGTTTCTTAGCCAAAGAGGGACCACTCAAATGTGTCCCACAAATACTCTCATGTACGTCTCATAAGGCAGTTTGAGCTTCATCATGCTCAAGACATCGTAGGAGAGTACCGTCAAGACCTTGCCGATAAAGAGTATCAGATATTAGGACATAGCGGGAGGCTTGGTAGAGAAAAGTTCATTTTTGATTGCGGGATAGGTCAGGGGGTAGGATGTCATTTTTCAGATAGGGATAAATTTTTCCATAGATTGGGGAGTCGTGTCCAATTAGATGACATATAATACTCATATCAGGATCATCATATGTAGGACAAGTTAGGGATTCCACCAAGAACTCAAAATAGACCTTGGTATCTTCTGTATCAAACAAAGAAGCAATCATTGCCATTACATTGACAACCTTATTATCATGTCGAGGAATTTGTTCAAAAGTGATGAATGAGAAATATTGTTTGAAGTCATCAACCATACATTTATATGGTAATAACTTATCATCTTTAGTCTGATAATCATCATTAACCTAGTTTATTATCAACTGAGAATCCCCATAGACATTTATTTCAGTTACTTTCCATTGTAAAGCCATCTTTAACCCAATCATTAAGGCTTCATATTCTACTACATTATTGGTGCAAGGAAAAAGTAGTTTGTAAGATTTCAAAATTATGTATCCTTGTGGTGTGACAAAAAGAATACCAACTCCTGAACCCTGTTGAGTATATGATCCATCGAAATATAGTTGCCATGTTTGTGTGGATAAAGCCAAGATGTGTGCATCAGGAAACTCTATGTGTATAGGTTGGTCATCCGTTAATGGAGCATTTGCTAATTGATCTACTATCACTTGACCTTTGATAGCCTTCCTATCTACATATTCAATATCGAATTCACTAAGTAGCATGACCCACTTAGCCAATGTGCCTATCAATGTTGTTTTTCTTAATAGATACTTTAAAGGATCAATCTTTCCAATGAGCTGGATTGAATGTGACAACATGTAATGTCACCACTTTTATGATGCAAAAACAACAGCCAGACATGCTCTTTCTATAGGAGAATAATTTAGCTCATAGCCCACTAGGGTGCGACTGATATCATATATGGCTTTTTCTTTTCCTTCATGATCTTGCTAAGCCAATAGAGCACCTAGTGAAACTGCCATAGCTAAAATGTAGAGCAAGAGTGGCTTGCCTGGAATTGGTGACATCAGAGTTGGAGGATTTGCTAGATATTGCTTGATTTTATTGAAAGCTACTTCACACTGATCATCCCATTGGAATAAGATATTTTTATGCAACAAATGTTGAAAGGGATGACTTCAATCTGCTAGTTGAGAAACAAATCTTCGGATAGATTGGAGATGTCCCTACAAGGATCTTAACTAACTAATGTTAGTGGGTGAAGCCATCTCCAATATTGCTTTAACTTTTTCTGGATCTACTTCAATTCCTTTGGCTAAGACAATGTACCCTAGCAGTTTACCGGAGGTAACTCTGAATGCACATTACTTTGGATTGAGTTGAATCTGATACTTTTCCATCTAGGTGAATATTCTATCCAACACTCTCAAATGACTAGCTCTATCTTTGGATTTTGCTAAAATGTTGTCAACATAATCTTCCATTATGGTGTGCATCATATCATGAAAGATTGTGGTCATTGCTCTTTGGTAAGTTGCTCCAGCATTTTTGAGACCAAAAGGCATCACATTCTAGCAGTATGTACCCCATGGACAAGTAAAAGCGGTCTTCTCTTGGTCTTCTAACACAATCTTGATTCGGTTATAGCCAAAAAATCCATCCATTAATGATAACATCTCATGCCCAGCTGTCAGATCAACAATAATGTTAATATTAGGTAGAGGAAAGTCATCTTTCAGACAAGCTTTATTAAGATCTCAAAAATCAATACAAATCCTGACAAACTTGTCTAGTTTTGAGATGGGGACAATATTTGAAATCCACTCAGCATAATCAATAGCTTGAATGAATCCAGCATCTAGGAGCTTCTTCAATTCTGCTTTAACCATTAGTGCAATGTGGGGATGCATCTTGCGGAGTTTCTGCTTAACTAGTTTTACACCTGGTCTGATAGACAAATGATGCATGATGAGATTTGGATCCAGACCAGGCATATCAGCATAGGACCAGGAAAAGTTGATTTGTCTTTCTTTGAAAATTTTTGTAAAAGCTTCTTTCTTTGATTTTGTCAAGGATGCTGCTACTTTGAGGATGCGTGGAGACTCCTTTGTTCCAATGTTAAGTGGTATTGTTGGTTCTATAAGAATGGAAGATTGCTCTCAATACAAATAGTTGGGAAGAGTGTCAATCCTTCCATTGTTAGGCACCTCAAAGAGGTTTTCAGCATTAGATGTGTCATTTCTTTTTACTATGTTTGGATCTAATACTGCCACTGAGTGGTTTTAACCATTAGATCTATTGATTATTTTTATATTTTTATGACTGAAAGGATTGGCACTCTCACCAAAGTAGGCCATATCATTAAGTTCTATAAAAAATCTTGACTTGTGATCTCCTGGTGGTAAATGATCTCTGATTCCAAGATAGTCAATGATTACATCATCATTATGGAATACATCAAGTTCTGGATGATCGAGAGAATCCCAATCGATAAGTTCAGGATGTACAAGGGGCATTGGATCATTTGGGTCAGTGTCAAAGGAATAGATAGTATTGATGGAAAAGTTGTCAAGGTTTATGATGGTATCAGCAAGGTCTATTTCCATACTCTCATCTGATTCATCTATTGCAAGATAACGCTCACTTCCCTCACAATTGACAAGAGTAGTATTACGTGGGACCAATCCTAGTGAGTCACTCCTTGAACTCTCTCCCTCATGGTAATCATTACTATAGTGATGGAAAACATAAACTCCTATTTCTGTAGTACAATCAGATAATGAATCCCATTCATAATCATTTGAGTCAGAATCATCATTATTCCCAAGTCTATCAATGATTCCCTGTGCTATCCTTTGTTTCTCTGGATCCACATACATACCATTCTTTCTGAATTGCAAAGTAGGAGCTTTAGATAACTCATGAAAAGGTGTGATCTTTGTTTTTCCTTTTGGTTCTTTTGGTCCTTCTCCTTTGTATCCTAATCTTGTAGTGTCTCTTTGATAGTTTTGATTTTGCAAGATCGGTTTGATAACACCTTCTCTTTATAACCCTATAGGTCTAGCACCTTGGTATCCCATCTTTTGTAACAAAGTATACCATTTACCATAGACATCAGGTGATATATATTCATGTTTGATATCCTCTTCATTCTTCTGTGACTTAAGCAAATGATCAGCATTACGCTCAGCTACCTCTTTGGATATTGTGCCCCCACTTATAAATGTGTCATAAACAAGTGTTGAAGGGGGTTCTGATTGTTGTTTAGTGATCAAAGATCTACCATATGATCTAGGAGATAAAGGTAACTATGTGATGCAAAGATCTTGACCTAAAGTTGTTGGAAATATGGATGTAGTAACTAAGAGGGGGGGGGGGGGGGTGAATCAGTTAACCAAAAAATATTACCACTGATCCCTTAGATGTCTTATTTAATTATTTACTGCTGACATACAGAGAAATGCTAAAACTCGATAATTATAGAGAGTGTTAATTATAACTGTTCTTAAGCATTCATCAATGATTAACATGCATGAATAAAGAAAATATCATGAACACAAGAGACACCAGATTTAACGTGGAAACCCAATATGGGAAAAACCACCAATGTAACTAGTTACTAATTTTCACTCTTCTAAAGTGATGCTTTGTTAGGAGCCAACCCGGTAAAAGGTTACAAAACACACTGTTAGGTGTGACCTTGTTAGAGGATTTAATCACCCTGCTAGGAGTGGCCTTGTAAGAGGTCTTGAAACAATTCAATAGAACTGTCACCTTGTTAGAGGATTTACAAAATGGCTGTTAAACCAACTCGGTTAGGAGATTTTGAAATCACTGCTACAATGGTAAGAAAGTAACAATGAAGTGACCTGAATAGTGATGTAACTGAATTGCTGATTACAGATCTCTGTTCTGCTTCACTAGATCCTTCCTAATCAAATATATCTCTACTGCTCTTCAAGGATATCTAATTATCCTTCAAAATTCGCTCATACTATTCTTCTCTTTTTCTTACTTTCATCCTCATAATTCACAACTTGACCTTCTATATATATACCATTCAGATTGTCAAGTCGGCACTAATAATTATTACAAAACATTACTAATCATTACAACAGTCAGCTGGAATAAACCAACTTTATTTCTCAAATTGACAAAATCCTTTACTAGGCCGATCTTACTTGGTAAACATTAATTTGAAAAAGATTTCCTTTGGTGACCGAGAGAACTCGATAAGTACTATGAATTCTTCAACATCCTTTGGAGACCGAGTGAACTCAGTAGACACTAACTTTCCTTTGATAATCGAGGAAGCTCGGTTAACACTATTTTCTACCATACTATTCTTTTGACACCCGAGAGGTCTCGATAGACACTAGGAACTACTTTGCTGATCGACTGAGCTCGGTAGACACTAGGAACTACTTTGTTGACCGACTAAGCTGACAATTGATATGACATTTGTGTGACATCAAAGACAACACATAATCATTCCAACAATCTCCTTCAGACAATTGTATCCAACAATCTCCCTCTTTGGCATTGATGGCAACACAATATGTCATAGCACAATGAAATTTCACAGCAAACATAGAATAAGGAACATATCCTTAGTTTCATTCTAATTCTCATCTCCCTCTGTCAACAAACTTCTCTCTCTGACTGAAAACTCTCCCTCTTTTCTTTTTTTAAAATTCTCTTTCTTAGAAATTTCATGAAATGATAGCAAACTCTCCCTCTTTGACAACACATGCCAAAGATAACACATTTTTGGTGAATACCAATGTACCTTAAGTATTGATTCATATGCAATGATTCCTTGACTATGCTGCATCAACTGATTGATCTTCAACATGCTCTGGTTGATGCATTACTAAAACTCAATTTAGTGAGCCTCAGATAGGGGAATGACCCCTAACTTACCTCTTAGATACAAGAATGCATCCTTAGGTAGTGGCTTGGTGAAGATATCTGCAATTTATTCTTTTGTATGAACATATTCCAATCTGATTTCCTTGTCCTGCACCAATTCTCTGACAAAGTGATATTTTATAGCAATGTGTTTGGTTTTGGAATGCATTACTAGATTCTTTGAAATATTTATTGCACTTGTATTATCATAGAACATAACAACTGGTTCTTTGATCTCAACTTTCATGCCTTCCAATAACTGTTTGAACCAAACAATATTAGAGTAGTTTACTACTGCAACAACATATTATACTTTTGCTATGGATTGGGATGTGCAATTTTGTTTTTTACTGGTCCAAGATACTAACCTTTTGCCAAGAAAAAATGCTCCACCACTTGTACTCTTTCTGTCATCAATGTTTCCTACCCAATCAGCATCAGTAAACACTTTTAAGTCCAGATTGCCTCCAAATTTATACCACAAGCCATAATCTTTAGTTCCTCTTAAGTACCTCAAGATTCTTTTGATTGCCATCATGTGATTTTCTTTGGGTTTTGCTGAGAATCTTGCTACTATACCAACTGCTAAGGCAATATCAGGCCTTGTATGTACTACATACTATAATTTTCCAATCATTGATCTATATAAGGTCTGATCTACTTCTTTTGAATCATCATCTTTGGTAAGCTTCAGTCCAGTACACATGGGTGTACCAACTGGTTTTGAATCTTCCATACCAAACTTCTTAAGTATTTCCTTGATGTATTTAGACTGAGTAATGTAGATACCATTCTTGCTCTGCTGAATTTGAAGTCCAACAAAGAATTTTATCTGACTAAACATAGACATTTCAAATTCTTTGTTCATTTGCTCTAAAAATTATTTGCACTGATCATCATTCCCTGTAAACATAGTATCATCCACAAATATTTCTGCCAAAACAATTTTGTTATCTGGTCCTTCTTTGATGTATAAATTATTGTTGTCATTAGCTCTTTTGAAACCAATCTGAGTTAGATAGTTATGTAATCTTTCATACCATGCTCTAGGGGCTTATTTCAGACCATACAGTGCTTTGTGTAACTTGCAAACCATATCCCTTTTGTCTGGATCCATAAAACCTTTAGGTTGCTCAATGTAGACTTCTTCATCAAGAATACCATTGAGAAATGTAGATTTTATATCCATCTGATATACCTTAAATCCTTTATATGCTACATATGCAAGTAGAGTCCTTACACCTTCTAATCTTGCAACAGGAGCAAAAGTCTCTCCATAATCTATACCTTCTTCTTGAGAATATCCTTTACATACCAATCTTGCTTTGTTTCTTGATACTTGACCATCTTCATTCAACTTATTTTTGAATACCCATTTTGTCCCAATTACATTTTTATCTTTAGGCCTAGGTACAAGAGTCCATGTCTTATTTTTCTCTATTTGCTCTATTTCTTCATTCATAGCCTCAATCCAAATTTCATTTTCCAATGCATCTTTGACATTTTTAGGTTCAAAATCAGCAAGTAAACATGTACCTTTTAGTTTACTTCTTGTCATAGTGCCATTTGATTTGTTTCCAATAATCTGATCTGGTGTATGATGCTTCCTGACATACTTGGCCAATACAGGTTCCTTTCTTCTTGAATGAGTTACTTTGTCATCTTCTTGAATTTCATCTTCAGGTTCAGTTTGCTCAGGCTCGGTAGATATTTGCTCGATAGCTTCAGGCTGAGACTCAGTTTCTTGTGACTCGGTCTAAACTTCTTCTTGTGACTTAGTTACTGTACTGGGCTCGGTTGATGTAGTCTCCTTATTGATAGATGTGTCTGGAAATGTATCAGGTTCAATGTAAACAAATCTTCTATAATCCTCTGGTTCCCTTTTGCTTTCTTCTTCAATCTTTTCTGCAAACTCATCTACTTTCACATGTGCACTTTCTATGATTTTATGAGTAGAAAAATTTAGACATCTATATGCCTTACTTTTGCAACAATATCCCAAAAATATTCCTTCATCACCTTTTGCATCAAGTTTTCCTTTTCTAGATTCTTTCAAGATGTAACATTTACTACCAAATACTTTTAGGTAACTTACATTGGGTTTATAGCCATACCATAACTCATAAGGAGTTTTGAATGTGTCTTTCCTCAACTGTACTCGGTTCAAGGTATGAACTACAGTGCTAATAGCTTCCTTCCAATATTTCATAGCAATGTTCTTTTCAATCATTAGAGTCCTTGCACAATCCATGATAGATCTATTCCTCCTTTCAGCTATTCCATTCTGCTCAGGAGTTCTTGGAGCTGATACCTGTCTTTTGATTCCTCTTTCAATGCAAAAATTATTGAATTCATGGGAGATGAATTCACCACCTCTGTCTGATCTCAAGCACTTCATTCTTTTTCCTATTTCCTTTTCTACTCTTGCCAAATACCATTTGAATTTGTCAAATGCTTCTAAATTTTCTCTTAAATACATAACAGTCATCATTCTAGAGTAATCATCAACAAAGAGAATAAAGAATTTTTCTCCAGTATAGCTTTCAATTCCAATAGGTCCACATAAGTCAGTATGCACAATATCCAAAATATCTTTAGACTGATAGTTTTTACTTTTAAAGCTAGTCTTTCCCATTTTACCAATCTGAAAATTCTTGCATAGACCAATATCAGGTTTCTTCAAAGTAGGAATACCTCTTACTTTCTTGAATTTGCTTATTTTCACCATATTATCAAAATTTACATGACATAACCTTTTGTGCCATAACCAAATTTCTTCAATTTGAGCAATAAAACATGAGCACCAAGATCAAGATAAAATAGATTACCTTTGGTTTGTTTGCCTGAACCAATCAGTTTTCCTTTGTCATCCAGCAGTCTTGCTTTGCCATTCATGAATTCAACCTTGAGTCCATTGTTGATTAGTTGTGCTACACTTAGAAGATTATGTTTTAGTCCTTCGACCCAATATGCATTATCACATATAAGTTCTTTGGTTAATGAAATTCATCCTCTTCCTTTTATATAACAAGGTTCATTGTTTCCAAACCTTACACTACCACCATCATAGTCTTCAAAATGTTCAAACTTAGTTTTGTCACCAGTCATATGATGTGAGCATCCATTGTCTATAATCCATGTATCATTTTTGCTTATATGAGAGATAAGTGCCATCTCATCTTCATCATCATCGGATTCATCTTTTACAACAATGAAGACAATTTCTTCTTCACTATCATCAGAATCCTTAGCCAAAAAACATGTTTTCTTACCTTTATCCTTGAATGACTTGAAATTCTTCTTGCCATTGTACTTGTGACCTTTCTTCTCATCTTTGCTTTGTTTGTTTGGGCACCTAGTTGCAATATGACCAATTTCTTCACATGAAAAATAGATTAAGGGAGTTTTACCTTTGTATTTACCTCTGCCTCTAGTATATTTCTTTGCAAGTAATGCTTCAATAACTTCAAGATCACTATTTGAACTTTCCTCTGATTCTTCTTCACTTTCTGATTGGATTTTCTTGCCCTTCTTAAGTGAGAGTTTGGCCTCAAATGCTGATTCAATATTTTTTGAAGTTGGAACATAGTTATCATAGTTGTCCAATTCAAAAGCTGTCAATCTTCCAACTAAGGCATCCAAAGTTATATTGTGATTTTGTTCACATCTTCTTTCTTGAATAGAAGATACTCTTATTGCATAGATAGGAAGCAATGTTCTAAGAACCTTACTTATAACAGTTTCATCATCAATTTTTCCTCCAGAAGCTCTAATTGCACTAACACTCACCTTGATCCTTTCAACATATTTTGCAATGTTTTCATCTTCTTTCATCTTCATCTGATCAAATTGTCCTCTTAGGCTTTCTGCTTTGGCTCTTTTCACATTGTCATCACCACCATAAATTTTCTTTAGCTTGTTCCACATTTCATAGGCAGTTGTGTAGTATTTGATCTCATCAAATTCTTCATAGCTAAGGGCTGATGCAATATCTATCATCATGGTGTTATGGTTCTTTTTCTCTGCAATGTCTTCAACAATTAATGTGCCAGTAGGAATAGTATATTCTTGATCAATATATTTGCATCCTGAATCACCAATGGAAGCTAGATGAAGTCTCATGAGACCTTGCCATGCTGAAAAGTTATCTTTGTTAAGCCTTGGAATTTCTCTCTTGTAAGACATCCTGAGCTTTAGCTTAGGTCCTTAAAACCCTTCTTGCAAGCACCAAAAGCTCTGATACCAATTATTGGAAATATGGATGTAGTAACTGAGAGGGGGGGTGAATCAGTTAACCACAAAATATTACCACTGATCCCTTAGATGTCTTATTTAATTATTTACTGTTGACATACAAAGCAATGCTGAAACTTGGTAATTGTAGAGAGTGTTAATTATAACTGTTCTTAAGCATTCATCAGTGATTAACATGCATGAATAAAGAAAATATCATGAACACAAGAGACACCAGATTTAACGTGGAAACCCAATATGGGAAAAACCACCAATGTAACTAGTTACTGATTTTCACTCTTCTGAAGTGATGCCCTGTTAGGAGCCAACCCGGTAAAAGGTTACAAAACACACTGTTAGGTGTGACCTTGTTAGAGGATTTAATCACCCTGCTAGGAGTGGCCTTGTAAGAGGTCTTGAAACAATTCAATAGAACTGTCACCTTGTTAGAGGATTTACAAAATGGATATTAAACCAACTCGGTTAGGAGATTTTGAAATCACTGCTACAATGGTAAGAAAGTAACAATGAAGTGACTTGAATAGTGATGCAACTAAATTGCTGATTATAGATCTCTGTTTTGCTTCACTAGATCCTTCTTGATCAAATATATCTCTGCTACTCTTCAAGGATATCTAATCATCCTTCAAAATTTGCTCATACTATTCTTCTCTTTTTCTTACTTTCATCCTCATAATTCACAACTTGACCTTCTATATATATACCATTCAGATTGTCAAGTCGGCACTAATAATTATTACAAAACATTACTAATCATTACAACAGTTGGCTGGAATAAACCAACTTTATTTCTCAAATTGACAAAATCCTTTACTAGGCTGACCTTGCTTGGTAAACATTAATCTGAAAAAGATTTCCTTTGGTGACCAAGAGAACTCAGTAAGTACTGCGAATTCTTCAACATCCTTTGGAGACCAAGTGAACTCGGTAGACACTAACTTTCCTTTGATAACTGAGGAAGCTTGGTTAACACTATTTTCTACCATACTATTCTTTTGACACCCGAGAGGTCTCGGTAGACACTAGGAACTACTTTGCTGACTGACTGAGCTCGGTAGACACTGGGAACTGCTTTGCTGACCGACTGAGCTGACAATTGATATGACATTTGTGTGACATCAAAGACAACACATAATCATTCCAACAATCTCCTTCAGACAATTGTATCCAACAAAAGTGTATTCTCCCATACTTCTTTCTTTTATGTCTATCTTGATCCCATTTGATTTAGAGGTTGATGTGACATTACTAGGATCAATGGGTGTAGCTCCAGAAGATCCAGTATGATTATAAGGAATCAAAGAATCAAAGGTCTTCACATTGCTACAATATTGAAAAGGATTAGTGTCTCCTTTGATAGTGACCTCCTGACCATTATGAGGGAATTTCAAGCATTGATGATAGGTTGATGGTACAACTTGCATGGAATGAATCCATGGTCATCCCAAGAGAATGTTATAAGCAAGATCCATGTCTAGGACTTGGCAAGGGACATCTTTGATTATAGGATCTACTCTAATTGGTAAAACAATAGACCCCTTGGATGACCGCTCTTCCTCGTCATAAGCTTTTATTGTGATTTTCTTCTTAGGATCAACAACATTTTCAAAGAATCCCAATGCAAGGACTAGTTTCAATGTACAAATATTTAAGCCAGCTCCTCCATCTATTAGTACGCATTTAATTTTGTGACTCTGGACAAGGACTTCAATATGTAGGGGAGCATTATGAGGTTGGGTAATAGCTAAGTCATCATTCTTAGTGAAGGATAGGTAATGTGGGGTTGTTAAATGGCCCACCATAGCTTGAAATTGATCATGATCTAGATTTGTGGGGACTTGGGTTTCTAAGAGAGCTTTTTCAAGGATAGCTTTGTGAGATGGGGATAGATGCAAAAGCTCTAAGATGGATATCTGGGCAGGTGTTTTCTTGAGTTGTTCCAAAAGGTTGTATTGGTTGGAAATATTCATTGTAGACTTTGGGACATAAAAAGACTTGTTGTGAGGTGCATTTGGTTTAGATTGGACTCCTTGGAGAGTAACTTTGGATTGAGCACAAGTAGTAACATGGAGTGGTTGACTGTCTAATTTTCCTTTGATGGTAATGACATTGGCATAATACTTAGAAGGATGACATTCTAAAATGTTACCAACATATCGATATTGAGTAGAATTATAATTGGCTTGATTGTCACTCTTAGTATTGGAAGAACCTCCCTTTTCATGCTCAAGAAGTGGATCTTTGAAAGTCGTATGTGATTCATTTGAGGTATGTCCGTCAACACTAATTTTGCTACTTTCAATTAAGTCTTGAATTACATTTTTGAGCCTTTTGCAATCATTGGTTTTATGTCCTTTGCCTTTGTGAAATTCACAATAATCATTCTCATCCCAGCAAGAAGGCTTCACTCTAGCTTCAAAATCTTTCATTTCAGGAAGCCTAATGAGTTTCTTTATGATTAACTTCCGTAATGCTGATTTGAGAGATTCCCCTAAAGGAGTAAAGTTTCTTCAAGGTGACATAAAAGGCAATCTTGGTTTAGATGAATCTTTGTTGGTATTTTGATTTGATGATTGATTGCTGTAGGTTCCTTGATTAGCATTGGCCTGACTGGTGAGATTGAGAAGGGGTTGTTTTGGTTTGACATTACGATTATCAACAATCCCATCATTGACAATGTTTTTGTTTTTATTCCAGAATTTCAATTTGTCATTGTTATAGTTGTTGGGATTGGAATTTGAGGACCCAGCATTGTCTTTAGAATAAAGTTTGATCTCACCTTTTCAGACCATGGATTCCTCAATCTTAATACCATTTTCTATGAGCTTATTAAAGTTTGGTGGACATTGCAATTGTAACCTATAACTCATTTCTGGTGTGAGGTTATGCACAAAAATATCCATCTTTTCTTGTTTGGGAATCGTTCTTGGATATTTGGCAAATAATTGACTCCATCTTTGCAAAAAAGTATCCATCTTTTGATGTGCATTGCAAAGATCAAGCATAGTGACTTCATGTTTGATATTGTATGAATAATGAGTCACAAATTTGTCAAGAAGCTCATTGAAAGATTTGATGCCTGGGGGTAGTTTGGAGAACCATTCCATAGCTTGTCCTCCTAAACTTCATGGAAATAGTCACATAAGATAAGTGTCATTGCGAGCAACTTCAATACAAGTAGCACAAAACTCATGAATATGGTCTTGTGGATCTGAATTCCCTTTGTATTTGTCAAATTTTGGTACCTCAAAATGAGGAGGGAATGGAATCATTTCTAAGCTCTTATCAAAAGGATAAGGACATATATGATCCAAGGAATACTTCTTTGTTGATGATCCAATTTGGATGTCACGGATTTGTTGTTGAAGCATTTGGATCTGTTGTAGAATGGGATCCAAAGATAACGTGTTTCCTTGAGAGTTTTGGGAAAAATTGTTGTGGGAAGCATTATTTTGTGAAGCATGATTTTGGGAAGCATGGTTTTGTTGATCATTTTGAGAAGTAGTGTGTTGTTCATGACTATGAGAAGCATTGGATTGCTGATTGGTTTCCTTTGCTCCATGAGTATCTTGAGAACTCTTAGGGATTTCTTGATTGTTTGTGTGAACTGGTTCTCTAAGATGGGAAACATCAAAATCACTTGGTAACTTAGCCCCTTTTTGAGCAAGCACGAGGAAATACATCTCTCTATCCAAGCCTAAGAGTCTTTCCATGACATGATAAAATTGAGGATCTTGTGAAGCTTCCCTAAGTTCGTCATCAGTGGGTTCATCATTGGATGTAAAAAGTGAAGTTTTCTTAGGAAGCTCTTTTGACCAAGGGTTCTCTTCATTGCTGGTATTTCCTTCCATCTTGTCTAGGGATTCTAGATTAATGGCTTGTTTGAGTTTCTGAGATCGAGTTTGAACCATAAAATTGAGAGAATTGATTGTGAGATGAAAGATTTTTGATGAGAAGATATGGAAAGTAATTGATAGAAAAGATATTGAAATGTGTTGAAATTGATAAGACAACTTGATAAACTGTAAGTCAATAGGAGCTATAGATCTCACTATGATATGACAAAGGGAAATCAAGAGATAATAACCTAAGTAAGTTTGGTGGTTAAGGATGATATATCCTGATATGGTAAACTCACAAAGATCAAAATCTGATAGATAAGGTAATGTTTCAACACTAAATTAAGAATTTCAAAGATTGGAAGAAAATGATTTGATGAGCCTTGATGAAGGAATGATGAAAAGTGATGAAAATGGTCAAACTAAAGATTAGAAGTCTGTGTAATTTGACTATGTTTCCAGAATCCTATGAAGGATGAAAATGGGTATCTAAAAAAGTGATTTTGAAAATTGCAAAGTTTGTGAAAATGCTCACTGTTGTAAATGCATAGCAACAAATGCGTAGCAACAAATGCGCAGGACAAATTGATAAATGTGCAACAAATTGAGACAAATGCGCAATGCATTGTAACTGATGTGTAGAAAAATTATCAAATGCGCACAACAGTTTGATATATGCATAGCAAATTGGAATGAATGCACAGGTTTTTGTTTTTGATTGTTTTGGACTGCAAGATTTGAATTTTTTTGTCTAATTATCTGTTATTTTTTGGTTTTTGGCAAATGAAAAATGCATAAACACACGCATGCAAGATAGAAATGATTTTAATCTAACTATGCTAATATGAATGTAGAAACACCCTTACAATCCTATGGTTGGCAAGGATGATATCTGCTAAATCCCCACTAGGATAATAAAATCTAGCCACAAAAATTCACAGTAGACAGCCTATGAACTTGGAGGCACGAGCTCCTCCTTATAGTGCACTTACTTCTCAGGCACACCAAGTTCTGAATTCAATGGGTCATTACTTCCCAAAGAACTATTATCTCTACTATGAACCATGAGTAATGTGGGGTGTCTTCACGAGCTTGGGTGACTCCTTGAGCCAGTAGATAGAAGGTTTTTGGCCACTAAACAAAAGCTTTTAGTAAGGACATCCATTCAGGTGGTTGTGATCAAGTTATTTTCCCAATTAAGGGGGCTCTCCCAATCCTTTCAAAGCAAGGCTTTCACCTCTACTAAGTAGGACTTTAACGCACCACTGGGGTACTGGAGGAGATTTTCATTGCCACAACGAATTCACACCTATCTAATGTGAGACTAATCACACTAGTATTTTTTATATACCAGTTTGGAAGGGCTTGGCTTTAGCCTATTACCGGTTGGGTCGTTCCTTGGGGTGAGTAACTCTTTTCCCACCAAAGACTGCCCTCTAAAAATTATAACAGTTTCTCTTACACCCAAGGTCCATGAATGGCGAGGGGAGAGGATACGTTGTTATAATTTTAGGATTACAAATAGCTTAAAAAGAAAAACATGATAGACACTTGATTTTATTCTAAAGAAGACACACAAAGCAAAAACATGTCTTATTTTAAGCCCAAATGAGATTATAGTCTATTTTGCAAAACCCCTTAGGAATCCCTGCAAAGAAGTGTGTTAGAAATTTTAGCAATAGGGTCTTCTACTAAATGTCCTGCAAAACAGCCTAAAAACTACCAGAACAAACATAAACTTGTCAAAGGTTAGCTAAAATCAAAATAAGTTAGAAATTTAAACCTAACTACTATAAATAATAGATGCGCAATAATAGTGAATAAATGCACAGACTAATTAAACATATGTGCAGAATAGAGTGATGGATGCGCAGAAGAATGAAATTAATGCGCAAGAAAATGTAACAAATGCGCAGATGTTAATTAAAACTGAAAATGAAAAAGATAGATTTGATCAGAAATGCATGCGCAGAATAGATGAATGAATGCGCAAGATTCGTGAACGGATGTGCAGTAAAAACCTGGAAACGTCTGCACATGGAAAACTAAAAAAAATAGAATGTTAAAAATGGAGGTTGGCCCTCCTTCTAGCACCAAAAATGTATGCAAATTAGATGTCTAATAACTAGAGATGATAAATTAACTATTGAAAGCTAATAAATCAATCTAATGCAACACAATGAAGAATACAAAGTAACTATAAAATGATGAAACTAAATCAATTACCTTCACCTACCATGCAGCTTGTCTCCATTGTCCTCCTAGCCTTGATTTCTTATAGAGGTTGAGCTCTCAGATTTCCAAATGAAGCCTTCTCCCAAGATGCTACCAAAGTGTGGAGATTTTATGAAATGAGTGCACAATAGCTTATGCAATCTAATGGATGGAATGGAAATGAAATGATGATAATATGGATTGATTTCTCTTAGAATGCTTGGATGCTTGATTGCTTGAATGTCTATTACAAAAATACCTATTAGCTCACAAAGGGGAAATGAGGCTCCTTTTATAGATTTTTGGAGGATCTAGGCCTAGGTGGCACAATCCTATGGTTGAGAATGTAAGGTGGAAGATCTTAGGGCTAGGATTGACTTGGTTGAAGGAGTTGAGAGAAAAGGAGGATGTAGTTGGAATGTGAGAGGGAGAATAGGGATGATGTTCCTCTTACATTGACATGGAGGAGAAGAAGGTGGAAGGGAAAGACACATGTCAAGTGTCTCACAAAGACCAAAGAGAGAAAGAGGGAGAGACCTTTTCCTCATGAGGACTCTTTGTACAAGTGTCCTATGAGTCACCTTTGACCCTTAGAGGTGGCTTGAGAAGCCCCTTAGGAATAGGGCATGTCTCTTGACTTGGTTGTTGAGAGGACATGTGGTCATGAGACTAAGTCCTATGAGGCCACATAGCCCTTAAGAATAGGACATGTGTGGGTGAGGATAATTACAAATAAATAATTAATAATAATTATTTATTTTAGCCAAAGTGATGTGTCAGGTGACTAGGTAGATGAGGTGGACTAGGGAACTTAGTCATATTTAGGTGATTGTGTATTTAATTAAATCACTTTAATAAGACTAATTAGAAGATGAATAGACTATAGTGAATTTACTAAATAAATTGAATAATTAATTTAATAAATAGAAGAATAATTATTAATTAAATAATAAATATTTAATTAATTTATCAAGCCAATATTAATTAAATAATAAATATTTAATTAATTAATGAAGCCATTTTTAAGTGTATACAGGTAGTACTGAGAAAACTCTTTCCAATTATTATAATGTTAATATATATTAAGTTTATTATGACTTTGTATTTTTAGTTTTACTAAACATAGATATTTCACCGTATCTCCACCTCTATGTTCGATGCTTATGGAAAAATAGTAAATGAGAGAAAAAAAATTCTAAAAAATATCTATGCCCTAGGTATTGAAGTTATCTTTCTATCAAAAAAATAAAAATAAAATTGGACAAATACACAAAATGTTATAAGCTATGTACTCAAGGTATGTCAAAATTACAGCTTAGTCAACTTCAAATGTTAATAAAATATGAAATAATCATGATAATGTCATAAAACCAATTGCATGCCCTCCATATGGACGTTAAAAAACTAAATTTGAAAGAATCACATTGATATCTATTTTAGAAAAAAAGTTATCCTCTACAAAAACAATGTAACTCTTTGAAAATGACATTTTTAGCAACATACCAATTTTTGTGGGAGAAAGAAAAAACCAATCAAATAAATTCAAAAATAAAAATAAAATATATATTTAGAATCTAGATATAAAATCCTAAAAGACTCTAATTTACTTCATCTTCTGATTCTTAACGGTTTAATGACAATATGCATTCAAATCTAAAAGTTTTATTCAAAATTTAGAGTACAGTGTCCATTCAGGCAAAAAAGTGTAACCCACTATTGTGGGTTCACCCTACACATAATGAATTTAGTTGGATAGTTTAGTTATCTACTATTTGTAGATTAAGTATCAAGTTAAAAAAATTTGAGGGCACTGATTCATCCCTCCCCTCTCAATACCTTATCTCTCCATTCCAACAATTGGTATCAGAGCTCAGATTTCTTATTGGATGGTTTAACCAATGAAGAGTAAAGATCTAATCACGAAGAAATACAAGTTGGACAAAACTATAGAGAATCAAAAGATCCAGATACAGATGTTTATTGAGCAATACAAGCAAGCTAAGGATGTATTGAAGAAGTTATTGGTTCAGAGAAAGAACATGACTATTCTAGAAGATGAAACTAACTATCGTGAAGAACAGATTGATGATTTACTTGATAATATTGGATCTAGTTTAGGTAGTATTTCTGATGGTTCTGAAAGTGCAATTTCTGATTTGTTTAAGAAAAATATTCATTTGACTAAAGAAGTGAAAGCCTCGTAGATTAGTCAAGAGACACAAATGGTAAGAATGATTGATGTGATGAACAATGCTAAACAAGCTGAACAAGAGATAAATTTGGCAGTTGAAGACATAAGACATATTATTGAACAACTACAAGTAAAAGAAATTGAGATACTGAGACTTACCGAGCATCATTTTGAAATACCCAATTAAATGATTATTGTAAGCTAGGAGATCAATCGAGTAAATAATGAGTTATGAAGGAAAATTGAAGACATTGGAGTACTTAGGGAAGAAAATGAAAAATTGAGAAATGAAGTGAAGATGCAACAAGAACATAATGAGATGATGAAAAAGGCTGAAGACAGTTCTAAGAAAATTGATGATTTTTTGATTAGTCAAAGAGGACTTGGAAGCACTACTGGATTAGGCTACACCGAGCAAGGAGAATCATCTAAGCAAGCTGAAAAAATGAATAACAATTAGAATCAAAGACCTAAGACACCGACATTCTATCACTATGGAAAACTTGGACACACTTCAAATGTATGCAAGAGTAAAGCACAAGGTAAACCTAAAACCACTCCTAAGTTTAATGGTCATTGCTATAATTGTTACAAGTTTGGACATCAAGCATATGAATGTAGATCTAAGCTAAATAAGACTCCTAAAAAACCCTACATGGAGAAACATTGTTACACTTGCAACATGCATGGACACGCTTGAGAAGAAAATAGAACAAAGATGAAGCAAGTCTAGACATCGAAAGGACATAACAAACCCTATCAAATGAGAAGACAAGGTATGCTTACACTTGGGATTATAACACATGGGTTAACTACATAGTATGTGGAAGGTATGGACATATTGTAGCTAATTTCATGAGGAAGAGATGGGCTGGAAAATCTCAAAGCTAGACAAGAACTGGTATGGCATGTTTGCATTGTCACAATGTCAGTCACCTAAGTAAAGATTACAGAGATCGAGCACCAGAAGAAAAAGTTTTTGAAAATGGCAATACAATTGTAGATATCATGAGAATAAGAAACACTATGTGGAGAAAGACATCAAATGATAATGATGAGTCAAGAAATGTAGTTGGTGAAACCTCATCCATTGGATTGGGTGACATCGACACCTCCACCTAAGCTGAAAAAGGTATGTAAGGAATTGATAATTCAAGTTGATCATATTTTACATACAGTTCCTCATATTAGTTGAGCACATACCAAATCTGCATAAATTGAGATGCATTATGGTTTATAAGTTTTGAGCTTTCAAAGTTATACAGTTGGTATATGCTAGACCGAGTAAAGAGTTACCCATCGGTGACTTTAACCGAGTGAAAAGTTATGTTAATCGAGCTATTCTATATTTTGTTGTATTCACCGAGTATGATAGTTGTCACCGAGTTGTAAGTAGGTTGAGGATTTATTGCAAAGTTTTGAGTAGGAATTTGAAAAAGGTTATAAATAGATGATGAACTTAGTTCATTTTTCACCTGTGATTTCAAAGAGCAAAAGAGTTTCCCGAGTGATTTCATGCAACAAATTTTTAGAGTGCTTAAAAGATATTTCAAAATCTTCGAGTGATCTCATCGGCATTTTTGCATAAGTACTCTTACTACTGAGCTATTTCATATGAATATTTATTGAAACCCTATTTCAAGAAAATGGTGTCTGCATCGAAGGTAAACAAATCCAAGTTGGTAGAGGAGGAGGAAGTGAACCCTATAGTGTCTACTACTTGCAATGAACCCTGATACAAACTTTATCTTGAAGTTGCATTGAAAATTGATCAAGTAGGAGCTTTTTCAAGAATACCCCCTAGGGTTCTATTGGTCGAGGATGTGAGATCGTATATTCACTGCAAGATAGGTGAAATAGGAGATTTTGACATGTATGAAACTTACCAAAAGCTTTGCGGAGAAGATGGAAGACTGAAATCTGAACACAAACAACTAGAAGTAATAGGTTTGACGAATGCCATAAATTTTCTGAAGGTTTTCAAGACTAAATGGATTAGGATTATTCTTAGCAGGTTTCATGATGGAATGTTGTGGTTGGATGAGCCAGTAGAGATTACCAAGAAGATGATTCATGTGATTAATGAGTATCCTACCACTGATAAGGAGGAGGAAATTTAGAGTGCATTGAGAATAGATATTAAGAAGAACACTGGAGCTGAGTGGGATGATGAACCATTAAAGATTAGCACAATCAAAGACCTACAGGTGAAATTTGCATCTCATGTCATCGGCTATAAAATCTATCAGTTGAGTAGATAGAATAGTGTACCTTGTGGAGTCATTGAAATTGCATACTGAATGATTAAGAAAGGTTATCAGTTGGACCCAGTTGAGCTTCCATTGAAGCAAGTTGAAGAAAACATGAAGACAATCTGGTCAGTGAAGTCCAACACATGTAAGTTTGGATCCCTGCTAGTTTGCATATTCTTTTATGTGCAATGATTTTTCCCTTATGTCAGCAATATAGAGTGGTCAACCGAAAAGCCAATGATATCACAAATTTAAGATTTGATTAAGGGCTTGGGAAATAATCTTAATAGTGTTTTAGATAATTACTTTGAACAATTCAAGAGTAGAATGAATTCTCAGAGCCGAATTCCTAGTTAATTGTAGAAGATTATGAGCAGGAGATATGTTTTCTTGTGGACACCGACCACACATTGATAAAGGTTGTAGAGCCTAGGACTAAATGGTTATCCCCCATGGGATATGCGATCGACATTGATTTTGCTTCAAAATCAATAAAAGATTTGTTGGCCATACCAAAGGATGTAAATGTAGAAGGGTTTGGAACATATGAAGAGGCCAAGACAAGAATTAAAATAGGCCTGGTTATCAGTAAGATAACAAAGAAATCAATGAAAATGATGAAGAATCTTGTAGAGAAGTTTGGAGATGATACTAGATCATCTGATAGTACACTAGTTGAAGTTGCAACCAAAGGTCAGTTACTTCTTACTGAAAAGCCCCATGATAGTGAAGAAAATGAGTCAGATAAAGATGTAGACTCTACACCGGTTTCCCCTTCACCAACTCCAAAGAAGAAGTAGTTAGTTGTGCAGATAAGGACATGCACAAGGCCTACAACTACAACTTCACCTCCACTGAAGAAAGGAGTTGTGAAGATATCAAGGCCAAAAGAAGCAACACCGACCAAGACATATACAAAAAGAGGTAATAAATCATCTATTGAGCCCCCCAGGAAAAGAAGAAAGTTGATTAGAGGAAAGGATGATTTAGATGATGAAGAAGATGATACTAATCAATTTAAAGTTGTTAGTAATAAAAATAGGTCAATTGATGAGGTAGCAGAAGAAATAATAGAAAATGGTGGACTTAGTGATCCTGAAATTAGTTGGTTTGAGCACCTGTCAACCGAGGATTAGAATAAACTTGAAGAGGCAATCATCTAGATGATGATTAGATTTAAAAGAGTCCCAATAGAATTTTCCAAATACCTGCCCAAGGCACTAGAGGAAAGAATTTCACAAAAGTGGTCCTATGCCTTGGATACTGAGAAAATAATGAGGGAACAATCCCTAGCTTTGGCAATACCTCAATTGACAGTTCCTGAAATTGAGGAATACATGAGAAAATATTCAAAAAGATTCAGAGTGAGGAACTGGGCACTGCAGATACTTAATGAAAATCTGGTAGACATAGATGAGAATAGTCAAGTCATCTGGACCTCAATAATACAAGCCCAAGATCAAGCTAAAAAGATGGCATTAGCCATTATTCTCAAGAAGAAATAAAAGAGAAGAGGGAAGGGGATAAACATAGATGATGCAGATCTAGAAACCACACAATGAATTGACCTATCACATACCGAGGTACTTGACACCATATTTTCCACTGAGGAAATAAATCTTATACAAGATGCACCACATCAAGTTGAGATCCAAATAACAGACAAAACTCCACTTGATGTTCTTATTGAGGACAACACAAACGGTGATCCTGATGACATAGATGAAGATGAGGATGTTACCATTATTGGAGAAAAAAAACAAGATGAGGAACACCTCACCAAGCCAACAATAACATCTCTACTAGGTGAACTTCCCATTCTAATAGAGGCAGTTGAAATACTTTCAAAGGAAGGAACTGAAGGCTCAATCCCTGAGCAACCAATGGATACATCAGGGGATCAAGGAACAAGCACACCTACAGAGACAAATGAGCATGAGGCAAAAGAGGTAGAGACACAAGGCCAAAGTGAGCCTAAGACTACCGAGACCATGATACCAGACACTACATCCAAAGCTCTCTCCATATCAATTGACACACATGTTACCAAGGAGCCAAAGAAGGAAGATAATTTGTCTACCAAGAAATAAATGCCAAGGGTCAAGGTAAAGGACATTGTACCTTTTGTTAAGAATTTAGCTCAAGAGCAGAAGAAGAAGAAGAAAAAGCATGGTAAAGGGTCAATCACTTTAGAAGAAGTCATTGTGATACCAGAATGTGACCCAAGGACCCTAGATCCCAAAGAATTGAGAAAGTATGGGGAACTATGTACCAGGAAGGTAGCTTAGGAGAAGCTGAGGAAAGAGTGTAAAAGCAAGAAAATAATTGAAGATATAAGATAAATATGATAGCAGGTTGTAACCGAGGTACAAATTAATGAAGATACACCAATAATGGACCAACTTGCTACTCTAGTTCAAGAAATCAATGCCTTGGATACAGAAGTAGAAAAGATAATTGAGGAAAGGGTGAAATCCAAGATACAAGACAAATTAGAAGAGAAAATCAGCCAGGAAGTAGCAATAACTAAGGTAAAGTTATTTGAGGTAATAATCGACATTCAATCTATTAATTAGATAATTATTCAAATGTTCGTAAAGCTTTGCACTATGGAAAGTTTCACTGCTGAGATTAGTGAGAAGATAAAACAACTGGATACTAAAATCCAAGCCAATGCACAAGCAACCTTAACTGAGCCTAATGCTTTTAATAAGCATATACTCAAATTTCAAGAACTTATGTAGTTAAGAGCAGATTTGAGGAAGCGGGAGGACAAAATATGTGACCAAGTCACCAAGCTACATGCAGAGCTGCTTCCCCGCCTTAAAATAATTGAGAAACATATAGTCAAAGTGCAAGCTTTAGTTGCAACACCAGAGATTTTTGTGTTGGAGAACATTTTTGACATGCATGCACAAGTCGGTCTTGAGAACATTTCTCTCACCAACTTGAAAGAGGAATGGGAGAACCTCTTAGATTCTTTGAAGAAAACCCACCAACACATATTTGATAAATTGTAAGTACATATTTTTGAGTTTGGCATTAATCTCAAAAAGGGGAAAAACATAATGTATATGCCAAAGTGTATAATTCTATTATGTTAAGTATACTACATATATACCGGGAGCATGCACCGAGGGGGAGTTATGCAATTTTGAAGAGTTGTAAATTTTTTTGTTATGCATATATGAAGTAAGGATAGTAAAGGTTATATCAGTGTATATACATTATATATTTTGATACTAATGCCAAAGGGGGAGATTGTTATCTCTATGGAGCATTCAGTGTTTTCATTAGTATCAAAGTAGATCAATTGGTTATCTATGCTGATAAGTTAGTAAAAAGAAGAACTACATGCTACACTATGCTAGTCGGTTAGACAAACAAGCCTTCATACTGAGTATTCATAAGGTAGTACCGAGAGCTAAATGGAAATAGGTTTAACTAGGAACCAGAGTGGTATTACTGAGCATCAGAGTATATCGAGCACCAAGCGTTAGTAAACATAGAGTAGATTGAACACCGAGCAGTATTGATAGTGTTTACAGGGCAATCTAGGAAACTGCATAGTAATCAGTTTTGGCACATTTATCTATGTAAATGGTTACAATAGAATCAAAAAATATTTTACCAAGATTGAGGATTATTTATTATTGATGTAATCATTAAATGTGCTGATGATCTCTATGTAATAGTTAGATCTAGGTTAATTTTGTATATCGTAGATGTTCAGGTTTTCCTAAAAAGATGTAAACCTAATTAGGCTAGGTAGTCATGTAAATCATAGCAGTATGCTATATATTTGTAGTTCATGTCATTTTGACATATGTATGCAAAGGACAAGAAAGAGATCTTGAAGCAAGTAGTCATCTTCAAGACATCAGTTTTCAGACAAGGTTGAGCAGTAATCAGAGATATTTAGTTTATTCAGAATCAGTCAAGGCTACCGAGCAGTACATAGGAAAGATATCTACACATTGAGGTGATATATATTTGATATTTCATAGATCTGATTTAGACAAGCATAAGTTGTGAATTACATATACTTTCTGTTATTTTATAACATTGTAATAGAGTTAGCAAAATCTCTTAACAGAGTAGACCTAACATTCTTGTTGTAAATCTCTTAACCGAGTACACACTCAAGAAGTGTTGTTGAAATCCTTTAACTGGGTAGATCTAATCAATCTTATTGTTACTCCTAACATGGTAAGATCATCAGAAGTGATCACAACTTGTAGCCTTAATTGACATACTTTATTATCTGCAGTAGTGAAGAATTTGTGGGTGTCATCCCTAGGTTTTACCTTCTAACAAGGGTTTCTGCATAACCAAAAAATCTTATGTTATGTGATTGAATTATTGTTTGTTTTTGTGTAATTTACATTTACAAGTCAATTGAATGAATTTTGCACACAATGGATAGTTTAGTTATCTACTATTTGCAGATTGAGTATCAAGTTAAAAGTTTTTGAGGGCACTAATTCACCCCTCCCCTCTCAGTACCTTATCTCTCCATGCCAACAAAGTGATCTCTTTCATACCTCAATTAGTGCTTTAGAACTAGCTACTGCCACAACTACTCCATGATGCAAAGTATCACGAAATGAAGGAGGAATCTCTAATGTCAATAAAAAAAGTGGAAACAACAAAATTATTATGTAGTTATCAAGATTACATATATTTTTTACAACCCTAATAATGAATAATTGGTACCTCTGTGAAGGTTACACCGCATCTTTCGGTGTGCGGTGTTGATGTCTAAGCTCCAAAATTAAACTAGTGCACATGTACATGACAATTTATAAGATAACCATTCATATAAGAATGTACTAATGACATGTTAATTATAATGCATTATTACATATATACCCGTGGACTCAATGATGACATCACAAAGCCAGGTGAAGGATTGTGATCACCATAATGACCACTTTGCCTCTGGATTTTGATCATAATTTGTCTAGTAATTTAGTTATTTATTCATTTATTAATTAAATATAATCAAGTAAATCAAATTAACATGCAAATTAAGTTACCTCAAGGAAAGTGGCATGATGCCCTTCGCTGTCTATTGTGAATGTTGATGATCCACCAGTGAACTAATGCACATGCACAATAAGTTATGATACAATCATTCATATAATTACATAATAATCAAATATATTAATTAAAATGTTTTATTTGATACATACTTGTGGAGTTGATGACGACGTATAGAAGGGGACTGGAGGATCATTACCACTGCCACTGACACTCTTGCCCTGAATTTTTATCATAATAAATAGATACTAAATTAATTAGTTATTATTTTATAAATGAAATATGATCAAATAAATTTAATGAACTTGGAAATATTTACCCGTATGTCAATGCCAAATGTCATATTTAGAAAATCATCAGTCATCATTCCATGATCCTCTTCCTCTCTCTCAGCAGTACCAAATGTGCACAAGGATCTACATGACTGACAAATATGCCCCCTCAAAGATTGACCATGGTGATCCTCAACTAAAGGAGTGGTACACTGAATGAGATTCTCTATCAGAGCACTAATCATGCCTAGTGTGTCCACCTCTACATGTTCCTTCAAAACAAAATGAATACTAACATAATCCAAATGTGGCTTGCCAATAGGAACCCTAGGTACATTAGGGTCATGATGTGCCCCCGCTCTATCAAATGATGCCCCCCTCCTCTACCCTGAGAATCTAGAAAGTCAAAATAATTTGGCACCTCCTTGAGTACAAACTCACAATAGAGTTTCCTCAAGAAATATATAGGAACCTCATGATTTTTATAGGGAGGGGAATCAAAGACCATCCACCATCTCTCCCAAAAGTTGTTTTTTTATGTCTTCATTCAAGCACCAATGAATTGGGAACCTCTTTATTGTAGTTTGAAGAGTATCAGTGTCCCCTGGTTTTTTAAAGAGTTTGCAAATGTCATCTTTTGTGATCTTTTTCTTTTTTTATGTCCTCATATGAAAATTTATTTGCATAATATTGTTTTTGTTCTTCTTTTTTATCATGCCATAAATTAAGTTGTCCACTAAATGAGCCTACATGGAGATTGATTCCAATGATTTTGCAAGTCTTTTCCTTCTAGGATTTGTAGCAATAGAATCTTTTAACCTCCAAATTAAAGATTCTAAATCTTTTTTCCCTCTTTCAATTTGGTTGATCAAATTTTCTTGTGTTCCAAGAGGAGGTTTCTCGATTGGTGGAGGCAGTTGAGGTTCATTTTCTTGGTTATTTTCTTCATTCGTTTGTTCATGAGGAGAAGATGGAGGGTTTAGTTGAGGGTTTTGTTCAGGGAGATCATTTCTTCATGGCAATTAAAACAAAATCAATTTTAAAATCTTAATTACACTTAAAATCTAAGAAAATAAATTTTAATAGAACAAATTACTTCAAAACTAAAATTTCAATACAAATAAGAGACATGGGCTGTAAAAACACTTACCTCTTCTTTTGATTCGAACTTGACGATGTCGTGGAGCCATTCTTTATCTAATTTGATGAATTGAAAAAGAAAAATGGCTTTGTGCACATGCTCTAGAAAGCTCTCTTTCACTGCAAACGTGGGTTTGTGGGATAAAAATGGGCCTTTGAAAGGCAACCAAAAAAACTTATAATCTTCACATAGTGCGTGTGCCCTATAGTGCACACAAGCTATGTTTTGAATTGCCCAAGCCTAAGGCTTGGGCAACCCAAGCCATAGCACGTGCTTTAGTGCGTATGCACTATGGCCGTTGGGGGGCGAAAAAGGAATGTGGCACCTTTTTGGTCCCCCATCTTTGTGCATATACCCATTAATTGAAACTTAGTATGAGTTAGAGTTGGAGGAATAAATACAAATTAAATAAATATAAAATTCATTTATTTGCACATGGGGGGATATAAATAAATAATTAAACTTATTTATTTATGAGAGGAATAATTAGTTTAATTAAATAAATATCATTTATTTAATTTTGACTAGAAATATGATTTATGTAATTATTATGTGTGTAATAATGATAAAGAGGGAATATTTTTTATTTTTTTTTGGTAAAAGGCCGAGGCCAAAAGTTTTATTAATCATCTAAACAGATATACAAAAGCCCTGCTTAGTGTAGGCACTAGTAGGGAAGAGCGGGGTTGAGAAACCCTCCAGCCTTGCTTGGGACCCTAGTCCGAATTCTAATACATAGTGATTTTAGGAGGGCATCCCCTTCCTTATTTTTAAAAAAGATTACAAATTTCATATTCAACTTAGCTATATTTCATCTAAAGTAAGTCTCGTAATATAGAGTGCTTCGATCATTTAGCTGGATTGGATTGCCTTCCTTCTGGTTTAGTGCTTTGATATTGTGCTGTTCCTAATGCATTCTAGACTCCATTCTTTGTGAAGGAAGCTCCTTCAGATACTTCTTGATTCCTCATTCCTGTCACAACTATACTTTGACTAAGATCCTTGTTAGTGTACTATTAATTTCATTATATCTTTGTAAGAAGTATGTTATGAAAGTAAAGGAAAGGGAAAAAGAAACCATCTTAGAAAAAATATCCAACTCAACTATATACCATTGTCATAAATATCAATCTCAAAAATATCCCCCTCAACCCATCTGTAAATGTTGCCTATATAATAAACAAGAGAAGAGCTCTCTGTACTGCAATGCTACTTTAAGAAAACATTAAATCTCTGTAGGAAGTATGTTATGAAAGTAAAGGAAAGGGAAGAAGAAACCATCTTTGAAAGAAAATATCCATCTCAACTGAACTATATACCATTGTTGAAAATATCCATCTCAACCCAACCCATCTATAATTTTTGCCTATATAAGAGCAGATCTCTCTGAATCTAAAATCTTATTTGATTATTTGAAGAAAAACATTAACTAAACTAGCTTACAGATCTACCAGGTAGGCCCGTCTAGGACATAAAAGAGTCCTTGGGAGAAAAAATGGAGTCCCTTATTAAATCTTGCATTACTATACTTATGATATTGATCAATAAACAACATTAAAAAGGAGGGAGGGTAAGAGAAGAGATAACCATACCAAGAATGGAGCCATCATACAGTCTCCAAACATAAGAGCACCAAGATAAGCCCTAATCTGAAGCCAATATATAGCCATATATACTGACTTCAAGATTAGTGATTATCATGGTAGACATATCTATCTACCCTATAACTAGCTGCTGGAGCAACTAGCTCAGAGGAGTATCATGGATTAATAAGGCTACCAAAACCACCCTTAGGTTTATTGGCCCATAACAAGTCTTATTACCAAGTAGAATCTGTCTGACTATGTTCTTTATAGGGAAGAACTTTTTGCTAAGAGATCAAGGATAGAAAGGCAGAAATCCCAGAAACTAAACTATCCTTGAAGAATCTACAAGAGATCTAAGAAAGCCAAATGGAGGAAAACCCATTCTATGATGAAAATAGGCTTCAATTGATAATCGCTTACCTGAAGTCAAAGTATATACATGTTTCAACTTCAAGATAACCGACTATCAAGGAAAATATATTTGGAGCTAGCCATCGAGGGAACAACCATCCATAAAGAAAAGGATAGCTAATATGAAGGCTATTGGGGTAACCAGATACTCTTATACTGGGTAGCTGAGACCTTGAGAAACCAAAATAATTAGTAATTTTACACTGGGCATTAAATTCCTAAGGCCCACCCTACCAAATTCAACTGCCAAGAATCTTTAGATTGAGCCTAACTCTCTAAAAAGGCTACAAGTGTGTTCAGATTCCTTAGAATTCTGACTATCTTAGATGCTGACTTGTTCTAAAGATTCTTTGTAAGAAATGTGGCCGATCCAAAAGTTATACTACTAACACCAATGAATACAAACTGTTAAAATAGAAATCCCCTTGATGGGAAAATCAAGGAGACCTGAACTATGCAATAGAAACTAAAGCAAAATTAAAGAAAAGTAAAAGTTTCAAAATATTTGTTCCTTCAAAGGACATATAATGATCAAACAAAAGAATTAATCTAAAAAGAATCCTAGATTGGATGAAAAAGGATTAAATTATACATACATGCAAATACCTATATACATATCCATATCCATGCGAGTATATAGACGTATATGTATATAAAAGCATAAATTAACCAGGAGGTCTAGCCTTTGGTAAATACCATACCAATACTACCTTAATATCCATTACATCCTTCGTGTGGAATAATTTCACAAATTACTCTTGGCATAGTTATACTTAAGTATCAGTAGATAGCAATTTATTGCTTGTAGATCCAAAAACATCAACATTTGATTGTGATCTGAAAGAAGCAATAAGTTACAACTATCTACCCTAACAAAGACAAGAAGAGCCATTTGGTTTAAGAGATAGGTTAAGATTTGACAAGAAAAGTACACCAAATTATTACACACAACCTTATTCTATACTCTGTGTTCATTTTCATCAAATAATTCTACTTCACGCCTTGATCTGAAAGCTTAGTGCTTGAAGGTTATATATAAATCCATGTTTCATCTTACATTTAGATAGAAATATCTTTTAGAAATTTTATGGTTATAGTAATTGATATCAGTATTAAATTTTAGCCTTAATCTTTATTACATAACCAAAAAAAGGGGGTATGAAGTAGCAAATCAACTTGAATTCGAAGGGTCAAATAAAAAGGATATATATCTTGAAATAAAGCAGTGTATTAAGTAGGATCCTTGCTATACTCTATGGAAGTATGACTTATTTAGGATTCATTTGAGGACTTTGGTGACATCGTCAATGCTTTGTCTTCCTTCACTAGCTTCAACCTAATGTCATCATCTGTGATAAATTTAGTCATCTAGTAACCGTCTGGGGGGGATCTAACATGGGTAAAATACAAAAGGAAATCCAAGTTCCTTCTTATAGATGGGGTTTCTTCTAAATATTGATCCCAATCTTCCATCTCTAGTATCAAAAATGTAGAAACATAGCTTTGGTTGACAATCCTTTTATTATAATCTTTAGGTCTGGGAATAGATAAATTCATTCGAATACTCTTGAGTTCTTTGTTTAAATCTACTAAATATTTTTTCTTGAATACTCTTCTACATAGATTTCCAATAGCTTTCACATCAGGGTCCACCTGTAGAGTTGAGGCTATAAACATAGCTGGGATATCTGAGTTGACCCTATGCCTGATAGTGTTTCCTAAAAATTCCTCACTTAGGATAACTAAAATTGCTCTAACTATAATATTGTATTTAATCAATACAATTTTCTTGATTCTTTTCAGCGAAATTGTCCCTTCAAAGGCTGTTTGCTTATCTGAGCACCTCAATTTTATTAGCATCACCATTTTCTTAAGGAGATGCTATGGTAAATGGGAAAGCCCCATCTCTATATACCAAAATTCTTGTTTATGTTTGCCGAAGGTGAAGATGAAATGTTGGTGGTCTAGCATCACAAAACCTGTCATTACCTCTTTTTAATCTCCTAAGGATGATTATTCCTAAATACTTGGCTCCTACCTCATTGGTATTTAATTTAATATTTTCCTGAAAGGGTAGTCCAATTTTTAGAAGTTTAACCGATTTTAACTGACCCTAAAAAAGCCTAAAATGATCATCTATAAATATTTTGAAATAAATTTTGTATAATGAATATTTTTAATCTTAAAAGATATGTG
Organism: Chamaecyparis obtusa; assembly: GCA_027943335.1. Classification (NCBI taxonomy): domain Eukaryota; kingdom Viridiplantae; phylum Streptophyta; class Pinopsida; order Cupressales; family Cupressaceae; genus Chamaecyparis; species Chamaecyparis obtusa. Next base: position 870,299 of record BSBK01003265.1, read on the forward strand.
CCAGTTAAATAAATTTTTTTTGTAATACATTTATAGTTCTGAAAATATTTATAATCCTATTGTTTCCTGCCTAACCTATACTAGAAATTAAAGAAGCCCAATTATTCAATCAGATACTTGATACATGAAAAATAGAAAGGTTCTTGGACAAACTTCAAAGATTGAATATGTTAAGGGGTTAGCTCAGATTGTGATTAATTACAAAGGTAAGGAATCAATTAGATGGATTATAGGATTGCTATTTTGAGGTCAATTATTAATTTGAAAACAAAAGGCTAGGAGATTTCATTCGGCTTATAAATACAAAAATAAATACTAGATTCAAGGAATAAAATAAAGATTTGGGGAACAACCTGCAAGAATATATTAATTACTATGCTAGATTTAGATTAAAGAGCTGAAAAATAAAACATAAAGTATCCATCCCTGATATTATCTTCCTTACTTTAAACTAGTATTGTACCCAAATACCATAATTACATGCTTAAAAAGGACCTATGTTCGAAAGTTAAAAAAGAAATACTAACATCTATATTCTTATGTCTAACTATCCTACTAGTCTTTATGGATGATATTGCATCTCTAGGAAGCATCCTTCTTATGTACGATGATAATTTCCTCTTGTTTTGCCTTGTAATCCCTTGAAGATCTTTTAACCGGCGGAGCTATGATCCTGATGTTGCTTGGTGATTCCTCATCCATTTCCTGTGGGACCTCAAATCCTTCCGCCCGCCAATAATCAAGGACTTCATCGAGGTCTACTAAGGCCCGCATAAATAAAGTTCTAAAGGGATAATTGTGAGTTAATAGGGGATATGTTACTACTAGAAGGTAAAATGTTTAATTTTTAAAAGGTTTGGCCCCTGTTTGAGGAGTATTGATTTTATTCACCTAAAAGAAAAACTATGTTTTCTAGATTAAGAATGGATTCTAGTCTAAGAATAGATTAAGAATGGATTCTAGTCTAAGAATTTTTAGTTATGACATAGTAATCCCATCTGCTCCTAAATTAGCTAATTCATCTGCTCTCTTATTCCCTTCTCGATAGATATGATTAATTGAAACTTCTTGAAAGGTTCCACATAGATTCACTGCTTGAGAGAGAAGGGAGTTCAATTTCTAGTTAGGAGTCTCACCTTTCCTTAGTGCATTGATGATAATTGCCGAATCCCCTTCTATTTCTAATTGCTTTAATCCCAGGGAGACACTTTTTTTTAGGTCTTTGACTAAAGCATACAATTCTACCCAATTATTAGTTTTAATTCCAATAGGAGCGACAATTACTGCTAATTCTTTTCCATCTTGATCATGTATGTAGCATCTAATGTCTACCTTCCCCGAGTAGCCCCTGGATACCCTGTCAAAATTTAGCTTGTACCAGCCATCCTTTGGAGGTTTCCATGTGCATTCATCTCTCTTTGATGACTTGTTTTGTGAATTTGAACCTATAGAAGGAGGGAGGGCTAGACCTACCCATTTTCCCCTCATTTTACCATCCCAATGACTCATTTTGAGATTAGTTTTAAGGTTTTTGGCTATCCTATAATTCACATTTTCTATGATTGCAACTTCTATTTTATTGCATAGTTGTTTCCATTCTAGTTTTTCATCCTTGAAAATTCTTCTATTCCATTCCTTCCAGATTTCCCATATTAAAGTAGAGGGCGAGATAGTCTAGAGATTGGCATATATACTCTTTTGTTTGATGATTGGCCAGGCTTGCAGCATTGCACTGAGGGAATGAGGAAAGGTTGAAGACCAACCCAAGTTACCTATCAACCAATCCCAACACTTAATTATAAAAGGACAATTAACAAAAATATGGTCAACATCTTCTTCTCTCTTTTCACAAAGAGGACATCTACTAGGGCCATGGAAACCTAATTTCTTAAATTTATCTGTGGTTAAGAGTCTATAGTTCATTGCTAGCCATGAGAAGAAACCAGCTTTCAGAGAACATTCCTTGCCCCAACAAAGGTGGATAGGTAAAGTAGTTTTGGGTCTCTTGTGATTTTGGACAATGAGCTTATACCCATCCTTAGTATTGTATTCTCTAGATTTTGAACCATCCCAAACTAGTGTATCTTACAAGTTGTTTAAATAAATCTTTCTATTTTCTAGAAGATTCATGATTGCTGCTTCCTCCGAAGATGAAATCCTAAGATTCTTTAAGGATTTCCAGACCCAACTATCCCCATTGAAAGTTGTATAGTCTTTGAGAAAAATGCCATTCTTCTCCTTTAATAGCTTGGTTAGAGAAGGGTTATTCAACTTTTTAGATATAATTTCATAACCTCCCCAAGAATCATCCCAAAAAAAAATTTCTTCCCCTGACCCTGGACACCATGTTAATTTTTCCATAATAATATGTCTACACTTCATCATAAAATCCCATATTCTTGATCCTTTAGGAGGATTAGATTCTCTAAAGATGTTAATGGGGGAATGGTCTTTCAAGTATTTGTGGATGAGAATCTTAGCCCATTCAGCTTTCAGATTTCTGAAGAGTCTCCATAATAGTTTGGCTCCAAGGGCTTTGTCTTGGTCCCCTAAGTTTTTAAGACCCAGCCTACCTTCCTCTTTTGGTTTGCAAATGTTATCCCAAGAGATTAAGGGAATTTTCTTATTTTCATTGCTCCCCTGCCAAAAAAATATTCTAAGGTGCTTTGTAATTTATGATTTTTTATTAGAAGGAAGGTGCATAATAGATAGATGATAGGTTGGCATGGCCACCAAAATTGACCTTACCATGGTGGTTCTACCAGCAGAGGACATCCATCTCCCTTTCCACGAGCTCATTTTGTTTTTAATCTTATCAATGATGGGATCCCATATGTCCGTGGCTCTATTGTCTTTGACTAAGGGAATACCTAGATATTTACATGGAATTTTGCCCTGATTAAAATTAAGGATCTTACATATATCTCTTTTAGTTGATGAATTTGTATTGAAGAAGAAAATGTCTGATTTGTCTAGATTAATCTCTTGTCCTGAAGCTAAAGAATAAGTATTCAAAGCCTTCTTAAAAGCCTTTACCTCCCTTCTATTACTAGCTCCATATAGAAGAGTATCATCGATAAAATGCTGGTGGGTGGTAGGGTCCAAGTCACTGGTGATGGCAATTCCTTCAATTGCCCCGCATTCCTTTTCTTTTGAAATTGCCCTACCTAGAGCTTATGCCATGATTATGAATAGAAATGGGGAGATGGGATCCCCTTGTCTAAGGCCTTTGGAAATGCCAAAAAAACCTTTTGGGGTCCCATTTGCTAAAACCAAGATCATAGGGGTGGAAATGCATTTGAAAATAAGGTTTATCCAGCTTTTAGCGAAGCTAAAGGCTTCCATGCATTTACATAGAAATCTCCAATCTACTTTGTCATATGCCTTTTTTATGTCTAGTTTAATAAGCATACTTGGATTCTTATTTTTGAGGATGGAATGAATTGCTTCTTGGGCTATGATTACCCCATCAAAGATAGATCTCCCAGGGACAAAACCTATTTGTTCTTCACTAATGATTAAAGGGAGAAGTTTTTGGAGTCTAAGGGCTAAATTTTTGGTAAGAAATTTATACAGGGTATTACATAGAGCTATTGGTCTAAAATCATTAAGGCTTGAAGGTTTCTCCTTTTTAGGGATAAGAGTGAAAAAGGTACTGTTTACTTCTTTAAGTATTTTTCCTAAGTTCCTAACCCCTTCTAGAGCATCCGTAACCTCTTCTCCAATAAAGTGCTAGCATTTTTTTTAAAAAATCACCGAGAATCCATCCGGTCTTGGAGACTTATCTAGATTCATTTGCATTAAAGCATGATGGATTTCCTCCATAGTGAATTTACCATTTAAGATTTGGTTTTGTTTTTTGGATATGACCTTAGGGATATTTTTAAGAAGTTCAGTTTGAGATCCTAGATTCGACGATTCTCTATTGTTAAGAATGTTTTCAAAGTAGTTTATTGATTCTTCGGTGATACCTTTGGGATCATCTATGGTATCACCTTTGTCATTAATGATACAAGAAATCCTATTTGTGTTTCTTCTTTGTTTGGTGCTATTGTGAAAGAATTTAGTATTTCTATTGTCTGCTTCTAACCAAGTTTCTCTTGATTTTTGTTTCCAAAAAATTTCTTCTCTTTCTAATATCTCTTCATATTCCTTGAGTAAATTCTTCTCCCTATGATATAATTCATCATTAATTCCATCCTTGATATCCTGAGAATTAACTTCTTTCAATTCTGATTCTAGCTCTAGTTTTTTTTCAAAGATGTTGCCAAACTTAGAAGCATTCCATTCTAACAATTTCATTTTAATCCACTTTAGTTTGTTTACTAATTTAAACATTTTGGAGCCTAATATCTTGGGCTCCGACCACCAAGATTCAATTAGAGTAAGGATGTTTGGATCCCTTAACCATGCTTGTTCAAATTTGAAGGCATACTTGTTAGGCTTAGATGGTGAGAGGATGTTGAGAAGTATCAGATAGTGATCCGAACCAGATAATGAAAGGATGTTAGCCAAAAGTGACAGATCGGAATTTGTCAAGCTGCCTTTAAGAAAGAATCTATCTAATTTCTTTGCTATGTTGCAGAAACCTAGTCTTCTATTGTTCCAAGTGAAAGAATTGTCCTCTGTTGGAATTTCAAGGAGGGAGTTATTATCCCTCCAGTGCGTAAAGTCCTTAGAAGCTAGTGGAAAGGAATTTTCTCCTCCTTTCTTGTCAATTTTTTTTTTTATCACATTGAAATATCCCCCTAGAAAATAGAGCATGTCCTTTGACTATTCAAGATATGATTCAATTTCTTTCCAGAATAAAATTTTTTCCTTATTTTGAATGGGTCCATATACATTTATTAGAATAAAGGTCATATTAAGTCTAAAGTTTTTAACTATACCACTCATCCAAAATTGTCTTTTCTCTGTAATGTTAAATGTTGTACTCCTGGGGTCCCAAATGATGGCCAAGCCACCAGATGCACCCTTCACCGATGAAGCTTCCATTTCCCTCAACCCTAATTTATTTTTGAAAATTTCTAATTCTATGTGATCTAGCTTAGTCTCTTGTATTAACATAATCTCTGGATCATGAATTTTGATGCATCGCTTGATCAGACGCTGCTTGTTAGGGGCATTCATGGATCCTTGGGAAGGCTCTTCCCCTTCCCTGCATTCAGAATATCTTTGATTTTGACATGTCCTAAAGCTTCCCCTACCATGCTTCTTAATTTAGAATTGGGCTTTCTTCCCCCTTTTTTTTTTCCCTTTTTTTGCACAATCTGAGGTTTTCCTGCTTCCTTTAAGTTGAGAAATGCCTAGAGATTCTTGCTCTTGTGATTCTATTTCTTCTAAATTAATTAACAATTCTTCAATTGATCCTTTCAGGGTGGTTCTTTTAATGTTGATTCCATCATCTATAAGCTCTTTCTACAATTCCACTTCTTCTGGATCACAGATTTCTTCTAAAAATTGTTCCATTAACTCCTCAGTAACTATTTCCCCTAAATAATTTACTATTATATTAACTTCTTCCCTAATTTTTTCTTCATTAGCATTAGGGATTGCTTCATTAATTGATAGGTCTATATTATTGGGCTCACTAGAAAATGCAGATGAATTTATATTAGCCTCAGCTATGCCCAAACAATTTCTAGGAGAAGGATGATTAGTGTGGTCGTATCTTAGTGACTTTTCCTTTGTCTCAGAATTTTGAAAATTCTTGTCCACTAATATCTTTGGGATACTCTTAGATACTTCCCTTTGAATTCCCTCAAATTCCCTCCTGTTGTTGATCAAGGATTCATAATCTTTTAAAAGCTTAGAGTCAGGTTTGGAGGGAAAGATAAGAGAGTTGTTCTTATCTTCCCCTTGTGAACTCTTCTTGGAATAATGATTATTAATTCTACACCTTCTATGAGTGTCAAGGGATGGAGGAGTAGGCAATGGTGATGATATTGTTTTCCTAATAATTTTTGAAAGTGTAACCGAAGTATCAATATTCATAATTTCATTAATGAAAATATTCTTTTGTCTATTAGATTCATCAATATCACTGGTTTCATCATCAGAAAGAAGTGGAAAATCAATGTTATCCTTGCTTAATGATGAGTTTTTATTATTTTCTAGGTTAGTAGGATACCTTGGTGTTTCATTTGTAAGAGTTTTTTTGAGCTGGCTAGGGTTGGACCAAATAATGTTTTTAGGGGTCTTAGTTGAAATATGTTCAGGTATTGAAGTGGTGATCTCTTCATTGGAGGTCTCTGGGGATGAACCTACTAATTTATGATTGAAGTTATTAATCCTCATAGATTTATCTTGCACAAGGGAGTGGTTAAGAAAATAGAAACCTCCTTCTTTCTCATTAAAGCATAGCTTTGGGAAGGGTTCAATAGAATTTAGAAATTTGGGGTAAGGATAGATTTCTCCTTCCTCTAAAGATGATGATAATGTATTAAAACCATAATCTATATTATTCTTATTGTAGTCATTGGTTGGAACATCCTGATCATGGATTTCCATGTTTCTCTTCTTAGTTGTGGCTAAACTATAATCCTCTTTTTTTGTAGTGATGTTAATATTAGCAGGGTTGGTAAGAGTAGACGGATGGGAATAGGGATTATTTGAAACCCTAAGAGTGGAATCATCTTCCTCTAGATCCTCATCATATAATTTAGGGTAAATTGTAATCGACCCTGACTCACAACAAATTTCCAAAGGAAGGTTGATTACTATGTTAATTTTCATTTTAGCAATGATGATTTTATCCACATAAAACATGTCATTATTAACAACCCCTACAAATTGCCCTAGGTAATTACCTATTTCCCGAAGGGAGTCAATGTTTGAGAATTCAAATGGAAGATTGTTGAGTAAAATTTCTCTATTGATAAGAAATCTTCTAATTTTAATGGGTCGAACATAGGCATCCAGTCGAAGGAAGAAAATCCTTTGTTCCTAAATTTTGATAATCCTTCAGACATGAGTTTTGTCTTAAAAGTCTTACTAGAGCAATCGATGTAAATGAATTTCTCTTGAAGGATAGTGGTACATACCTTGTTGCCTAGCTTAGATTCGATCCATGCTGCTATAGTTTCTGTAGAAGCCCCTATACCATTCCATCTACTGAAAAAAACCAAATTTCAAACACATTCTATGTATGCTACTTACCGTTCTATTCTTAATGAACAAAATTTTCCGATTAGGGTTATTAGTTGAAGAAAGTTTTCCCAAATCCTTAATACATATTGAGTTAAGATTATTGTAATCTTTTAGATTCAACTCCTTTGTTCTTTTATGCGGGGGGGAATAAACCTTACCTGAGGAGAGGTGAAGGTGAAGCTTACTAGAAACCACTTGTTTGATATCAGAAGGTGCTTCATGCTTTTGAAGATTTCCGAGCTTAGGATTTGGCTTCTTCAAAGGGCCTTGAAACCTTCGATGAGGAGGCGAGTAGACATTCTAGGTATGATATCCAGTTTTGTTTAAGACTGAGGGTACATTCTAACTTTTCCATAGAGAAGCCCTAGGCTAGGGCCTTGGGGAAGAGGAAGACAATGCCAAAAATTTGTTGGATACGCAGAGGGAGAAGAGGACTCCAAAAAATTTAAAGGCATGTCTTCTTTGATTTGAAACAATCTTCCAGCCTAAGAAACCATCGTCATGTCCAAAGATTTTAGAATATGCAGTCTTCCATCTTCCACTGCTAGAGAAACCTGCATATTTTGTTTTAGAAAAAACAAATAGTTGTTGATCAAGTGATTGCACAGACAAGATTTTGGGTCGCGTGCAGAGAGCAGAGAAGAGCATTTTTCTTAAGTACATTTCTTATCATTATTTTTAAAAATAATTAAGAGGGAATATTAATTTAATAACATGATCATTTAATTAATTAAAGTGTTATAGAGAATAATTAAATAATATTAATTATTTAATTAATTTATAGAGGAATACTTGATGAATAATGTTAATAATTATCTAATTAAAATCACTTAATTACAAATTTAAAAAGAAATGATGAAATTGAATTTAGAAAATAGTAGAATGACACAATTTAATTAAATAAAAAAGATTATTTATTAAATTAAGAGGAATGTTAATTAAGTCACCGTATTAAAGTGACAAACCATTTTTAAGTGCCTATCTTTTTCCACTGTTTGATACAATGCATGTTTAGGCGTTGTTTCAAAGAATAATAAAAAATATTCCCTACTGTGCCCCAATAGGAACAATGTGATGATGAGGTAAATGATTGCCCCTCAAGAGATTGTTTACGTAAGAAAGGCATGAATGATCTCTTGAAATAAGATGAAATGATGCAAGAAAATAATAATTAGTAAGAAGTGACAAATGTTGGTAGGTTATGATAATTTTTTGATCGATATTGGTTAGAGAAATTGTTGATAAGAATCACATCTAATTTCAGGAAGGACCCATCCTATATAAGACTAGCAACAATGTCTAGTTTCAGGGAAGACATACCATATATAAGACAAGTGACAACATCTAGTTTCAGGAAAGATACATCCTGTATAAGACAAATGATGATGTTTGGTTTAAGGAAAGACCCATTGTCATGCCCATAATTTAACATGCAAATCACACCAACTTTTTTTTAAAATTTAATTAAAATGTTATAATTTAATGTTTAAAGTTTAAAAATTTAAGGTTGACTACACGAAAAGGATTGAATAATTCTCGAGAGGTTAAGTTTACAATCATTTAAGGGGAATCATGGCAAGGAGTTAACAAACCTGCCAACATCCATCGCACTATAAAAAAATAAAAAGACCAACTAAAGTCTAGGATTAGCTAGCTTAGTCAAACCCAAACTATATACAAATAATGATTATTTCAATAACTGCATTTGTGTTATAATAAGTTAATTACATAAATGCTCCTTCCATCTACTTAAGTTTTGAAACATTATAACAATTCAATAATCATCATATTAAAATAAACTTACATACATAAAGTTTCATTTATAGTATTATCTAAAATTAAATCTGAATTTAATTTAAACTTTATAATAAAATTCCATTAACTATTATTAATTCAATTACTCAACAAAAGATCTTCCTTTTTTTTATAGAAAAAAACATTTACTTTATTAAAAATAATTTTCCAAGGTGTAATCTCTCTTAACAACGTTAATAACATTAATTAAATACTTTAAATCTCCCCAAAAGAAATAATTAAATCACTATTGCCCAAAGATAAATTTACCTTTATAAGGACAATAAATCACTATTTCAATAAAAAGGTTCACTCAACAAAAATAATAATAATAAGTCAAAATCCCATTTTCTACCAAGGGGATAAACCTCTTTTTTTTAAAAGATCATTGGAAGGAAAAATAAAATAAAAGAACATTTAATTTTACCAAGGGAAAGAGGGGGAAGGGAAAATTCAAAATTTGGAGTTGACAATTCCTTTCCCTAACCCTAATTCTAAAATTAGGGTTAGGGTGGATTTGACAAAACCAAAAAGGACTCCCTATCTCCCTATTTCTTCTATTTTTCTCTCCCTCTCCCAAACCCTACATGGGTTTTGATATATTTTTTATCTTCTTGTGTTGTAGGTTGCTTGGATGGTAGCTCAAGGGGAAATAAGGCCATTTGGTCAAATATATGAGAACATATACTCATATACACTTTGTGTGTATTTATGTATATATACCCATATATTTGAGAAAGCATGGGTGAGAAGATCTGAAGAAGAAAAATGATGATAGCAATCTCTTCTTACTCTTTATTTTGTTTTTGAATAGCATAAATTAATTTTATTTTTCTTCTACTGTCAAACTAGATACGTTTGCAGCTCTATCTTTTATTGCATTATTTTCTCTATTTTAAAAAAAACTAAAAATATTAATTTAAGGAAGTGTTTGGGGGAGCCGAAGCTCAACCCCAAACCCTCCCTACGCTACTGTTGCCACCCCGGATCTAGCCATGGCACCTGTGGCTGTGGTAGCCATAGACCATGGTACCCATGGTTTTGGTAAGCCATAGACCACGCTACCCATGGTTGCGGTAAGCCATAGTCCACTGCTATTATTTACAACAGCAAACTAGTATAACTCTTATACAAATAATTTCAGATTTACAAATGAAATACACATGCTTGAATTTTTGAAAGGATCTTTAAAATAATTCTACTACATTCATTTCTTTATTAAATGGGCCTATTCAAAAGGTCCCTAGTGATCTTTCTGCAAAAAGTTTACAACAAAATTCTTGGGAAACAATAATTCCCATTTTTCACAAGCTTCCTCAATCCTTCATGCTTTGCTTCATAGAAACATAGGACTTCAAGTAAAACCTACAAATACAAATCTTTCAAGTAGACCTTTGGAAGCTCACCTCCCATCCAAGGTGTCTAAGAGGCCACCCTTGAGCTAGGGGAACCAAGACATAGACGGGTCTTCAAAAAAGCATAATCAAAACAACAAATAATGAAAACAAACTAACACATTTTACTCCCAACCAAGTAATGCACAAAGGGTCTCACAATGACCCTAAACTTGGGGTGAAGGTGGACCAATTACCCTAAGGGGAGAAAACCAAATCAAAGGTAAAAGCCTTCACAAGGCATCATTAAATCAATCTTCACATCTACTCCAAAACACTTTCCCAACTCCCTTATGAACCCCATGGAAAACATGCCCAATACTCCCCCTTATGACCCCCATACAAAAAACAAAATGGAAATGGTTTCATGGAGCCCATACTCCATGTTTATCCCTCTCCTCCTTGAGGAGAGAATCTACACCCTTGGGCTATCCAAATACCTTTCACCCCCAAGGATACTCTTCCCTCCCAAGGTTGAGTGGGCCTTGAGACTCCCTTACACAAAAATTGCAATAAAACACAAAAGAACACAATATAATAATGAAAGGAAACATAACAACAACACTTTTACTACAAGCTCAATAGGACTATCACCTTACACATCTTCACAAAATACCATTACAAAAAAAAAGAGGAATGAGAGAGAGCCACCAACCTAGATCCAAGCTTAAGGAATAAATTTTATGAAGATATCCCTCCTTCCTAAGTCTCCTTTCCTCAAGGCTTCTCCAAAATTAGCAATGTCTCTAAGATAGAGAGTGGGTGTTCAAAATCTCCACAATGGAGAGTCCCCACTAAAAAGACCTCCACACAACTCCCCACAATCCCCTAGGGATAAGATAACTTCTCTCCTTGGTTGGTCTTCCCTAAGCCCCTTACAAGCTTTCCAAAAATGGGTTCGTAAAAAGGTTGGCAAAAAAGTGGGCAAAGTCTTTGCATCTTAATGGATGGGTGATCTAACCAAGACCTTGCTTCCAAAAGTTGATTTTCGGCCATTTTGAAAATCCAACTTTTGGAAGGGTCTTTTGGTCAACAAGGGGTTGTCCTATGGCTAAAATTGACCCTTACCCATAGCTATACCAAGTTGGCTTACTAAAAATGGCCAAACAGTCCCCTATCCACCTTCCTTAGCCCCCAAAAGTCCATTTTAGGATTCACTTCGAAAGTCAAAGGCAAGACCAAACCTTGAGCTCCCTAACCAAGGGATTCACATGGGGATCCTAAAAGGGTACTCTCCTAGGTTGGTGGACATCCAATCCTCAAGTGGAACATGTCATGGCCACATGTACACATTACAAGTGTCAAATGACACAACACAATTACACATGACAATCCACATAGTATTTCCACTTGAGCACTCACATAAACAAATTTACAATTACAATTTAACAAATTTAATTGAGAGATAGAAGCTCATTACGTTTACAAATAAAATACAATACAACGAGGTTTTATCTTTCATTAGACGCAACCTTGGCTTGCATTGAATTCACATTGGCCTATGTTTTGTTCCCCGCTATGATACCATGGTTTTAATCCCTGCACACTATATCCAACATTAGTAGTCCAAGAAATATAAATCCATAACATATATGAATAAATTCCATTTAGCTTAACAAATAATTTGCAACATCACATAACCAATTTGAAATTCACATTTATAATAATTTAACTTTTTCCATTCGTGACAACATATATATACACATCAGGTAATTAAGCAATTAAGTTTCAACACTTTAATAGAAAACCCATAGCATCATAATTGCATCAAATATCCATTTCCTAATAAATCACATAAATAAATCTCATCATGTCATCCTATCATTCATAAAACCAAATTAATCATAAATGCAGATCCATAATAATGTCACAAGGTAATCATCATAACATCATAAAATAATGTGCATCAAACATCTAAGGTGATAAAATCCATGACATAAGGTGTTTAAATCTATAGTGCATCAAAATAAATTACCAATTAAGTATCTCTCAAATGCAGAAACTAAAAAACTATGATGGGCTCGGGGTGAGGCCTCACATCCATCTTGTATAAGAATAGCGACAATGTCTGGGTTCAGGGAAGATATACCATATATAAGACAAGTGACAATATCTAATTTTAGGAAAGATACATCTTGTATAAGACAAATGACGATGTCCAATTTTAGGAAAGATATATATTGTTTCAGACAAATGATGATGAAATGATTGACTAATTGATTTGACTGAATTGAAAATTTATTTGATTATTTTGATAGATATCTTGATTGACAAACTGATATAATATTAGAATTGACTGATAGAATGTTAGGATTGACTAATATAATTTTAGGGGGGAGAGAATGAGGATGAATCTTGATTGAAACCTTCAATTATATTAACCACCTTTGAATTCCAAATTTCTTGAGAAATTTATTTTTCATCATCGAGCCACTTTATTATAGCAAAAATAGATGCCATCCTACCAAGATATGAATGATCTAGGTATGATTATCCTCTTGCATTTTAACAATCACTCTGAACATACATCAGATGTGGGTCAATCCATCTAGGTCAAGAATTTAGAGTCAAGATATGTGTGGCGTATCACAACTAAAGTATCCATTGTAATTTTTCAATTAATTAGATATTGTATATGATGTGAAGGCTCTTATCATAGACACCCAAAATGCTCTTTTAATACTTCATGGTAAATATTTCACAGAAAAAGGCAAAGAAAGATAAGTCATGAACCATCACGACATCTCTAATCACTTGTAGATATATGAGACATGCATAAGAACATGACTTATGAAAATCAAGACATAATAAGACCAACTTGACTCAACAAGTTACAACCATACTGATTATGTGTTTGTGTTTTTACAGTAGTTTGGATATTAAATTTTGATATTTTGTTGATGTTATCTGGTTTCAAGAATTAGGCACCTTGTATAAGACTGACATGTCTGGTTTTGAGTGTTCCCTCCCTTGTCTAAGAAAACATGAATTTTGATAACAAACTTTACTATGGAACTTGGTTGATAGATAAAACAGTTTGGTCAATTTGACTAATGACTTGTTGACTAGCTGACAATTTGGACTTGGTTCTGTTGAAGCTCAGACTTGTTGTGTGACATCATTCAATGCCTATTGAAATGTGAAAAAATTATTTTATGTACAAAGGATATTTATTGCAGAATATTCTTGGTTTTTCAATTTTTTAGTTTTCCTTTGACAAATTTTTTTTTTCAATATTTTTGGTTTGTTTTTTGACAATTTTTGGTTTTTTCAAATTTTTTAGTTTGCTTTTTGATAATTTTTTAGGAATTTTTGCAAATGTTTTTGGTCTTTTCTCCAGATGATTTTGTGATGTTTTTTTTTTTTTCTTGAAGGACTATTTTGTCAATGTTTTTTTTGTTTGGAAGGACTTTTTTTGATTTTTAGATTTTTTTAGGACATATTTTAATGTTTTTGGTTTTTTTCCAGGATTTTTCTAACTTTTATTGATTTTTAGGACATTTTAAATCATTGAATGAGGTGAAAGGCATATGTCAAGATTTATTCTCAAACATGATTATGTTTATTTTCCCCAGTGTCTAGCAAGACATGGAACATTTATGAATGAGCTGATGGGATGAGAATGGATGGGTGGAAGGTGGAGGAATTAGAGTTGATATGGATGCAATGACTATCTCACAATGGGATAACATATTTACCCAAGATAAGGGACATAATATGTTGGTATTTAGGGAATGCCATGACACATTAAATGACATGGGGTCTATGGGAAAGCACATGTCAAGAGGTTTATGAAAATATGTTCTTCATTTTGATCAAGACCAAGAAATGGATTTGGGATAATCACCATGAAATATGAAAATGGATGAAAATAGTAAGGGACAAATTGTGTGATGAAGTTACTCACCTACATGAAATTAAAATCTACTAACATCAATTTAATCAAATACAATGCAAATTTAACTAAAATTGAAGTTATGATCTATATTATCCCATGGATCTCTAGAAAGAAGTGGTAAGTGAAGCTCTCAGCTAGAATCCTCACTAGTGACACCTCTAAAATGAGAAATTATGCTGCTATTATGCTTTTGCAATTCTTCTATGATGATTCCATGCTTAATCTAGCTCAAATTGACAAACTACAATGATAATTGCTCTAAAATGCTCAAATTGCTCTTAGAATGCTATTCAAATGCCTATAGTAACAATGCTTTGCAAATGAAATTCCAAGATGGAAATACTCTCCAAAATGCTCCATATTTATAGTAAATGTCCAAGGGTAGGGGGTGGAGTGAAGTAATCATGGTTATCCCATGGTTTAGTCAAAAACTTTGCTTTGTTCATAAATGGGGGGACAAATGAGGGGACAAGCCTTTAAATGGTTTCAAATCTTTGGACAATTGAAATGTTTGAGTGATTTGTGTCTTTTTGTCCTCAATTCTCATTGGCTAATCACTTTGTTGAAAGAAAATAGGATTTATTAAATTCAATTAATTAATTAAATTTAGCCATGGAAGGGTAATAGGTTCATTTTGATTTTTGATTAAAACAACTATACAATTAATTGATTAAAATCAATTATATATTGTTTTTGTCCCTTTTAAGCTTCAATTTAATCATTTAACATCATTATTTATTTTTCCTTTGCTTTAATTGATTTTGCTCAACTTTATTTAATTATGTCCATTTTATTGATTTTTGATCCATTTTGATTTATTGCATTTTGATAATCACTTGTCCAATTTTATGTGTCTACAAATGCCCCTCTTTGAATTGATGTACAAAGAACATTGATTCAAAGATTCGTTTAAGTCCTGATTGCTAATTCTTGATGTGATTGATTGCTGCCTCTTGATAAATTTTTTTTATGATACCCCACTGATTTCATGATGTTTGATTGCAATTTTGATTTGATACCCTTATGCCCCCCTCAGAAATTAGAACATATTAATTTCGTGATTTCAAAAAATTTGATTTGATGTTTGATTTATCAAATATGTTTTCATTTCTGACTATTTGATGAGATGTCATGATGTATGATTATGCCCCGGTTTGGTTTGAGTAGTTAAGATAGGTCAAAAGCTAGTTTGACCTCCAAAATTAGGTCAAAATACCTTAAATAGGTTGAGAAACCTTATTTTACCATTCATTTTTACTTTTCATCTTGGTGATTTTTGCTCTGATCCTCTGGTGAATTTTGAGATGGTTGTGCCGATTCATGAGCATAGATTCAAGAGGTGCCAGAGATATGCAAGGCCTCCTTAGTATGGACCTATGGTAAGTCATTATAAACCTTGATTGTGCATTTATTGAAATTTCATGTTTCGTTGTTGCCTTGAATTTAAGAACTCTCACCTAGGAATGATTTTAATGTCGCTTAGGGTATTTTACTGTCGCGTCTATGGTTTTTTACTCCCACCTCCATGTATTTTATCCTCACTCAGGAGTCTTTTGCTCTTGCCTAGCACTAGAACAACTCTCACCTAGAGCTAGGTTAAACTGCCCCTTTTCCGATAGGTTGTCGCTTATGATAACCCTAACGGATTTACTATCGCTTAGGCTAGCATTCACTATTGCGTAGCCTAATTCACTGTCACTTAGCAGGCAAACTATCACCTGAAACTAGAATAATATCACTTGACAGGTGTTCACTATCGCCTGAGGTTAAATGTTGTCTGGCATGATAAAAATCACGCCTACTGACTATTTGGAAATTTTTTGTACTTTTCACAAGTGTACTTGATTGTGTCTGATGAAAATTTTGATAACTCTTGATGATAGATTCAGATGATAAGTGTAGGTCTATTATTGTCAACAAAACAATTGGTTTAGGATATCTAGATAGTGGTACCTTAGAATATGATTTGTCAATCCCATTTAGGATAGTAATTAATAAGATAAATCAATCAGTGTAAAAACTGATATGATTTTGATACTGCCGCTTCATTCTTAGGATATAGAGAAATGAATGATGGTACTTGGTGTGATGACTTGAGACTTTTGAGTAGATTGACTTGAGATAATTCCTTGATATGATGTACTGATATGATTCCTTTTGCTTTGCCAATAGGATCACTACCCTACCTTATACGTCCAGTCAGTTGCATCTTGGGTTATTGACTTGAGTCAGGCACTCACAACAGCTAAGTTTTGTGTTATCGAGCGATGTGGATTGAGATTTTTGCTTGACCTCCCATGGTTTTAGCTAAACCATGGGTTACTGATTGCAGTGGCAGAGAAATGGCACTCCGTCCACAACACATTCCACTTGCCGTATGGAGAGATGACTATCAAGCCCGAGGACGTGTATAGATTGCTTTAGATCCCATGCAGAGGAGAGGTGGTATATTATGACTCTATTTATGATTCTACTATCTGCCGATGAGTGTTCGGGGACAACACTATAGGAGATGGGGATACTATTACATGGCCTCAATTTGCATCTTTTTTGACATTACCAGCAACTTTGGGTGCAATGATTGGTGGTTTACTACTTCCCGATCGGTGAGGTCATGGTTTTTCAATCAGTTGGGGTAGGATCATGGAGGATTTAATTTCTCATCCTCGACGGTTTGATTGGGGTTCCTGTGATCTGGTGCAGTTGTATCATGATTTACACAAGGTGGTGTATCAGGGGAGTGCATCATTATCAGTGAGTGCCATTGTTCTTTAGTTGTGGATATGGGAGCATCTTCCCATTACTAGGCCTATTTCTAATAGGGTTTGACATCAGGGATTTCCTTATGCTTTCCTTAACACTAGGATGGTGATTCAGCACCACTTGGGTCACTTGGATTACTGGAGACGTCAGATTGATGATCTTGATCAGGTTAGATGGCATCCTTACCTCGGTTGTGATAGATGGAGAGAGGATGAGGATGAGTTACCATACATGTTCATCCCTCACTAGATGATTGGGTGTACTACCACTACTATTGAGCACTTCTACTTCGGCAGAGTTTTGAGACAGTATGGTCAGACACAGGATATGCCTTAGGGCAATGCACTATATGCTCGAGTATAGGTAGATTGATTATCAGTTTGCATTAGATTAGATTGTAGGTATGAATATTTGCAGATGGGAGATGCTAATAGGTATAGCAGATGCAGGGATGTCCCATGAGTATGGAGATTGGTGGGCTCACAATAGGTTTCCTCATTTCACTGATCCAGCTGAGCCTATTCTTGGATGTCGTGATGGTGATAGGGATGATAGACATTAGAGGGGAAGAGGATGTAGACATCCTCAAGTTGCAATAGGTAGAGGACAGATGAGATAGGGTCATGATCATGGGGATGCTAGAGACAGACTAACTAGACCGCAGGATGATGCAGTTGATAGACAACCTAGAGCAGATAGACATGATAGAGCTCATAGACATCAGAGAGCTCAGAGATAGGCACATGTTGATGTAGCTAGGTAGATTCCTAGGGGATTGGAACCCTTGGTACAGTTATAGAGAGTAGCCTTGGCTCAGCATGATGATGATGCAGCTTAGCAGGATCAGGCACAATAAGATGATGGTGCTCCATAGATGCCTCCCCCAGCTCCACAGCCACAGGGTGTACAAGGTGATCGTATTGATGGATTATCTTAAGATATGCAGGTATTGAGGATAGATATGTCTACTATTGTAGGTCAGTTGGATCAAGTTGCCTCTTTATTACAGTAGTTTGTATCAGCCATGGTTGTTCTGAGATAGGATGGAGTGAGAACTTCTCAGGCTCCTCCTCCTTCACTAGATGGTAGAGATCTAGGTGCCACAGGATCATGATTTTCTACTGACAGATTCATCCATCATTGATGTCCTTTATTTCCATACTTCATGATATTTTACTGATCGACACATTTGATGTACCCCTTTTGATGATATTGTACCTTGATACTTGATGTACTGATGTGATGGATCATTGATGAACACTTTTTGATGATATATGATGATATACTCCTTGGATCATCTTGATGAGTTGATTTATGAGATTATCTTTTATGCAGCTATATGATGTGTTATGCATTTATGATTTATGCTATGGATGCAATTATCTTATTTTATGATATAGATAAATGAGTGCAATGATGTATGGATTTTGAGGAGATGCTTTTCTATTTTGTCAATGTATGAATGCAAAATGTTTTATGGAAATGCATATGTATGTTCCTATCTTTTTGATTTTCAAGTATTTAGATGAATGCAATGCTAACTCTTATTTTTATGAATGCATGATGTATGGAACATGATTTCTTTTCTTTTCTTTTGATATATGAGTAATGAATAATGATTAACGCTATGCATGAATGCAAAGATAATCTCACATGCGTTGTTTGAAATTAAGGATTATGATGAATGTTTGAATTTAATCTCCCCCCCATTTTTTTGATGTTTGAACAACTCAAGTTTTATTGATGTGCCTCCCCTTTTGTCCTTGGAAATTAACCATAAATAAATGCAATTAACTTTCCATGATAATGCAATTAATCTAACATGCAATGCAATGCAACCTAAGTGTCACCAGATTTTAGCAAATACATGCCCTGAGGATAAATTTTCATCATTGAGCAATTCAGGACCGGAAAGCTTAGTACAATCACCACTGACCACATCATGATGACATGAATACCACTTTTATCACATTTTGGTAACCTCCTTTTTGAACCAAGTACAATCCTCACTAGTTGGATGACCAAACTATGGGATTTTGAATACCGGTGTCAATGGATTCAATGTTGCAAGTGGATTTTTGGTATTAAGATATAGAAAATCTAAATAACCAAGGGATCCATTTGCGTAAACAAGAAAAGGTCAACTCACCCTCTTATGAGATAGTCCTTGATGGTTCTTTGATGACCATGTCGTTAGATGAACTCTCATAAGTTGATGAATCTTCCTCGAAACAATCACTCAAAGGAAAGAAAAATATCACATCTTTATCATGGCTAATCTAGTCGAAACATCATTGAATAGCTCAAAAGATATGATGAAAATTCAATTTCATCAAGATTTATCAAGAAGAAAATTTCAAGTGTTTTACCATGTTTCATTATTTTGCCAAGAAAGAAAGCTTTGAATGTTTTGCCATGTTTTAGGATTTTCCAACAAGTATTTCCAAGTATTCTGATCTTTAAGGTGTTTTTGTATTTTTCATATCATCAAGGCACCTATTTGCTAGGTTTTCACCAAGACAACATCTTTTTGAATGTTTTTCCTTTCTTCATGCTCAATTTTTCAATGTTTTTGATCTTTTGTGCTTTTCAAATATTTTTGGTATTTTCAAAATCTCTTTTGAACTATGTACAATAAATATGATGCTCTCTCATCTAATACTCTTTATACTCTTTCGTCTAACTCATGTGTAGAACCTTTTGAGATGAATACTGTTAATGGGTTCTTGAAGCTCCTCTCCTTCACAATATGATAATTTATAGGTTCCTATGCCAAATGAAGATACTATGATGAATGAGCTAAGCCAATTAGCTTCCCATTTTCCTTTCTTCTCTCTTTCAACCTAATTCTTTGGGTTTTCCCTCAACACTAAGTCTCCTACCTGAAAGACTCTCGGTTTAATATGTTTATTATAGTTCTTAGAGATTCTATTCTGATACACTTTTAGGTGCTCATAAGCTTGTGTTTGATGTTCTTCAAGTAACTCCAATTGTTGAAGCCTAGCTAATCTATAGTCTTCATCTGTGATCAATCCTTGTAATGATACTCGTAGAGATGAGATTTCAACCTCTAATGGTAGAACTGCTTCAGCCCCATAGACTAATGAGAATGGCGTGGCTCCTGTGGGTGTTCTTATGCTGGTTCTATATGCCCATAATGCTGGATTAATTTTCATATTCCAATCCTTTCCTGATTTATTGATTGACCTTTTCAAAATATTCAAGATATTCTTATTTGTGGCTTCGGCTTGCCCATTTCCCTGAGGGTAATAAATTGATGATGAATGGTGAGTGATATGAAATGTAGCACAAAGTTCATCAACATCCTTATTCTTGAACTATTTTCCATTATCTGTTATTATGGCATGAGGAATACCATATCGACAAATGATGTGATTTAAGATAAACATGGAAATTTGTTTACCCATTGCCATTATCAAAGGAACCGCTTCAACCCACTTAGTGAAATATTCTATTGTGGTTATGATGTGTTTGTGCCCATTTGAAGAAGGTGGATGTATGACACCAATTAGATCAAACCCCCATTGATAGAAAGGCCATGGTGTGACAAATGGGTGTAATTCCTATGCTGGTGCATGTATCATGTCACCATGATATTGACATTTACTACATGTCTTCACAAAATGGAAAGCATCCTTTTCTAATGTCTTCCAGAAATACCCTAAGCGAAGAATTTTCTTAGCTAGGTTTAGACCGCTTGAGTGTGACCCGCAAATGCCTTCGTGAACCTCATGTAAAGATAACTTAGACTCTTCTTCCTCTAGACATCTAAGTAACGTCCCATCAAAACCCTTACAATACAATGTTTCAGAGAGGATGAGGTAAGGGGTTGATTGGTGTATGAAGTTTCATTTTTGAGCTCGGGTTTGGTCTAATGGTAGCACTTGGTCTTTGAGGTATGTGTATATAGGTCTGTACCAAGGGGAGTCATGTCCATGTAATAGGGAAAAAATTTGGGTTTCGGGAAGGTTGAATGCCGATTTCACCAACTCTTCCACCAAGAACTCATACTTCTCATTTTGATCTGGTTTTTGTAACAAGGAAGCCAAGGTGGCCATGGCATCAGCTGCTCTATTTTTCTCTCCAGGAATCTACTCAAAAGTGATCAAAGCAAAGTATTTCTTCCATCCATCAATCATAGTCTTATATGGCATCAAATTTTAATATTTGGTGTTATATTCATTATTGACTTGATTGATGATAAGTTGAGAATCTCCATAAATTTGTAGCTCTTTTATATTCCACTCTAAGGCCATTTTGATGCCTATGACAAGTGCTTCATATTTTGCTATATTGTTGGTGCATGGAAACATAAACTTGTAGGATTTAGGAATAATGTAACCTTGAGGAGTGACCAATAGTATGCCGGCCCCAGAACCTCCTTGAGTATAGGAACCATCAAAGTATAACTTCCATGTTTTTGCCTCTATGTTTACAATGGCAGAATCCAGAAATTCCACTTGAATAGTTTGTGTAGAAGTCATGGGATTTTCAGCTAAATGATCCGCTATCACTTGTCCTTTGATTGCCTTTCTATCGACATACCTAATGTCAAATTCACTCAATATCATAACCCACTTGGCTATCCTACCTATTAAGGCAGTTTTACTTAACAAGTACTTGAGAGGGTCAATTTTGGCAATTAACTTGACCTTATGCATCAACATATAATGTCTTAATTTTTGAGATGCAAACACCACTGCTAGGCAAGCCTTTTCCATAAATGTGTAATTAAGCTCATATTTGATCAAAGTCCTACTCAAATAGTAGATAGCTCTTTCCTTTCCTTGTTCATCTTCTTGCGCTAAAAGCACTCCTAGTGATCTTTCGATAGCAGCTATGTATAGAAGAAATGCTTTGCCCTTAATTGGTGGCAAGAGAATAGGTGGATTTATCAAATAAGTCTTCAATAATGTGAAAGCTTGATCAAATTCCTCATCCCACATGAATATAGTATCCTTATGTAGCAACTTGGTGAAAGAATGACATTTTTCAGCCAATTGAGAAATAAATCTCCTTATGGATTGGATTTTTCCTTGTAATGATCTCATTTGGCTGATGTTCCTTGGTATGTCCATGTCCATTATGGCTTGTACTTTCTCAGGATCCACTTCAATTCCTTTGGCGGAAACTATATAGCCTAGTAACTTGCTGGATTGGACTCCAAAGGCACATTTCTTTGGGTTTAATCTGACCTTGAATTGCTCCAACCTAACAAATATCTTTTTCAAAATTTGGAGATGTTCTTTTTTTTTGTGGGATTTTGCCGATATATCATCCACATAGTCTTCTAAGAATGTGTGCATCATGTTGTGGAAGATAGTTGTCATGGCCCTTTGATATGTAGCTCCAACATTCATAAGGCCGAAGGGCATGACATTCCAACAAAAAGTGCCCCAAGGGCAAGTAAAGGTAGTCTTCTCCTAGTCTTTAGGTGCAATTTTAATCTAACTATACCCACTAAAACCATCCATTAGGGAATACATGGAATGACCCACTATCAAGTCAACTATTGCATCAATACTCGAAAGTGGGAAATCATCCTTAAGACAAGCAAGATTTAGATCTTGAAAATCCGTGCATGCTCGAATAGATTTGTCATGTTTTGTGACTGGTACAATGTTTGAGATCCATTCAGCATAAGCTATTGCTCTTATGAAGCCTACTTTCAACAATTTTTCTAGTTCTGCCTTGACCAAAAGAGCTATGTGTGGGTGCATATTTCTCAACTTTTGCTTAATGGGCTTAACCCTTGGTCTCACATTTAGATGATGCATTATAAAGTCAGAATCTAAGTTGGGCATGTCGGCATATGACCATGCAAATTTTATTTGTTGATCTTTGAAAATTTTTATGAAGTCCCCTCTTTCTAGAGGTGTGAGTGATGCAGCCAAGTGTATGAACTTTGGATCCACTTTTGTACCAATGTTAACTTTTTCTGTTGGCTCTATGAGTATAGGTGAGCTTTCTTCCTCATGCTCTAGTAGGGTATCCAATCTCTCTTCCTTTGATGCCACAATTGGGTTTTCACCAAAGGAAACATCTTTTATCTTTACTTTTTTGGGTTCTAATGCTACCACATAATGGTTTTCAACACTAGAATTTTTCTTTTTCTTATTTTTTTTCATTCTTTTTTTGACTAAGAGAATGGACCCCCGTTGTGCTCATCATCTCTGTATCAAATTCATTGGTGAAAGAGGGTTCAACCGCATTAAGGTATTGGTTCATTGCTTGGTCGTTTGGAAAGTAAAGTAAGTCATTTGGCTCAGTTTGGTCCCAATCAATGAGGTCCGGATGCATCAAAAGTAAGGATTCATTGGGTAAAATGTCATCAATAGGGTTTATGGACATGACTTCATTTGAGGGTTCATACATTGTATCATTTAGATCTATGATGTGAGCTTCCTCGAGATGGTCCATGGAAGAAGGGTCAAAATCCCCTTCACTTGAGTCCTCTTCAACTTCTATGGGAAACAATGTGGGAAAAGCCACGAGCAGATTAAACCTAACATTTGAATCTCCCTCCTTCGAAGGCCTCCAAAATGTCTCTATCCATGCTTGATTGGTAGGTGCATGCCCTATGTTAATATCTTGGATATTAGGTGCTTCATTGATTTGAACTTCTTGCCTTGGGATTTTTTCATATGTATTGCAATCACCTCCTTATCTTGACATGATTCATCAGATAGGGTATCCCACTCATAATCCCAGGAGTCATCACTATCTCCCTTGGATTCTAAGGCATTTATTTGAGGATAAAAATCTTGCATTGGGCTGGAGCTTTCACCTTTGTATTGGTAGCCTACTCCAGATTTTTCTTGTTTTTCCCTCCAAGTAGGTTCAATGGGTTCTAGTAACCCTCTATTCCTTTGGCCTAAGGGTCATCTTCCCTTGTATCCCATCTTCTGCATAATCTCAAAACCTTTCCCATATTGCTTGATTCATATATTAACATGCTAAATTCATTCCATGGGAGTGTTTGAGGTATCCTCTTCATCGTGATAGAGCCATTGAAGTACTTCATTTTCTTCCTTGTCAAATGCTGCTTTATCACTTTCTCTTACGAAGTAAGAGTTGTACTTGTGAGGCAAGTGTTCTTTTGATGGTTTTCCATGTGTCCTTGGAGATGTGGGCATGTCAAATAGGGAAACAGAGTATCCCCTACTCCTTTTGAACTAATTTTGCACTGTTTGTCAAATGCCTCCATCATCTTATCCATTTTCTTTTAGTTTTCCTTTTTAGCTTCATCTTTTTCTTCTCTAGTAGGTTTATAGGGCACTATCTCTGATTTGGGAGTTTGATATGAACCTTCATTAATAATTGGACCATCGTAGCTCATCTTTTCCTTTCCCTTAGTTGATGTCATTGAGCTACCTTGAGGAGGGTGTTGAGCAACATCTAATGTTAGTTCTTTCATTTTAACATCTTCAATTATGGCTCTTTGAATAATTCCTTCTCAGTTATGTGGAATAAATAGCTCATGAAGGGGTTTGAGTGCATTACAATATTGGAACAGGTTTGAGTCCCCTCCAACCATGATTTCTTCACCCATGTATGAGAATTTGATGCACTGGTGGTACGTGGATGGGACTGCTTGCATCTCATGAATCCATGGTCTCCCCCAAAAATATTATAAGTTAACTTCATGTCCAATACTTGGCAATTGGTGTCCTTCTTGACTGGTCCCACTTGGATGGGCAATATGATCATGCCTTTAGAGGCCCTTTCAGCTTCATCATAAGCTTTAATGGTGATTTTTTTTGTAGGGTCAATGCAATATTCAGACAACCCTAAGGATTTAACAAGACTTAATGTACAAATGTTAAGACTAGCTCCTCCATCAATGAGGGCTCTTTTGACTCTATGCCTTTCTATTAGGACCTCTATATGCAATGGTAGATTTTGAGGATGGGTTATAGACATATCATCTTGATCAAAAAATGAGAGACA
This sequence comes from Chamaecyparis obtusa, assembly GCA_027943335.1. Classification (NCBI taxonomy): domain Eukaryota; kingdom Viridiplantae; phylum Streptophyta; class Pinopsida; order Cupressales; family Cupressaceae; genus Chamaecyparis; species Chamaecyparis obtusa. The sequence goes on from BSBK01003265.1 coordinate 895,268, forward strand.
ATGAGGTGCCACAAGATGACCTACCATATTTTGGAACTTTTCTTCTTCTAAGTTAGTAGGAACGTTTGTCTCTATTAGAGCTTTTTCCAAAATATCCTTATGGTTCGCGGATAACTTCAACAATTCTAAGATAGAGATTTGTGTTGGAGTTCTTTGCAACTGATTAACCAAGCTATAAGGTTTTGCTACTGTAGAAGGTTTCTTGACCACGATGTTGGACTGTGGAGTGCTAATAACTTTAGGAGCAGCTCCTTGTAGAGTCATTCTAGAATTCTACCCTCTTGTAATGACATTTGATGTCTCTTTTTGTGGCTTTTCATTAATTATTATAGCATTCACAATGTTATCATAAGGTGGCACAAAGTTAAGATTATTGGCACTTTGTTTCTTGCCATTAGATGACTCCCCTTTATCATGTTTGTAGAAAGGTTGTTTGAATGCTGTATGATCTTCATTGTTTTGAGGTCCATCAATGGTGATCATGCCATTATCGATTAAATCTTGCACTACATTCTTTAGTTGCAGACATTCATTTGTTGCGTGCCCTTGAATTCTGTGGTACTCACAATGGCTATTGGCACTCCATGAACTAGGCTTGTTATTTGGCTCATAAGGTTGAATGCTGGGTAAAGTAATGACATTATTAGCCATGAGAGTCTTTAATGCCTTTTCAAGGGGTTCACCCAAGGGTGTGAAGTTCCTTTGAGGGGTTGGCCTCAAATATTTATTAAATTTAGTACTCCTTGAATTATCTCCTTGATTTCCATTGTTGGTATGGTTGTTGTTGGATGGCACATTGGGGAGCTGATTGGTATTATTCACCTGATTAGGTGTCCTTGTAAGAGCAAAGGGGACCACCTTCAAGTTGCTATATTCAACTACTCCATCATTCACAATTCCCTTATTGTTGTTCTTATAACAACTATTACTATTGAACCAATTATTCTTTTGATTATTGCCATTGTTACCATTATTGCCATTGTTGCCATTGTTGGAGTTGTTCTTGTTATCTTTGTACAGTTTGAGTTCTCCACTTTTGACCAACACTTTCTCCATTGTTACTCCATTTTCAATTAGATCTTTAAAGGTCTTTGGACATTGCATTCGTAATTGGTAGTTCAACTCATTGCTTAAACTATTTATGAAGATATCCATCTTCTCTTTTTCAGGCACACTTCTAGGATATCTTGCAAAAACTATCCTCCACCTTTGTAGAAAAGTGAGGAATGCCTCTCCATCCTTTTTTTTAGTGTTGCATAATGTTATCATCGTGACCTCATGTTTAATATTATATGAGTAATGGGCCACAAATTTTGAAGCTAGCTCTTCAAAGGTCTTAATGTTGGAGGGTAACTTAGAAAACCACTCCATAGACATGCCTCTTAAGCTTCATGGAAATAATCTCATTAAATATGTTGTATCATGCATGAACTCTAAGCTCAATGCACAAAACTCCCATAAGTGATCTTGGGGATCTGTCGTTCCTTCATACTTGTCATACTTGGGGAACACAACATTGATTGGGAATGGCACCATAACCAAGCTTTTATCAAATGAGAATGGACACAATGCTTCTATGGAGAAAGGCTTAGGAGCCCTAATTTGTTTAATGTTGTCCAATTGCATTTGAAACATATTAAATTGTTTGTTCATGATGTCTAAGGTACTTTCCTCAACTTCCAGTGCTTTGAGTTGGTTGACATCATAGTCACAGGGTAGCTTGAGACCTTTTTGTGCTAAGTCCATGAAGTGTTTTTCTCTATCTCTGTCCATCGCCTTTTCCATGAGCTTTTGGAAATAAGGACATTGGATAGCCTCACTAACTTTTTCATCCATGGCATCTTCTACCGTTGCTTCGGTGTGAGTTCTAGTGTGAGTTTGGTCAATACCTTGAGCATTTTGATCTGCTCCTCCATTGTTGGTATTTCCTTGGTTAGTAGTGTTGCCCTGGTTATTTATATCATTGCCCCTATCATTGGCATCACCTTGGTTAGTGATATCAATACCACTATTATCTTTTCTACCCAAACCACCATAATACATCACGTTGTCTTCTACTTCTTGTTCGGGTAATTTTTGGGGTATTCTAGGAGTGGTAGAATCTTCTCCTAGGCAAGGGAGTTATTGACTTAAGTACATTCCATCAGCTTGAAAGGTTTTCTTAATGTAGTAAGATCTAGTGAAAGTAGGCATGAACCTTGGAGAATAAGAGTTAAAACTACCCGGGGTCTAATCCTTTACAAAATTTTGAAAAACATGTAGAATAGGATTTTTGACTAAACTACAAGCCTGAGCAGTAAGAACATGGAAAAGGGTACTCGAATATGCTCGTAAAATTTTTTGACCCACCCTACAAATAATCTTTGTTTTCCCTTTTAGGTTTTTGGGCATCACTGAACCGAGCATAGGCATGACTGAGACTTCTTTAGGTGTGCACTGGCTTCTTGTTAAGTGATACATTGTAGGTTACCAGGCGTGACTTTGTTAATGCCAGGCAAGTTTCCAATTTTTCCAGGTGTGTTTGAAATTTTTCTAAGCGTGACTTTAGTATGTCTACGTGTGTTTAAACAAGTTACAAGCATGATTGAACCTCTGATAGGTGAGTGTGTTTCATGCACAGGCGGCACTTCTCTGACCAGGGTATAAGATTTTGAATTTTTAAAATGTGTAAGATCAGTCTTTGGAAATTTATGTGTTTGAAAATAGAAAAACAAGCGCAACACACACATCACTTTGTCATCATGTCCCTAAAAACATTCTAACATGTACATTCTCCGATGTTTTTCACAAGTATATCACAATAAAGAATTCCAAACAGCCTACCTAAAGTCAATTTTGGCTTGTAAACATGGCTCTACAAGGTGGCTTTGCTATTTTACCAGGTTTTAATAAATATTCTGTTCAAATAGACTTCAATCTCTCAATCCTCCAAGGAGGCTTCCCACACACACTGAAGTACAATTTTGTGCAATCCGTTAAGACTACTAGAGGAAGGTTGAAAAATCAAAATCCATTTGTCATGCACCCCATTAAGGATACATGCATTTCATTTTAGAGTGGGTCAGATTCCCACAGCAAAAGTGAGTGTATCCCACTTTGGGTTGTCCCTCTCACCAGCCTCATTAAGGAAAACTTGGGAGGCGAGCCCACTAAATCTCTATTTTAAATAGCATGTTCATGGAAAGAAATGAAATGGAATTAAGGTTAAGTGTTTGGGAATTTGGTTCACCTAAAAAGTGAAGAGCATATCCCTAACTTTCCCTTTTGTTCCCAAACACTTCAAGCAATTAATTGTTCTTTCTCAACCTCTTGACAAGGAGGTTCTTAAAATTGAAATATTTGGTTAAATTCCCTCCTTATTAAAGCTAGATTCAAATGAAATGCCAGAATTTAAGGGAATGCAAGCTTGATCATGTAAAATACCTTTCCTTGTAGCTAGCAAAAGGCTAGGGGCATTTTTGAATCATTGGTTTTCATCTTATTTCCACTCACCTAGTGGCGATCATTCCCGCTCCCTCCTCCAACAAATTAGTCCAACACAACCAAGCAAAGTGAGGGGAAACCAAAATCAAATTTACAAAGCATGCATTTTATGTAATGAATTTTAAGCCTTCTAATTGCAAATCTTTCAAACAAGAATTTGAATTATGGACTAAAGATCCAATTTAATGAAATAAACTTTGTTTTATAGGCTTCAACAATTTTAAGGTAATTTTGAAATACCTTATTTTCTTCCTCTTGTGTACTCTCAAGAACAACCTTTATGTGCTCAAAATTCTCCTTCTTGATCCTCTTTCTTAAAGCTTTTTCCTCTTTGTTGAATCTGCTCCGAGGTCTTTGCGCTTTTCTGTGACTACTCATATAATGTCAGATCATAAAAATAGAGAGTTAGCCTAGTAATTTGATCAAATTAACTACAAATATAGATAGTATGTCTCAAGCGACATCATCTAGCTAATAGGCATGACTAAACTGCTGACAGGTGTAACTTTGAGAATAGCGAGCGTCACTTTACAATGGCTCAAGCAATATTCAAAGTTACTCAGGCGTGAACAGTTTATTCAGAGGTGTGAGCAGAACTTAAAATTGTGCAAAAATATTATTGCTAAGTGTCACTTTAACAACAATAAGTGATAATTTTTCTATTCCAAGCATGATTATAACTTTAAAGTGTGAAGCAAAGCATAATCTAAAGCGATAAAAAATAAAATGTAGACGATACTCCCTCAGTCACAGGCATGACTGTGAGCCGTAAAGGCTGAAGGATTTGTTGTCAGAAGTGGAGATCTCCAGCTAGTAGGCATTAATATAGAGCTCTTAGGTGATAGAGAACTGACTGTAGGCGTGATTCAACCTCCTGTAAGCATGACTTTTCCAGTTTCCTGCAAGCAATTCACGGAAAATAGAATATCCAAACATGCAAATGGAGATGAAAATGATGAAGTGAGGCTTAGAGCCCCATGGTGGGTGCCATTTGTGTGATGAAGTTACTCACCTACTTGAAATTAAGATCTACTAACATCAACTTAATCAAATACAATGCAAATTTAACTAAAATTGAAGTTATGATCTATATTATCCCATGGATCTCTAGAAAGAAGTGGTAAGTGAAGCTCTCAGCTACAATCCTCACTAGTGACACCTCTAAAATGAGAAATTATGCTGCTATTATGCTTTTACAATGCTTCTATGATGATTCCATGCTTAATCTAGCTCAAATTGACAAACTACAATGATAATTGCTCTAAAATGCTCAAATTGCTCTTAGAATGCTATTCAAATGCCTATAGTAACAATGCTTTGCAAATGAAATTCCAAGATGGAAATGCTCTCCAAAATGCTCCATATTTATAGTAAATGTCCAAGGGTAGGGGGTGGAGTGAAGTAATAATGGTTATCCCATGGTTAAGTCAAAAACTTTGCTTTGTTCATAAATGGGGGGACAAATGAGGGGACAAGCCTTTAAGTGGTTTCAAATATTTGGACAATTGAAATGTTTGAGTGATTTGTGTCTTTTTGTCCTCAATTCTCATTGGTTAATCACTTTGTTGAAAGAAAATAGGATTTATTTAATTCAATTAATTAATTAAATTTAGCCATGGAAGGGTAATAGGTTCATTTTGAATTTTGATTAAAACAACTATACAATTAATTGATTAAAATCAATTATATATTGTTTTTGTCCCTTTTAAGCTTCAATTTAATCATTTAACATCATTATTTAATTTTTCCTTTTCTTTAATTGATTTTGCTCAACTTTATTTAATTATGTCCATTTTATTGATTTTTGATCCATTTTGATTTATTGCATTTTGATAATCACTTGTCCAATTTTATGTGTCTACACAAATAAGCCAAATGATATGTATGAAAAGATGAGGATAAAGTGAAGCGGACAACATTTATGAAGCCTTGTCAAGATCAAAGATGGAAAAGGGATATGGATGGATACGAGATTATGCAAGTTGTGGTAGGTAGGATTGTATGAATGAAACTTTCCCCCAATTATAGAGAGTAATGGATTACACATGGCCTCTTTTTTCTAGGTTTTCATCATGGTACTTTCCCAAGACACCACAAGAAGTAATTTTCACCATAGGAAAAATTATTTATTTTTATTCTATTTATTTGTTTTACACTAGATGCTTGTTTTGCCAGGTTTTCATCAAGGTAACCATTTTTTTGCTTTTTTTTTTTGCATTTTTCAGTTTTTGTATTGTTGAATTTTTGGAGGACAATGGATGTAGGAAAGGACATGAAGGAAGGACTCAAGCATCTTTCTCTTTTGATAGTATTCCTGAAGGACATGTTGTAATGGACCAACGTTGTTGAAAGTATAGTCAAAGATGTTGTTAGTGTGATGGGAAAAAGGGGATGAAATGGATGATAAAATGGACTAGGGTAAGAGTTTATGCATAGGATTGGATAAGGGGAATGGAAGGATGGAAAATAGGTGTTGGATAATGAATGGAGTGTTGGTAGACTTTTGTATTGGTGGATGAAAATGTTGGCAAGATCAACATTGGTAGACAACTCGAGGGTCATGAAGTGATGGAAGGAAAATGGATTTTGGATTTTGAGATTTAGATGGAGGGATGGATATGGATTTTAGGACATAAGGACCCAAAAAAGATTTACAAGGTGATAGAAATTTAGATGGAGGGATAACAACTTTGGATTCCAACTTGTATTTTCCTTTGGGACATTGTGCTTTGAGGAGCTGCTTGGGAATCCACATGGTTTTTAATTTTTAATTATTTTGAGGGTACTTGGAATGCATTGCTTGCACACAGAATTTAGGAGCCCATATAGATTTTCAATTTTATTTTGTCTTGATTATCCTCTGTGGCCTTATATATATATATATATATATATATATATATATATATATATATATATATATATATATATATATATATATATATATATATATATATATATATATATATATATATATATATATATATATATATATATATATATATATATATATGTTTTAGATCATATTTTTCTTTTTTTTTACATGTCAATTAGATAGGACATGTTGATCCTTATTTTCATGTGGATATCTTGACTTATGGACTTTATGCTTGGCATCCAAATTGATTCAAAGGGGAGTATTATTCAAGGGTAGATATGAATTGTATGGATGACTTTTAGATGGGTGGATGGATCTAAAAAATGTATTCCTTTTTTGAATTACATGTGTGGGAAAGGGTAAGTGGACTATGAACTAGTGGATGGAGGAATATATGGACCTAAGATGGAGGGAAGGGAGAAAGAGTTTGTCTTTGGGATGTAAGGACCCAAAATGGATGGTAGAGGTAATGGGGAATGTGTATGCTTAGGTTTATATGGGGGAATGTCGGATGTAGGGGAGATATAAACATATTTATGGTGAGCTATATATCCCAGACCCTAATAGTATGGATTTTATTTTATATCAAGGGGTTCTAATATACCTTGTTCATTGAGGCCTAATCCCTTTCCTTGATAATACATATTTTGAAAAATATTCCTAGCAATGGGATACTTATTACTTTTGTAACAAGACACGAGTCCATTTTGAGGTGGAGGAGGCATTTATGGAATAGTAGGATTATGAAGTAGACCAAACTAAATGAAAGCGGATGAACCAAGTTGATATGTAATAGGCTCATTATTAAATTGGATAGAGTTGACGAGATCTTGAGGTAGATACAAAAGACTATAATATTGAGATGGAGAGACGATGGGATCTTGTGGTGGACATGGAGGATTTTGACATGGAGATGGAGAGACTATGGGATCTTGTGATGGATAGGGAGGATTATAACATGGTCAAAGTAAGATTGACATGATGTTGTGGTGGACATGGAGGATTACTTTGATCTTAAAAAAAAATAGGATTATTGGATGGAGTATAAGGGACATCGTGGACTTTATTAGGAGGCAGATTATGAATGTGACTCAAAAGAATTCTTTTCTCATTGGATAGAAGGGGATCACCATAAGTTTCTAGGGATATGGGATCTAGGTTGAATATTGGGTGGGATTGGACATTCTTGGTATCTTGATCTTGACCAATTCTAGGGCTTGTGTCTTCATACTTTAGATTATCCTCTTGACATGGGGTATGCATTTGGATATGTATGGTGGATTATTGAAAGGAATTAATGCTTGGGAATGATGAGAATGGACTTGCACTAGGATTCATTGGAGTAGCTTTTCTTGGACTAGAGTATATGGTGGCATTGGATCTAAGACTGTAAAATTGTAGAAGGGACTAGCATTAAAGAATGGATTAGTTGGGATTTTTATTATGGATATCCCTTGTGGGTAAACTAGAAATGTGTCCTCATTATATGTATCATTTGATGGAGATGGTGTGGATGAAGGAATAGTGGAAGGTATGGAGGTTGTTTATGGGACATTTCTAGACATAGGTATATGATTTTCATTATGTTTTGGAATGGTAGCTTGACATATATCCAACTCCTTATTAGGTGAATTATTAGGAAATTATTTAATTATAACCAAAAAATCATTGTTTGGACCTTTTATAGTGATGGTATTAAATGTCAAGTTGGAGTACGCCTTGATACAAGTGAGCTTAGCCTTATTATCTTATCTAGATATGGAGTAATTGTCTTTGCCATGATTCACCAATGAATTTTGGAAGATCTTATTATTGGAAATTGGCATGTTGTATGTGTTTTCATTGATGCAAAAATATCAGAGGACTTAGAGGGATGTCAACATGTCAAAAGGTTCAGGAGAATTGACCAGAAGATCTACTTGTTGGAAGATAACTGAACTATTGTAGGATATCCAAGAGAACAAGATGTTTAGAGGTCTGGTAAGGTCTGGATATTGAGAGATATAAAGTTGTGCATGTAGGATATGGTTGATGAAGGTCAATAATTTTTTCACTCTAAGTTTAAGAAGATTATATGAAGATTTGAGTATTTCATGGTCAGAGTTGGTGATTAGAAGACAAAGTGATAGACAATGTTGATATGAAGACAAAAAAAGGTTTGGTGTGTTGAATCAAGATTGAATCTATTAGAGCACACTTAGTAGTGTGTTTAGGACATACTTAGGTATCCTCAATTCAAAGGGATAGTACTTCAAAGGTCCCCATGGAATAATTATACTATCTTAGAAGTTGGAGTGAATGTTTAAGAGAAACAAGTGAAAAAGAGCTGGCAAATCCAATGGTTGTAGTGGATTTGTATAGATGAGTGTTTTTAATGATGCTACACGATGTTATTGAAGTATGTTCTTGATGAGTTATCCATATTCATGGATTTAATGGGCATGATTGGTGGATTTTACAATCAATAATAATATTTTATTATTATTCTTGTTCTTGGTGTTATTACCATATAAATTTTTTTAGTTTTGTGATAATGTTTCAAACTAGTCTGAGATTATTAACCTAGTGATAATATTCTTCAAGGTGTAAACCCTAAGCTTTATCCAAAGCCCTAACTCATCCTAGGTCATGTTATGTTTCTGCATTACCTTTTTGAGTCACTAATCTTTTCATAAAACATGTGCTAAAATCTTGACTCACTTTGTTCATTGTTTTATGTGTCAAGGTGGTTAGGCTTTTGAACTGTCAACCCTTTTATTTAAATAAATCCGCCAAAGCCTAAGTTTTAGATTATTTTTTCTTGAAGGAAAGCCTTTAAAATGTGTGGTTGTTGTTGCACCACAAGACTATTCTTTGTTAGATTCCCTGACATGCGAAATAGCGACTACACGCCACCTGTCCTTGCAGGCCCATTTGATTTTGTAATGCGCTAGCCCTTAATGAGTGAATCTAATCCATGGTTGTCGTTATACCATTGGACCAAGATGCATGTCTTTTATGCATCACGGTATAGCGATGACCTTCAGATTACCTTTTGATGAATAAAGTTTGCGGTGGGTCCTGACACTATCAGGTCGTATTCTCGTGTTAGATTTTTATTGGTTGTCAGTAGTCTTGAGGTGGCGGTTGTCAGAATCTTTCAAAATTGGTATTAAAGATGATAGGTCTTCCACTTGTAATTTTTTTGCAATGTGTTGTTTTCTGGTTCGATGTTTAGTTGGATGATGTGTCACCGTGGGACCTGAGTAGTATGAAGATTAAAGTGTGGAAAGATTTTACGGCTATCGTTATACTATTAAGATGAGATGCATGTCTTTTATGCATCGCGGTATAGCGATGACCGTCGATCTTGCCTAAGGATTAAAAGTGTTCAGTGGGTCCTATTTGTCGACATGTCAGAAGGCTTTGACATCTGTAGAGATCAACGGTGGGCATGTCTTCACAAAGGATGTGTCAGATGCATGAGATTATAAGACAACCATTGATTCTTTTTGTGACATAGCTTTTTAGTGAAGCGGGTCCACTACCAGGTGTGCATAGTTGGTCATTTCTTATTGGTCTGCATGGGAATATGTCAGATGTGTTGTCAGGTGGGCCCGGTTGGTAGCAGAGTGTACTAGTGATTAAAGAATGGTTTGATCATGCAGTTGTCATTATATCATTGGATGAAGATGTTCGATATTTAAAGTCGCGGTATAATGATGACCGTCTAATTTTCTAGCTTGTAGTGGGTCCTGTGTCAGAGGTGACTGGGTGGAGGTAATGAATGGTATGATGACATCTGGCTATTTGCAGGTAGGCCCAGGGTTATAAAGTATTTTCTAATTTCTGGTGGCTCAGACAAAATGTTTAATGGGCCTGAGAGATTCTAAAGGATGCAGAGATAGAAGATCTAACAGCTGTCTGATGTTCGCATAGAATCTTTTGAGGCTATGCGAACTTACGACAACCGTTCATTTTAAAGCTTATGAAGAAGTGGGTCTAGTATGCCGATTCATCGCTGATGTGCTTTTTTCTCATTGGTCGAGGGTTTATTAATGTGTAAAGAGATTTTTAAAGATTTTTGTTGACTGTTGAAGGATTTTACGAGCCACCCGATCTACTGGAAATAAGATAGATCAATGGTCACATTTTAAAGTTGAGCCGGTTACCATTTTTATTCAAATTCAAATATCTTGCAGGGTTTTGCTAGGGTTTTTGAACCAGTGAGTCATGTAAAATGATACGGTGGCCAGGAATTGAATTTTTTAGTACAAATTGCAGTTGGGGAAGATAGCAGAAGGCTTGAATTACAGATAAAATATGATTTTTGTTTCCTATGATGCCGAGCCAAATGAATATCAAGGTTGAATTTTTGCAGAAGGGCATTCATTACAGTTTGACAGTGAGATAATAAAATTAGATTTGTTGAAAAGGAGCCAAGGATAGCATTGAAAACATAAAGCATGTTGGCTAAATTGTAAATATCTCACCTATTTCAGTAGTGTAGTTATTGTAAACCCTTTGGGGTTGTTGTAAAGGTTTTTTAGGTTAATTTTTTGTAGCCCTAGAATGATCGGTTGCTTGTTGCATCTCTTGGTATAAAGGGATTTTTTATGATCATTCTAAGGGATTGGGAGTTTAGGTGTTAAAAAGATAGAAATTTCTAAAACCCTAGCTTTCAGTCAAGGATTATAATTTTTGATATCATTTTATCAAACAATAGAGAAGAAGTACATGTTCTTATCTTGAAAGCTTGTTATTCAGGATACTGTATGCACATGGTGAAAGGTTATACTTAATACAAACCTCAGATCTTTTCTCTCCTTTTCTCTATTCTTTGAATCTTTAGATCTTTGCATAAGGTTTATATGAATGTATTGGTGCTTTGAGTTTTGACCTAGAGTTAGATTAAATATTGCTCAAAGTGGAATATGTGTTCTTGGAATTTATTTGAGGGATTTTTATAAGCAGGAAAGAGTTGGGATATTTTGTATTTATGTCTAGAGACCAAATTCAGACACCATTGTATTCATCCATTTCCTTGATATTTTGCCCAATAGATAAGGCACTAGCCTGTATTCTCCTATCTTTGTGTTGAGAAGAGTTATAATCCCAATCATTTAAATCATTACCAGTCTTTACTTTATTTACATTTATGTACTATCCTATCTAGTGATGGAGAGTCAATGAACAATAGGTTGTTGTTTAGTAATTTCTCACTATATTCATCTATTGAAAGATCTAATAAAGAAATAAGGGGCAGAGTTAGAACTATCAGTCAGAGTTAATACTATTGGATCAGGTGCACCCGCCTTGGTTTTGCAGAGCTAGAAGCAGAAGAGGGTAGTCTTATCCCTATAGTTGGACCAATTTCTTATAGATTGCTCATATTTGGAGCTAACCATTCCTTAACATCCATCGTAAGCATATTGGTATCTCATGGAGTGTAAAATCCTATCTAGGAACCAACAAATTGGTGACTCTGCTGGGGAGAACAACAACAAAGAACTCAATTGTTAGAATCTCTGGTTATTGCTACATCACAGAATATCAATATTATATAACTCAGATAGATTTGACCCATCTGAGTCACCAAAAAATTGGAGACTCCGCTGGGGAGTAAAGCATAACAAACAAGTAAAATTAGTTCTAAATCAATGTTTATATTACAAATTTCAATATCTCATTACCCATTTGATTTAGCCCTTCCAGGTCACCATCAAATTAGTGATTCTATAGGAGAATAGAGAAATAATGTCAATAGCAAATAGTGTAGGTTTCAAGTTGAGCTAGACTCCTGACCTACCTATTTCAATTATTTGATATCTCTAGTGTTACAAATTAGCATAGATAACGTGGGTACAAGTTGAGCTTAGACTCCTGGCCAGCTTATCATTTATCCAGTGGTCTTCATTAAAGAGTATAAGAGTCAGTTTTAGTAAGGTTTCAAATTATCTCACATTTTGTGAGTGGCGACTCTGAGCATCTCTGTAACTAGTGCTTTAAGTAATATATCACAATGAGTTTCAAAATCACAAGGTCTTGGAAGAAGGAACACCTAGAAGAAAGCTTGCAGGGTGGGCTTCCTGCCACATCAAGAAGAACTTAGGTTAGGAAAGAAAAAAGTGTTAATGATATGTCTCTAACCTAGAAGAAAAGGGGAAACCTAGGACGAGAGGGTCTTACTCCTCCTAGTCAACAAGGAAATTCCTTAGAATATGAGGAGGCAGTTGATTTGGGCCTGAACTAGTATGAAGAATATTATTCCCCCACAGAAAGAGGGTGAAAGACCATCCCAAAATAGAAGGATTTCAGGGAAATTTAGTAGGTCTAGAAGCAAAAGTAGGGGTGGATAGGATTTTTTTCCCCCTTTAACCCTTGATTCATCAATACCCCAAGGCCCCCATGAATCTCAGGATCAGCAAGAAGAGCCCTAAGCACAACAGGATGAGTCTGAAACCACTTTGCTTGATTCTGAGGAAATTTTTGAGGAAGTATATGAATTGGAAAGAAGAATTCAAGAACAAGCAGCCATTAGGAAAAAGAGAGAAAATGAGAAGGAAGAAAGGGTCAGACATGCCATGATCAAGGCTGACCAATTAAGAAGGTAGCTGTTAGATTTAGAGGCTATAAATCATGTTCCCATTCCTGAAAAGACAAATGAGTTGCCTATTGTCCATAAAAATTTTGAAACTAGGAAACCAAAGGATAAAGGGAAACAAAAGGAAGTGGTCATTTCAATTAAAGAGCCTGTAAACCCCAAGGGTCCTATAGACTAGGCCTTAAGATTGGAAGCCGACCTTGAAAAGGCCAAAAAAGAACAGGAATTGCTAGCCAAAGAACTTGAAAAAGCAGAACTAGAAGCTGCAACACTAGAAATGAAAAAGAAAATTGATTTTCTTAAAATGTCTATAGGACCTACAAATTTTGCTAGTTCTACCATGACACAAGGAGCAAATGTCACAAATTCAGCAAATCAGACAACTGGTGTTCCTCCACTAGAAGGTTTTAAAGGTGCTGCCACTATAAATAATAATGCATCCACATCTCAGGGTGCTAGTTTTCCTAATTCAGGGGTTATACATGAAAGGTGTAAACAATTGGTTTTTACTGGTATCCCTGGTTATCCTAACCCCATCCCTGAAGAAATCAGAAAGAAGCTTCCTAAATTCACAGGAAGCAATGTTGTAACTTGTGAGGAACATTTAAAATTTTTTATTGATGTCATTCATGATTATAATATTATGCCTGATGATGTTATCATGAAACTGTTTGTGCAATCCCTAATAGAAGATTCAAGGGATTGGTTTAGGGCTTTGCCACATGGTAGCATAGGATCATGGGACTAGCTTAGAAATTGTTTCAAGGAACAATATGGTGACAAAAATCATGAAGGTTTTATGCTAAATGAGTTCAATAATATAAAGAAGAATTTCAATGAGGATGTTGTTGAATTTAATGTTAGATTTCAAAAGGCCATGCATAAATTGTTGCAGGTTATCAGATTGGATGACAGGGTGTGCCTTGTCACATATTTAAATGCTTTTGATTCTACGATGGGCTACCTATTGAGAGATAAAAATCCAAGGATTCTGGTTGAAGCTTACAAGTTAGCTGTGAACATAGAAAGCAACCACAGAATCTCAGGAAAGTTGGGAAGGAGAGAAGATAACAAGTCTCCTTTGTTAAATAGAAAAGATCTAGGAAAACTTCAAGGTGTAAAACCTAAGGATGATGAAAGCCTAAAATAGATTCTGAAAGCAATCAAAGATCTGAAGCCTGGTGAAAATAGAGCTAATAAAGCTGCAGGAGGGGACAAGCCCCCCTTTAATAATTTCAACAAATTGCCAAGAATGCAGAATTACCCCTACAACACTCAATGGAAAGATGGGAAGCCTTTTATTCCTGAGAAAAGAGATAAACCAAATGATAGGACCCCTGATCCATTATAAAGAAATTTAATGAATATGGTGGAAGAAGTCCCATGGTGTGTTTCTTTTCAGTCACCACATGATCTTGATTATTGTGCCATATCCCAAAATGTCTCTCCTCAAGAGGAGCAAGAGTATAATGAGGAATAACCTTATGATGACCAAGGATGTGGGATGTTCTCTTCTCATGTTTTGAGTGAGGTGGATTCTGCTAAAGAGGATGAAAATCAAGATGCTTCACATTCCCAAACTAGAAATGAATCATATCATTAGCAAGTTTTTTCAGATGATGAAGATAGTGAGCCTGACAACATCTAGTGTAATGTTCAAAAGAATGAACAAACAACTACTTTGAGAAGTCCTTTTGATGAAGAAATTGCTTTGATAATAGCTAATTTGGTTACTCAGGCAAAGGCAAATTATAACTTGAGGAATAAAGTTATTGGTGATGCAAACCCCAAGCCTGCTAGCATTTTTATCAAGAAAATAGATAAGAATGTAAAAACTTCACAAGAAAAGACTAAGGATGCTAATCTTGTTGATAATGTCAAGGTAAAGAAAGTCGCCAAGCCCAATATTGTTTATAAGGTAAAAACTAGGCCTACTGCTAAGGTTGTACCAGTTTTGCAAAAGAAAAACAAGGCCCAAACTGACAAACCTGTAGATACATCCACCCAAGAAGTTGATAAAGAGATTGCAGATTCAAAACCAGATGTACCTGATTTAAAGTATGTTCCAGTTGACATGAGTAAATTATTGTCTCAAATCACTGTCAAAGTCCCATTATTAGAGATGATGAGAATAGAAGAACATAAGAAAACTGCCTTGAAATGGGTAAAAAGTGTAGTACATACTAATTCTCAAAAAATAGAAAAAACTGAGAAACAAGTAGCAATTGTGGATGAAGAAGATGAAAATTGTAGTGAGGAGATTGTTTCTAAGATCCCTCAAATATATTTGGACACAAATGTTGTTAGTGTCGTAGTAGGATCAGTTGATCCTTTTTTCTTGACTCTGCAAATAAATAGAAAGCTGTTGAAGAATTGCATGATTGATTCCAGAGCATCAAATACTGTTATGCCTACTGAGGTTATGAAGTCTTTAGGTTTGAAAGTGGATACACCCCATGGAAGGTGTCAAGCTATGGATTCAAGAGAAGTACCAGTTGTTGGTACTATTAAGGCTTTGCCTTACAGATTGGCTACATACCCCAACAAACAATTGACCATGAGTGTTTTGGTAGTGGATATTCCTCCCCAATATGGAATGTTACTGTCAAGAAAATTGAGTGCCTCTATGGGAGGTAGCATACAGTGTGACTTATCATTTTCCACTTTTAATTTTGAAGGATAGAATATCAAAGTCACTAG
This sequence comes from Chamaecyparis obtusa, assembly GCA_027943335.1. NCBI lineage: Eukaryota > Viridiplantae > Streptophyta > Pinopsida > Cupressales > Cupressaceae > Chamaecyparis > Chamaecyparis obtusa. The sequence goes on from BSBK01003265.1 coordinate 910,909, forward strand.
GGAGTCTAGAACTCCACACATGATTGAAGAAGAAGAGCAGGACAACATGAATTGTTTCCTTGATACTGATATTAATGCCTTCAAAGTCCAAGATAAGGAAGTAGAGGAAGGTATTGATCCTCCCCACAAATCAGAAAGCTAGGAGGGGTGGATTGACCTTGATAATCTCTAGACCATGTATTTTGATGGAGCAAATAGCAAAGAAGGATCTGGAGCTAGAATATTGCTCATATCTCCAAATGGTAAAACTTTCAAGTTCTCATTTACTTTGTTGTTTTCATGCAGAAATAATGTTGTAGAGTATGAGGCTTTGTTAATTGGTCTAATATTAGCATCAAGGCATGGCATAAAGTGTTTGAAAGTTATAGGTGACTCTAAGTTAGTCATATCCCAAATTAGATCAAAATATGCTTCAAAGAATCAGAAGTTGAAACAATATAGGAATGTAGTATGGGATGAGATTGAAAGCTTTAGTGCTTTTTATATTTGTTGGATGGAAAGAAGTCAGAATAGGATGGCAGATTTGTTGGCTAATATAGCCCTTAGACCAAAAGATGTTACATTTGTAGATGTTTCTAATATAGAGGTACAAGCCAAACCTTCCATCCCTGACAATCTAGATAATTGGCAAGTTTTTTCTGATGACCAAGATATATTAAGGTTTCTCCATTGTGAATCTCACTTTGGTGATAAAGAAATGGATTTTAGTGCTTATGTTAATATAGTGAATGGCAAAGATGTCATCTTTGGGAAAGAGGTTTTGTAATTAAAATCAAACAAGGTTCCTAAAGGACTAGTTGCTCTTGAAAGGGCATTTGACAATAAAGAAAAGGCCTTCTCGGCTAGTACTAATAAAATCAATGAGCTTGAAGAGATAAACTTGGGCACATGGATAGCTCCCAAGAAAGTTTATATAGGCAAGTCTCTCTCCCCAAGAACTAGGAAAAATTTGATTGACCTTCTCAGAAAATTTAGGCATGTTTTTGCCTGGTCTTATGAAGACCTTAAAGCTTATAGAGAGGACCTTTTTCAGCATGAGGTTCCACTCAAGGAAGGCACAAGGCCTTTCAGACAAAAGTTGAGACCTGTTAACCCTACCTTGGCACCCAAAATGTAGAGTGAACTCAAGAAGATGATGGATGCTAGAATAATCAAGCCCATTAGGCATTCCACTTGGGTTTCAAATTTAGTGCCCGTCAGAAAAAATAATGGTGATATCAGATTATGTGTAGATTTTAGGAATCTTAACATAAATTCTCTAAAGGATAATTATGGATTACCCAATATGGAGAAAATGTTGCAAAAGGTCACTGGATTAGAATTGATGTCCATGATGGATGGTTTTTTTGGTTACAATCAGGTTATGGTCAAAGATACAGAACAATTTTAAATTGCATTTACAACTCCATGGGGAACATATGTTTATGTAAGAATACCTTTTGGGTTGACTAATGCAAGTGCCACTTTTTAGAGGGCTATGGATGTAGCCTTTGTAGATTTCATTGATAGATTTATGGTGGTATATCAGGATGACTTGACAGCCTTTTCAGCAAAAGAAGAACAACATTGCCAACATCTTGAGAAGATTTTTATCAGAGCATTAGAGTATGGGGTTTCTTTAAACCCAAAGAAGTGTGCCTTTGGTGTGATAGAAGGAAAAATTTTGGGGCACATTATTTCAAGGGATGGTGTAAGGATAGATCCTGAAAGAGTGGAGGCTATTGACAAACTAACTCTACCAAAAAAAAATCAAGGGAATTCAGTCCTTTCTAGGACAAGTCAACTTTTTAAGAAGGTTTATTACAAACTTTGTAGAAATTAGTATTCCCATATCAAGGATGTTAAAGAAAGGAGCAAAACTAGAATGGAATACTGAAGCAGTTCAAGCCTTTGATGACATTAAGAGGGCCATTAAGCATGCCTCAGTCTTAAAGACACCAGATTATAGCAAGCCAATGCAAATTTTCTCTTTTGCATCTTCTCATACTATTGCTGCAGTACTTTTACAAAAGAATGTTGAAGGTTTTGAACAACCTATTTCCTTTTTTAGCAAGACTTTACAAGCAACAGAATTAAACTATGATATCATTGAGAAATAGGCTTATGCCTTAGTCAAGGCCATTAAAACATTTAGATGTTATTTAGTGGGAGCCACAGTGGTTGCCTATGTTCCAAGTGCTGCAGTCAAGGAAATCTTGGTCCAACAAGAGGTTTCAGGAAGAAGATGTAGGTGGATTAATAGAATTCAAGAATTTAACATTGATATCCACATTACAAAGTTGGTTAGAGGTTTAGGCCCGGCAAAATTGATGGCCCAAAGTAATCTAAATGCAAACCAGATAAATTCTTTAGAAGAGGATCAAAGGCCTTACATGTGTAACATGGATTGTTGTGAATGGTACAAGGATATTGTCAAGTATTTGCAAAAGATGGTCTTACCCCCTGAAATGGATGACAATAAGAGAAGAACTATTAAACTCCACTCTTTGAGATATGCAATTATAAATGGTGAGCTTTGGTGGAGGAGTAATGAAGGTGTTTTGCTTAGGTGTGTAGACCATGATAAAGCCTAGCTCTTGATGCATGAAATGCACAGTGGAATTTGTGGAGGACACTACATGGAAAAGACTACAGCCCACAAGATTATCAGGGTAGGGTTTTGGTGGCCTTCACTTTTCAAGGATACACATCAGTTTGTCAAAAAGTATGATCCTTGCCAAAGGTTTGCATGAAAACTAAAATTCAGTGGGAATTTGCCTCTTAGACCTATTTCTGTTCAAGCCCCTTTTCAAAAATGGGGTATGGATTTCATTGGTGAAATCCCTAATAAGTCCAGTGGTGGACATTCCTACATCTTAGTGGCAACAAAATATTTCACTAAGTGGGTTGAGGCAATCCCTACAAGAAGAGCAACTAGCAGGGTAGTAATAGATTTTATGATGCAAAATATCTTGACAAGGTTTGGTTGCCCAGAAACTATGGTGGTTGATAATGCACTATGTTTTAGGTCAGAGGAGTTTGTTGACTTCTGCAAACATACTGGTATTAAAATTTCATATTCTTCTGCTTATCATCCATAAGGCAATGGCCAGGTAGAATCTAGCAATAAGAGTTTAATCAAGATTTTGAAAAGAGTCTTGGATAAAAACAAGAAGGCTTGGGACTCCAAATTGCTACAAGCCCTATGGGCTGATAGGGTTACAATAAAGAAAGCAATAGGGTGTACCCCTTTTGACTTAGTGTATGGAATAAATGCAAGATTACCTCAAAATAAATTATTGCAGATGTATCAATTCATTCAAAAATATGATGAAGATGTTGAAGGAGATATTACAGTTAGAATGAATGATCTGATTCAACTCAATGAGGTAAGAAATGTTGCACACATCAAGAATGAGAATTTGCATGCCCAGTGCAAAGTCTTGTATGATAGAAGGACTACTCAGAGAAATTTTGCAGAGGGAGACATGGTATTAATGTGGAATGTAAGAATGGAAAACAAAGGAAAACATGGGAAATTTGATCCCATCTGGTTAGGCCCATATATTATTGAAGAAAAATGGGGAGCAGGTTCTTACATTCTGAAGAATTTGATAGGAGAGCTCCTGAAGCTGCCTGTTCATAGTCAATTTTTGAAATTCTATTTCTCCTAAAAGTTTTGGCAGTTTCTGTACAGGTTTTGTTTAGGTTTTTGTGTGCAGTTCCTTATTTTTGTTGAAATTTTTGGTTCTGGTCTGCTGTACTAGGAGATTCTAGTTTCTCATTGTATCTACAGGAGATACATGTCCCCGAGCAAGAGCCACTATTATCACCATATAAAATTTTTCAGCTCTATGATAATGTTTCAAACTAGTCTGAGATTATTGACCTAGTGATAATATTCTTCAAGGTGTAAACCCTAAGCTTTATCCAAAGCCCTAACTCATCCTAGGTCATGTTATTTTTCTGTGTTACCTTTTTGAGTCACTAATCTTTTCATAAAACATGTGCTAAAATCTTGACTCACTTTGTTCATTATTTTATGTGTCGAGGTGGTTAGGCTTTCAAACCGTCAACCCTTTTATTTAAATAAATCCACCAAAGCCTAAGTTTTAGATTATTTTTTCTTAAAGGAAAGCCTTTAAAATGTGCGGTTGTCATTGCACCACAAGACTATTCTTTGTCAGATTCCCTGACATGAAAAATAGAGACTACGCACCACCTGTCCTTGCAGGCCCATTGGATTTTGTAATGCGCTAGCCCTTAATGAGTGAATCTAATCCACGGTTGTTGTTATATCGTTGGACCAAGATGCATGTCTTTTATGCATCGCGGTATAGCGATGACTGTTAGATTACCTTTTGATGAATAATGTTTGCAGTGGGTCCTGACACTATCAGGTTGTATTCTTGTGTAAGATTTTTATTGGTTGTCAACAGTCTTGAGGTGGCAGTTGTTAGAATCTTTCAAAATTGGTATTAAAGATGACAGGTCTTCCACTTGTCATTTTTTAGCAACGTGTTGTTTTCTAGTTCGATGTTCAGTTGGATGATGTGTCACTGTGGGACCTGAGTAGTATGAAGATTAAAGTGTGGAAAGATCTTACAACTATCGTTATACCGTTAAGATGAGATTCATGTCTTTTATGCATCGTGGTATAGCGATGACCGTTGATCTTGCCCAAGGATTAAAAGTGTTTAGTGGGTCCTGTTTGTCAGCATGTCAGAAGGCTCTGACATCTGTAGAGATCAATAGTGGGCATGTCTTCACAAAGGATGTGTCAGATGCATGATATTATAAGACAACCATTGATTCTTTTTGTGACATAGCTTTTCAGTGAAGCGGTTCCACTGCTAGGTGTGCATAGTTGGTCATTTCTTATTGGTCCACATGGGAATATGTTAGATGTGTTGTCAGGCGGGCCTAGTTGGTAGCAGAGTGTGCTAGCAATTAAAGAATGGTTTGATCATGCACTTGTTGTTATACCACTGGATGAAGATGTTTGATATTTAAAGTCATGGTATAACGATGACCGTCCAATTTTCTAGCTTGTAGTGGGTCCTGTGTCAGAGGTGATTGGGCGGAGGTAACAAATGGTATGATGACATCTGGCTATTTATAGGTGGGCCCAAGGTTATAAAGTATTTTCTAATTTCTGGCGGCTCAGACAAAATGTTTAATGGGCTTGAGAGATTCTAAAGGATGCGGAGATAGAAGATCTAACGACTGTTTGATGTTCGCATAGAATCTTTTGAGGCTATGCAAACTTATGACAGCCGTTCATTTTAAAGCTTATGAAGAAGTGGGTCCAGTATGCCGATTCATCACTGATGTGCTTTTTTCTCATTGGTCGAGGGTTTAGTAATGTGTAAAGCAATTTTTAAAGATTTTTGTTGACTGTTGAAGGATTTTACGAGCCGCCCGATCTACCGAAAATAAGATAGATCAACGGTCACATTTTAAAGTTGAGCCGGTTACCATTTTTATTCAAATTCAAATATCTTGCAGGGTTTTGCTAGGGTTTTTGAACCAGTGAGTCATGTAAAATGATGCGGTGGGCAGGAATTGAATTTTTTAGTACAGATTGTAGTTGGGGAAGATAGAAAAAGGTTTGAATTACAGATAAAATATGATTTTTGTTTCCTATGATGCCGAGCCAAATGAATATCAGGGTTGAATATTTGCAGAAGGGCATTCATTGTAGTTTCACAGTGAGATAATAAAATTAGATTTGTTGAAAAGGAGCCAAGGATAGCATTGAAAACATAAAGCATGTCGGCTAAATTACAAATATCTCACTTGTTTCAGTAGTGTAGTTATTGTAAACCCTTTGGGGTTGTTGTAAAGGTTTTTTAGGTTAATTTTTTTTAGCCCTAGAATGATCAGTTGCTTTTTGCATCTCTTGGTATAAAGGGATTTTTTATGATCATTCTAAGGGATTGGGAGTTTAGGTGTTAAAAAGATAGAAATTTTTGAAAGCCTAGCTTTCAGTCAAGGATTGTAATTTTTGATATCATTTTATCAAACAATAGAGAAGAAGTACAGGTTGTTCTTATCTTGAAAGCTTGTTATTCAGGATACTGTATGCACATGGTGAAAGGTTATACTTAATACAAACCTCAGATCTTTTCTCTCCTTTTCTCTATTCTTTGAATCTTTAGATCTTTGCATAAGGTTTATATGAATGTATTGGTGCTTTGAGTTCTGACCTAGAGTTAGATTAAATATTGCTCAAAGTGGAATATGTGTTCTTGGAATTTATTTGAGGGATTTTTATAAGCAGGAAAGAGTTGGGATATTTTGTATCTATGTCTAGAGACCAATTTTAGACACCATTGTATTCATCCTTTTCCTTGATATATTGCCCAATAGATAAGGCACTGGCTTGTATTCTCCTATCTTTGTGTTGAGAAGAGTGATTCAAACCTTATAATCCCAATCATTTAAATCATTACCAGTCTTTACTTTATTTACATTTATGTATTATCCTATCTAGTGATGGAGAGTCAATGAACAATAGGTTGTTGTTTAGTACTTTCTCACTGTATTCATCTGTTGAAAAATCCAATAAAGAAATAAGGGGCAGAGTTAGAACTATCAGTCAGAGTTAATACTATTGGATCAGGTGCACCTGCCTTGGTTTGGCAGAGCTAGAAGCAGAAGAGGGTAGTCTTATCCCTATAGTTGGACCAATTGCTTACAGATTGCTCATATTTGGAGCTAACCATTCCTTAACATCCATCATAAGCATATTGGTATCTCATGGAGTGTAAAATCCTATCCAGGAACCAACATTTGGTTGACTAGGTTATAAAATTTTGTTGTGTAAGTGGTAAATTATGAAATCTATGAGATTTATGATCTCTAAGTGATTTCCAAGTGTTATTATTTAGATTTTATAGTTAGAGATGAAGTTGACCAAGAGATTTTGCATGGTGATTTGAAAGGAAGATGAGTTAGGGTTTTTAGACCAAATTCTTGATATAAGGAGATGAATTAGGGAAAATCTAGTTTCAGATCATGGATGCAGATGCTAGAGGGTGTTAGAAGAGGAGGAGTATATCTAAGAGATGAGGAGAAGAGGTTCAAAAAGAGGTTGAATGGTGATCTACATTGTGATACATTAGAGTTGTATCAAACATAAGGAAGATGCCATTTACATAGTTTAGAAAAGGTTGAGATCATTGTAGTGATCATATTGTAAGGCAGTAAGCCTTCCTCAGGGTTGTAGCTTAAGGGTTTTTATTTGAGAAGTGAGCTCTAGGAAGTGAGCTTGAATGTAGGTGCATTCCCCACTATTATAACAAGTTTATAATTCTAACAAGGTATTTTATTATTGTGGATAATCAACCCCACCGTGGTTTTTCCCCTAACAAGCTTTCCATGATAAAAATATTGTTTTAAATTGTGTGGATGTGTTTATGATTTGTTTATGCATCTATGTTTTAATTTACTTTTATATAGATCATATTTAAGGGTTTATAAGGTTAAGGGTTTGATGTTTAAGATATTGGTAACAACTAACTCACCCCCCCTCTTAGTTGTTTATTCCATAATATTAACAAGTGGTATCAACACATTTGTCCCTTGAAGGAAGCCTAACAACTTAAGTGAGATCCAAGTATGACAACCAAAAGAAAGGAACTTCAAAAATCCTTAAATAAATTGTCCAAGTGTGGCAAGGAGATGAAAAGACTCATGAAGGAACTTGAATAAGAAGAGAGAGGTAAAAAGATTAGAAGAAATCCTCGCTAAGAGATCCCAATAGAATTCACTTGCAACCTCTAATATTGTATGTAGAATGTTTCCAATATTAAGACAATAGTTGATGACCCCATGGTAGCTATCAAAATAGAGAAAACCAATTATGAAGGCTCCACATTTTCCCACTCTCTCATTGTTGTCAATGAAGGAGATACACGGGGGTGCAAAGAAGAAAACAAGGGCAATGATAGTAACTAATCATGTCTCTTGACAAGAAACTCATATAAATCTCTAGATCACACAGAGATCAAAGGAAGCACTTATAAAGAAGGAGACATCCAAAGGTAACAATTATATGATTAACACCTATACTAAAAGTGTTGTTAAGGATATTTTGATTGACTCTCAAAATGATGATGAAGAAACCAAATCTAGGGTTATTCTTGCTTGCAATACTTTTGCATGTAGTAGTGTTAATGAAGTTACTTTTGATAACATCATAAGTTGTACAGATATAGAAGATAAGGCCATAATTGCACAACTAGATAGGAGGAATGATTTTTTGATAGATAGTTGATTCTCTCATCACATGGATGGAGACAAAAGTAAGTTTGTTAAAGATGAAGAGTATGATAGCAAAATTGTCAGATGGGATGACAACACTGGGGGAAAAATAAAAGGAAAAGGTATTGTTTCAATAGATGGAAATAATACAATAAATGATGTGCTACATGTTGATGGTCTAACACATAAACTTTTTAGTGTTGGTCAGTTAATAAAGAAAGGATATGGTTTGCATTACAAAAATGACATGTGCAAGATCATGAATAATCTTGGAAGAGAGATTGCTACTAGATTCAAGACTAGAAGTAATATATTTCTCCTAGATAATGGAAATAATACTTGTTCAATAATACATATAGATGAAAGTTGGTTATGTCATGAAAAATTTGACAATATTGTTTCCATAATTTCTATTTCTATTGTTAGAGATTTTCCTAAATTAAAGAAGCCAACAAACAATTTCTATAAAGATTGTCATTTAGGTAAGCAATCAAGTATCTCTTTTTTATCTAGACAAGTAATTTCAAAAGGATTAGTTGATCTTGATCACATAAACTTGAGTGGACCTACAAATATTAAAAGTATACAAGGAGACAAGTATTTTATGTTTCTAATAGATAAATATTTAGAAATGGTACGTGTGACATTTATGAGGGAGAAATCAAAAGTTCCCAACAGATTCAAAACACTCAAGACAATCCTTGAAGATGAGATAGGACTAAAATTGAAGAAATTAAGATTACACATATCCAAAGAATTTATATCCAATGAATTCAAAGAATTCTATGAGGTGCATGGAATTAAAATATAGTTATTTGACTCTTTGAATCCATAGAAGCATGATATATTCAAGTTAAAGAACCAATCAATTCTAAAGGAAACTTGTTGTGGTCCCACAACCACGCTCCCCTTTTTGCCTATTGGCTTCAGGGCCCCCCTTGTATTTTTTAGCTTGTCTTTGGGTTTCTAGTATGTTTTGTTCTTTTGTCTTTGTTTAGTTAGTTTTCTTTGTTTGTCGGTCTTGTCGCACTTTTGCACTTTCAGACTTTGGAAAGTGCGAGAGGTCCAAATTGATGAAAGTCTACAGCAATGAAAATCTTGCCTTAAGCATTCCTAGACCTAGACAGTGTTTGGGCTTCAAACACCGAAAGATCAGGAGGTTTGACTCCTTTGGGAGTCAGTCTTTCAACATTTTGAACTTTCAAAGGTCTCTATACCCCTAAAAGGCTAAAAGGCCAATTGGCGGGGGGCTGATGTCACCCGTCGATCTGCCTATATAAGCTGGAGCAGGTTTTTTCAAACTCACTTTTTTGCTCTCACCTGTCGTGTTTTTAGAGCTTTATGCATGTTGCTGCTTCTCACTTATCACCTTGTCTTCTCTTGTTCATCTTTTTACCTCTGTTGTTTTCGAGGTTGGTTTTCCTCTTCCCCCTTTCTCTTTCCTTCTATTTTTGTTGTTTTCTTTTAGTTTTAGGTTAGGGTTTCACATTTTTTTGGGCCTAGCTAGGGTTTCTTGCCTTTTCAACCTACCGTCTAGGGTTAGTGTGTTTTTGTCAATCATCTAGTCCTTGTCTTGGGGTCATGAGGTTGTCACCTCTAATCCCCTTGGTGAGTTTGTGGTCAAACTCACCGTCAGACTCATTTTTGAGTCTGATAGACCAAACCCTAGTTTTAGACCTTCGCAGTTTGAAACTCTCAAGCTTCGCACAGAAATCTCATAAGTGCTTCACCTGTTTTGATGTTTCACACACCAAAACATCTCTTGCTCTGATTCACTAAAACCAGGACTGAAGTTTTTGAACCATTTTGTTGGAAATCACCCAAGTACATGTTTGACAAATTGGTGTTGTCACACACCAAAACTTTTCCATCTCCAATTTGCTGAAGTCTTTGTAGATGGGTCTAAAACATTGGCAAAACAACGCTAACACCACCTTTCAACATTTCAAAGGTTTTGACCTTTGAAGATTTCACATCTCCGATTTTCCAAAAAATTGAAAGGGGGTGTTTTCAAGCACTTTTTAACAAGAGCTTCTTTTCACATTTTCACCCTTTCAACTTTTCAATGGTCTCACATCCCTGAAGGTCCAAAATTCTAAAAAAGGCCTTTTAGAGCCTTTCAAAGCTTAATTTGTTAGTGTTCTTTGATTTTTCTGAGATTTTCCCCTCATGTCACTGATTCATGTTTTATTCTTTGCAGAAATGGCTGAGAAATTTGTGGCATCAACAATGAAATACCAGTTCAAAGGATACCATCCACCCTCGAAGGTGACCAACCTGCACTCAAACATCACAGAAACTGAGATTGGCAGTGTAAGCTAGAATGATTACTTGACAAAGTGTGTGCAACCGGTCAGAAGGTCTGAAGATTGCACCTCATTAGTGCACTACTCCTTAGTGAATGTAGTAGCTCATCTGATCTCCATCTTGTCTTAGGACATGATTAATACTCTAGCTAGCCACTATGTGCCTACTGAGAAAATGGTGAAGAACAGTGTGGGAGTAGTCCTAGACCTGAGGCTAGATAATATCGAGGATGTCTTCCACCTACCCAAAGGGGTTGACAAGTTCTACAACTTCAACATGAATAAGGGAATGGAGTTCTACAATAAGGATGTATAATGGGCTCACGACATAGTAAAAAATGAATACCTCATGCAGCCCATGCGCAAGAATAAGCTAGATAGAATTGACATGAGGAGAGGCTACATGCAAGAAGATATCCAAGCATCAATCACAATCATTAGTAGGGTGTACGGGTTTGCAAAATCTATTCTGTTGGAGCCTTGGATAATCCTGCTCATTCAGAAGATAAGAGAAAGGTAGGCAAGGTTCGACTGGGCCACCATCCCGAGTGACAAGATGAACAAGAAGTTGATCAGAGTAAAAAATGATGCTCATTTCTATATGACATCCTATGTTGTGTACCTACTGGCCACTAGGGAAGTATATCTAGGCCTAACCAAGATTGGAGTTATGGGGGATCCAAACACTTGGCCATTCACAATGTATCCTCAATTGGTCAGAAAAGACTTCTATACACACAACAATCCAGATTTCTAGATTGTTAATGATGCTTTCATCTTTGCTATCATACGCTCCATTGAGGGAGATTATGCCAAAAGGATGTCCACTAAAGCAGCAACAAAAGTAAAGACCCTCAAGGCATTCTACATACAATTTCAAACATTCATGTACATTCGGGTGGCTGGAAGTACCTTGGCACCAAAGAAGCTACCCCGAAACCCTTCTGAGAGAGTGGTTCCCCTGGAGATAGCAAGGTAATTTTCAAATGCCCATGAGCACATAAAACATAAGAAGAAACGTTGTTGGGACTTCCTAATTTCTATCGGCCCCCACTATGTGCCAGATATGAAAATCTACAAATCTCTATCTTTTGAATGGGACAAGTTCCCTTTCCAAACTTACAACTTGGTAAGACCCCACTTTTATCCTATTGGTACATTCAACCATATAATGGGGAGACATTATATTCATGAGTCACATATTGAGGATCACTAGGTGAATTATGTGGATGACTATGAGGTGAGAATCCATGACTATTTTCGGATGAGTTTGGAGCTGGCACAAACCACTCTTTCATTGAAAATCCCTCAAAAGGTGAAAGATGCTGACTCTAATGACATCTTGGATCCCATCTACAATGTAGATAAGGTGTATACAAGGGCTATCCTGAATGTAGAGGTGGATAGGGATGAGAATGATGACATTGATTTCAGAGCTCGACACGTTATCAAAGTCACAAAATCATGGATCGCCTACCAATTCTTGATGAAATTGGTGCCCATGAAATAACTCCCAGAACAACCCTCTAAAGGAAAGAAGAAGGGAGAAAAGGTATTTAAGCCACAATTCAAAGAGGCTGCTCCTCTGAAACTAGAGATGGTATATAGGCATGAGCATCCCACTACTTATGGTCCAACCACTCATTCCAAGAAGGTTAAGACCAAGATGAATGGGAGCATAGCTCCTCCAGATGCGCCTTCTTCCAATGGCCATTATTCTCCAAGTGTGGCAAAGAAAACCAAGTTCAAGATTATAGGACCCAAGATGAATGGAGTAATCAAAGGAAATGTGTACAAAAGGAAAAAGGGCTTGACACCTACACAAATGGACATCCTACTGGAATAGGATGAGGATGAATTGGATGACATTCCTCTCAATAAAAGAACAAGGTCTGCGAGATTCATGAAAAGGAGAGTAGTGGATGATGATCTAGAAGATGCTGAGGGGGCAAACCAAGGGGAACCCATAGATCTAGATCCTCTAGGGGATGATGAATTTGATATCAAGGACTTTGAAGGGCTTCATGGTTTTACAGAGTCTTAGAAAGAAGCTTTAGCCATAGGATAGTTAGTGACTTTTGACTCCTTCCCTACACAATTCACTAGTCCCCATGGAAAGAAGAGAGAGGAAGTTCAACAAAAGCCCCAAGAGTAGGTTGAAGAAGAAAAAATTGAGGTGCAAAAGGAGACTGTGGAACTCGATAAAGACTCTTCCATTGGGGTCACCTCTAAGAAAGATACAGCTACACAAGTCCCTTTGGTTTCATCCATTCCACCTCCATCTCCACCTATGCATCCAACTCCACTCCCTTCTTCATTTCAAACACCACCTACCACTCCGCTTCCACCTCCAGTTTAAACCTCTTCATTGCCTCAACAACCTCTTCCATCTCATTTTCCCATGCCAACTCTACCTCTACCTTGAATGCCTTCACCCACTCCCCTTGTTACCCCTACTCCACCTCTTGACCAAGATGAATCAGTGCCTCAAAGCTTGCAAGAGCCTAAGAAAGAAACAAAGGCATCTGGTGATGAGAAGATGGAAGATGAACATGCAAGATCAGAGGAGCCTATTGATCAAGGAGAATCATAGGTTGAGGAAGAACCACAAATAGAAGAGGAGAAACAAGTTGATAAGGGAGAATAGACAACTGATGAACAACAAACAATTGATGAAGAAGAGAAAACACTGGAGGAGAGGGGGCATAATATAATGGATGAAATGGAAATAGATAAAGGAGAGAAAAGTCATGAAGAAATGGAGATAGAGGACCCAACAAATTTTTCTACTCTGGCAGCTCCATATGAGCCATTAAATGCCTTCTCCAAGCCCACCTAGTTCACAAAAGAGATACAGCCAAGAACTCGAGTTTACACTGATGATGAGAGAAACATGGCTGCACTAGGGCAAGCATTTCATCAAGTGGCATCCATTACCCACACAGGGATGCTATCTTATGTAATGCAAGATCAAGAGGGTAGATGGAAGGCATAGGTGGCTATTCCCACGATGAATGTTAGTACAGCTGAAATCACTCCTGATGACTACATGTTGGAGGAGGTACACTTGGGAGAGCCGACCAGAGAGGGGATCAAAACCTTGGTTACACTCAGATTAAAACATGCCCTTGGATTCATGGACAAGGATGAGGAAATAATAAAGGCTTTTTTAGACCAAAACAAAGCCATGAAGAGGTTAATTTTGAAGACAATGGGTCCCATTAACCCTGATAACCTTGAGGCCTCATTACATGAAATTTTGGAGAAGAGGGGTGAAGTAAATACAAATGTTCCACATTCTTTTGTTTAGGCCTTTGCTGATTGGAAGGATGATTTTGAGAAGTTTGCTAAGCTATCCCTCAAGAAGATTCTGAGGCCTCTTAGAGGCATTCTTGTAGGAATAACCTCCCTAGTAGAGATCATGAGTGAAGAAAATGGTTTGGAGGAGACAATCCTAAACTGGCAAAAGGTGCTTGATGAGTTAACAATAATAAGGAGCAAGGCTTCTAGGTTTTGGTAAAAGTGTATGAAGGCTCAGAATAGGACAATTTTAAATAATGGATCCAAGAAATAACAATGGTAGTGACCATTTTTGAAAAGATCCTCAAAAGAGTAGATAAGCAAAGGGACAACAGTGTACTTTTTGTGAAAGAGTTGCATAAGTTTTTTGAGGGCTTGGACCTGGATGTATATGATGAAGATGATGGAAAAAACATGTACTCAGTGAATGTCATCATCAACCAGTACCTAGACATATTCTGGGGAGTGAAGACCAAAGAAGATCTCCAACAAATGTTCTATCAGAAGGAGATTCAAAAAATGCTATCTTAGGAAGAAGAAATACAGACTTTTGCAAGAGAATTGATCACCTTCGGAGATAGGCAACAAGAAATTCTTCAAGGGGTCAAGATGCCTAAATTTGAAGAGGCACTGGAGATTGTGGATAGGTTCAAGAAAGCACATTTAGAAGTGCTCCCTCGTCAGTGAGAAAACCGTCTAGATTTAGTGAAATTTTGTATAGAAAAAATGCAGTTTTGACACTTAATCATTTTTGCAGAGCCTGATTTTTGGCATTTTGGCCCTAGAGAAATTTTGGCCTCCAAAAGTCCGAACTCTTAAATTTTGAGGAAAGTGGACATGACAGTCATTTTTGGAACTTTGTTTTTTTGGACCAACTATTGGGATTTGGGCATTTTTTCTTGCGTCTGAAGTTTAACTCCAGCTATCTTAGAGTTGATTTTCAAGTCAACTGGGCTTCTTTTGGGGGGTCATTTCTACATGATTTTGGGATCTCTTCCAGTTGAGTCCACATGGAGAAGGTGCAACCAAATATCAAGAGAAGAATCGTGAAGATTATCAAGAGCATGTACGAGTTCCAGCTCTATTTTCAAGATATTTAATGCATGTTGCTTAAAGATTTGTAATGCACAAGGTTTAATTCCATGCTAGGGTAGTTTAGCTAAGTTTTAGAGGTAGTTTCATTAATGCAATCTCTAGTTTAGATTTACTTTCAAGTTTTAGTTGCAACCAAACCCTAGCTATGAAAATAAGAGCATGACTCTATAAATTGTATAAAATGATGTAATGAGGGTCAATTTGATCATTAATACAATACATACAATTAGTGCTTCATTCATGGTGTGATACTTCCAGTATCTATGCAAAATTTGTGAATGTGTGATTTGCTCATTCTTTATTTCAAAGCGCCAATTGATTGTTTGATAATTTTAAGTTTGTGATTTCTTAGTTCAGTGTTTGTTGGTATTGTACTGCTTTGTTGTGACTAATCTTCAAGAGGATTATTCTTTGGTGCTTAAAGATTAACTTGTCTCATGTGTGCGCACATCTAGGGTGGCTTCATGATTTGATGAGTTTTGGCTTATCATAAGTTTGTGTTTGTTTTATTCTGGTGATGATTGCATCTACATAGCTGAAGATTGTGACATGTTCTGATCTTTGTTTTGTGGGTTTCCTCATCTTCTTAGTTATTTAATTCACAAAGTAGTTTGGTATTAGTTTATGTCCATTAGATTTCCTTTTAGTAATTATTTTCAATTTCTTGTTACCCTACTACTTCTTACCCTCTTTGCAAATCATTTTTAGTAGATTAATTAGATTACATTGCTTTTATTCTTAAATCTGGAAATCTAAAAGAGATATTGTGGTTTCCTAAAGTTTGTTTTATAGTTTTCCTTGAGAGAAGAACTAGAAAAGGCCTCCTTGTTAACATATTCACATCTATCTTCTGTTGAGCTATGTAAGCAGTTGAGACCCAGCCAGAAGGAACCTTGAGATTGATTCCATCAATCTTCCAAGAGGGGAATTTTCTCACATAAATTCCTAGCCGTTGTCTTTGTGTAAAAATGACACTCAAAAGAAGTGGCACTAGAAGGAGGGCCCTCAAAAGGGAAACCC
Organism: Chamaecyparis obtusa; assembly: GCA_027943335.1. NCBI lineage: Eukaryota > Viridiplantae > Streptophyta > Pinopsida > Cupressales > Cupressaceae > Chamaecyparis > Chamaecyparis obtusa. The sequence continues at coordinate 926,877 of BSBK01003265.1, forward strand.
CAGAATATCAAATTGTTCTCTATCGAAAGGTTTGAATGAGTCCTTAGATCTTCACCAAACAAAGGGGAATTCCTTGAACTTAAAGAAGTTCATAGACACCACAACAATAGAACAAAGCATGGAGAGGATACTTTGGATCATCCTAACCTTCCTCCATTTCCAACCATTGCTGCCCTGCCTCTTACTCCTCCACCACCAGCTCCAATGGCATTTTTCACAAATGCTCAAAGCTCTCCATTGAATATACAAGGACAACTCCATCAACTGCCCAAGAATCATGAGAAATTCTGCCCATGTTTCATCTATGGAGAATCTAGGACAATGAAAGAACACATTCACGCATTCAAGGAATTGTGCAATCGTAAGGAGATTTCTCATCAAGACATCGTGTGCTGCCTTTTCCCCTACACACTGGGGGAATTTGCATATAATTGGTATCTAAACTTTCCATGAGGATCCATTGCTACATGGGCATAATTTGAATCAAAATTCCTTAATCAATTCAAGTTGTATGTGGATCTAGAAACACTTCATCACCAGTTCATCTTGGTGAGAAAGGAACTTAATGAATCAATTGCTATGTTCAATCATCATTTTCATAAGATGTACTAGGAACTTGAGGCTCCATATACCATACCAGTTGGGGCTACCATACAAGTGTACCTATGAGCCTTAGATCCACTAACATCCATATTTTTGAAAAGGCTACCCTCAGGGGACATAGACACTCTAGAAAAAGTATGTGATGAGGCTATCACATTTACCCAACAAATGGACCCACAAGTGGGTGGAAATTATGGTATTCCACCAACATTAGGGAACACCACTATGACTAGTCCGTTCACAATGAATAATCAAATTCCGGTGCAACATACCCCAAGGCTTAATCCAGTGCCAGCTCCATACATTGTTTCCCCACCAGTTGCCATCACATACCTAGGGTATGATATGCATAAGGTTGCCTTGTGTGAACAAAAGGCTGCTGTCCCAAATGAACCAGACCACGCTCTAGTGAATGAATTGGATGCCATGAATAAGACATTGTCCCAGTTGATCGAAGAGATTAATTAGATGAAGCTCAACCCATCTCAAACCTAGGGGAACTACCAACATCAGACAGCTGCCCCAAATACCTACTCCCAAAATCAAAATCATAATTATGGCAATTACAACAATAAGAGCAACAACAATAATGGTGGAGGTTATGGGAACACTTCTCAGGATAAGTAGTTTGGACAACAATGAATAAATAGAACATGGAACACATGTCCAAATAATGGTAGCATACCCTCGGACAATGCCAACACCTTCAAATCATCTAAGGTTAACTTTACCCAAGGTCCCAACATGCATCAATCAGATTATGAATATAGGGGCGAATTCGATAACCAACAAGCCCAAGATCCTGAAAGTTCCCAGACCCACTTCAGTGCCATGGTCTTCAATTCATATGATCCAAGTACAGGTGGAACTCCTTTGAATAACACTATAGAAGAAGATTTTGTCTTCCCTTTCTATCAAGAAAGTCAGCTAGAGTACTCCAAGGTGCACACTTTTTAGAACAATAACATAAACACCTATAACCTGAGAAGCAGAAGAGAACCTCTAATTGATGACATTCCCCTAGGAATGCAACCCACTCCACATGATTTATGGGCTAGAAATAATCCCACGCCCCCAAGAGGTCCCAATGCCACTATTGCTCCAGCGACACAAGACCAACCTACTCTGCTTAAAACTCTAGTTTGGAACAATGAAATTTATAACACGATGGAGGAATTGAAGAAAGTTTGAACCAACATGTCAATGTATGACATGATATAGAGTTGTCCCACTCAAAGAGAATCCCTCTTGAAGTCACTAGATCATTCCAAATCGGCCTCGTCCAACAATAACACCAAAAATGCATCTAACGTGAATGCGACAGAGGTGATGCCGACTATGTTCAAAGATAGGGCTGAAGTACCCCCATTCTTACTTAGTCTCAAGATCTTTGGGAGGAACTTGCATAACTACTTGATTGAATTAGGGGCTTCTTGCAACATGATGCCATTGTCCATATGGAAAAAGTTGGGGATGAGCCCTCAATCGACTAACAGGGTGGTGATCCAACTTGACAAAATAGAGGTCAAAGTCATTGGAGTCTTGAAGGATACATGCATATAGCTAACAGATGACCCCATGATCCAAGATTGCATTGAAATCCATGTGGTGGACATCCTAGACACATATGGCATGCTTCTCAGTAGAGAATGGACCTGATCTTTGAGAGGATGGTTCTCCACTGACTTTACTCAACTTTGGCTGCCATGGAAAGGGCTCAATAACCAGAACAAGATTGATGTAGAGCCTAAGCTAAAACAAATGATAATGGAGTAAAATGCCCCAAATGAAGTCTTATTCTCTCAAGATGATCTAGGCGTGTATCATTCCGACAAAGCATTCACATTCCATCTCAAAGAAGAAGAGAGCTCGAATGATAGTCCCATGCAGGGGTTAGTAAGTACCCAGATTCCTGAGGAGATTCTCAAAAAATTCATAGGTGGTATGATGAAAAATATGAGCCATCTTGGCCAAGCCATTGACCCAAACATACTGATGTTACCAAGGTATTGTCATCTCCATCAGACAAACCACTTAGAGTTTACATGCTAGGACTACCGAAAGGCAATGGTTCAAGTAATAAGCCAAATGTCTGACATGTCCAAACTTACAAAAGATACAACAACACATTCAAGTGAGGATGGATCTCCCCTTAGCAAGGAACCCTAGGTTCCCATAGTTGAAAATTTTATACAAGAGGAATGGAGCTCTTCTGACAATAGCTATTTGCCCCCATGTCACAAAGTTTGGTGCGATGCCAAGGAAAAACAAAAAATGAAATGGGTTCCCCTTTCCAAATTAATGAGAATACTCAGATGAAGAGAATTTGGAGGCCCTAAGTATAGAAGATCTATCACCACCTAAAGTCCTTGTTGAATCCTAGGGTAATGCACATCTACCGGAGGAAACTTTGAAAGCCCAAGTTAAATCATCTTCCAATAAGAATCACCCTATATGGAAACTTAGGTTCGATGGCTCCAAGTGTAAACAAGGAGTAGGGGCTGGGATTGAATTGGTCAACCATCGTGGAGGTTCATAGTATGCTTCCTATCAACTACAATTCTACTACACCAACAATGTTGCTGAGTGTGAGGCTCTAGTTCAGGGTCTTCTCTTGGAGCATGAGAAGAAAGTGAAAACATTAGTTGTGGAAGGTGACTCACAGTTGATAGTTCGGCAGATTTAGAGACAATATTCCTACACTGATAAGTGATTGGCCTCCTATCAAAATCATGTTTTGGATCTAATCAAACATTTTGAAGCCTTCAACATCCAGAGCATCCCAAGAAGAAAGAATATAGTTGCTGATTCCTTGGTGGTGTCAGAAAGCTCCTTACAACCACTGGAAAAATCCAAATTGAAGAAATTATCCATGGAACTAGTGATTGTACTAGTGGTCCCTAACAATATAAAAAACTTCCAGGTATTCCAAGATGATCAACAGATATTGGAATTTATCATGAATGCCGACATTTTTGACAAACAAAGAATTGATGAAGAAGAAGATGAAATAGAAGAGTCAGATGACTTGGGCATCTTAAATTTGAAGAATGGTAGCCCTAGAAAGGATTTTTGATAAAGATGAACATGCCCAGGAAAGAGAAAAAACACCAGTAGTAGGTGGTGATGATTGTGAGCTTTACAAATTGGGTACACAACTTGAACCTAGGGAAGTTCGTATTGGTAAAGTGGGTACACCTGAAGAAAAGAAGTAGATGATTGAGCTACTCACTAAGTACAAAGACATCATAGCATGGAGCTCTAAAGATTTGAAAACCTACGATCCCAACATTATCATCCACAACATCCCCTTGAACCCAGATGCTAAACCCTTTCACCAAAGATAACGGTCGGTGAATCTTGTGATTGAACCAGTGATCCATAAAGAGGTACAAAATTTTCTCAATGCCAAGATCATTTTCCCTATGTAACATTAAACTTGAGTAGCCAACCTCATCCCAGTGAGAAAGAAAAGCAGGGTGGTTCGGCTTTGTGTGGATTTTAGAAACTTGAACAGGTCCTCTCAAAAGGACAATTACCCATTGCCATTCCTTGATGAAGCATTGTAAGTGGTTAATAGTTCCAAAATGATGTCTTTCCTAGATGGATAATCCAAGTACAACCAAGTCATGGTAAAAGAAGAAGACCACCTGAAAATAGCCTTCATAATGAAATGGGGAACATTTGCTTATTGTCATATGCCATTCAATTTGATCAACATGGGAGCTACTTTCCAATAGGCTATGGACGAAGCATTTAAAGGCTTGGTCAAAAAATGCATTGTCATCTATATGGATGATCTTACAATTTTTTCCAGAAACCATATGGACAACATTGAAGATCTAAGAAAGGTCCTGAAAAGGTGTCGATGTTATAGAATCTCACTAAATCCTAAGAATTGTGTCTTTGGGGTGACTCAAGGAAAGCTCCTTGGGCACATCATATTCGAGATGGGCATCTCAATTGACCCAAAGAGGGTTGAGGCTATTCTCAAATTGGTTCCTCCAAATAGTAGGAAGGAGTTGAAATCTTTCTTTGGGAAAATCAACTTCGTCAGAAAATTCATTAGTGGATTTGTAGAGATAGTGCATCTGTTAAATGATATGTTGAAGAAAGATGCTAAGATTGAATGGAGCACTTAGGCTAAAGAGGCCTTTGAAGAAATCAAGACATCCATTGCCACTACCCCAATTTTGGTCAGCCCCGATTATCTGCTACCATTCAAGGTTTATTCCTTTGCTTTAGAACATTCATGTGTAGGAATCCTCACATAGAAGAAAGAAGGATAAGATGAATGATCGATAGCTTTCATGAGCTATCCTCTGAAAAATGAAAAACTCAAATATCCAAATTTGGATAAGTAATCTTTTTACTTGGTTAAGGTTGTTAAGAAATTCAGATACTATATCCTTCAGAGTGAAGTCATTGCTATTGTTCCAGACCTAGCGGTTAAATCCTTGTTGATGAAAAATGAGTTGGGAGAATGAAGAGGGAAGTGGATGACAATATTGCAAGAGTTCAACATTGAGATCCAACTAATGAAATTAGTGAGAGGTCAAGGTCTTACTAGGATGATGGCAGAAATAGAACAAGGTTTTGTGTGTCAAGTGTACACCAACGAAGGAGTGATCACTAATGTCTAGTATTAGGACATTGTTTACTATCTATTACAAAAATGTTGCCCTGAAGGTTTGAATGGTTCCCAGAGGAGAGCACTGAAGAATAAGAGCAGTTCATACATGTTGAAAAATGGGAAGCTCTACAAGCGCAACTATGATAGCCTCTATCTACATTATTTGGATTAGATTGAAGATGAGCAGGTTCTCATGGAATTTCATGATAAGTATGGTACTAGGCATAGATCAGCAGAAGCCACAACCCATCAAATACTGATATCTAGCTATTACTAGCCAACTTTGTTTAAAGACACTCATGAGCACGTATGCTCTTGTCATGTTTTCCAAACTAGCATCATCCGGTGATGCCCCTACAACCAGTGTACAAAGTACGCCCATTCACCTAGTGGGGGTTGGATTTAATGGGAATGATCAATTCTCCATCCTCTATAGGCCACTGATACATCTTGACTACAACTAATTACTACACACATTGGATAGAGGTGTTGGGAATGAATGCTAAATGTTTGGTAGCTTATCCTTTGCATCTTTTTGTTGGGTCTTTTTTTGCAGCGGGTGAATGCTTTTTGAGATTAGTAATCTGCACCAGGTAGTCTAGGCAAGAGATACAGGTTTTCTTTTGTCAAACCCTTTGATGTGGTTTTGTCCTACAGTGAGCCAGATATAATAATTGGAAGTAAGATATTTTCTTTTCATATTTCTTGAAAGGGTTCATCAGAAACAACCATCCTCAACACTAACACACATTTAAAAAGAGGATCCCAAGTCATGAGCCTCTCATGATAGGATTCCAGTTAGAGTCAATAAATGCCCATGGTCACAAAGGAAGTTAGGAGTCAAAACCCTATCCTAACTAGAACACAAACTAAAAGAAAAGAGAAAGAAAGAAAAAAGGAGGAATGCATAAGGACAAGATTAACATTAAAATGCTCAAAGCTAGGGTAGCATAGTCTAAGCGCTACCCCAGTTTCAAAAAAAAAGAAAAGGAGCAAAGAAACTATATCTAATGAAGCCACGAGGAATATCAAAATAGAAGATGTTGAATGAAATCAAAAGAAAATTGTCCAGAACAAGATGGTTAAAAAGAATCAGTTTTAAAACTGTCACAAATCGATTCTAAGAGCCCTCCAAAGAATTTTAAAACTTCTATCAAAGCTCATCTGTTGTAGGGGAAGGTTGATTTTAGCAACCTCTACCAGGGCTGTAAATGCTTGCCTTGTAGTAGAGAAAGGTTAAATTGACTTCTAGCTAACTTGGATTGGTGGGCAGTGATCTGGCAATGATTGGTTGATGATCAATGAAGGCTTTTGGCAAAGGATTATTGGGAAATTTGAACACACATGACCACACACTGGATGCAAATGTTATGATGTTTTTGATCTTGATGACGCTGAGAAAATCGCTTAGACTAAAGATCTTGTGCTTGTCTTGCTGTAAGATAGGATTGTTTCAAGGTAGAATGGCTCAGGAAAACTCAGGTTATTTCCCTTTCTTTTGTTGGGGCTATTTGTTGTGGTCCCACAACCACGCTCCCCTTGTTGCCTATTGGCTTCAGGGGCACCTTGTCTTTTTTACCTTTTCTTTGGGTTTTTGGTCTATTTTTTTCTTTTGTCTTTGTTTAGTTAGTTTTCTTTCTTTGTCAGTCTTGTTGCACTTTCACACTTTTAGACGTCCGAAAGTGCGAGAGGTCTGAATTGATGAAAGTTTGCAGTAGTGAAAATCTTGCCTTAGGCATTCCCGGACTTAGATGGTGTTCAGGATTTCAGACACCAAAAGGTGAAGAGGTCTGACTTCTCTGGGAGTTGGCCTTTTAGACTTTTGGAGGTCTCGATACCCTTGAAAGGAAAATCGGTGGGGGGTTGATGTCACCCACCAATCTACCTATATAAGCTGGGGCAGGTTTTTTCAAACTCACTTTTTCACTCTCACCTATTGTGTTTTTGGAGCTTTGTGGATGTTGCTACTTCCCGCTTGTTGCCTTATCTTCTCTTGTTTGTCTTTCGACCTTCGTTATTTTTGAGATCATTTTTCCTCTTCACCCTTCCTCTTTCCTTCTATTTTTGTTGTTTTCTTTTGGTTTTAGGTTAGGGTTTCACATTTTTTGGGCCTAGCTAGGGTTTCTTTCCTTTTCAGCCTTTTTGACTTGTCATCTAGGGTTAGTGTGTTTTCATCAATCATTTGGTCCTTGTCTCAGGGTCATGAGGTTTTCACCTCTAATCCCCTTGGTGAGTTTGTGGTTAAACTTGTCGTCAGACTCATTTTTGAGTTCGACAGACCAAACCCTAGTTTCAGACCTTCATAGTCTGAAACTCTTAAGCTTCGCGCAAAAATATCCTAAGTGCTTTGCCTATTTTGGCATTTTGGTGTTGTCACACACCAAAACATCTCTTTCTCTGATTCGTTGAAGCCAGGACTGAAGTCTTTGAACCATTTTGTAGGAAATCAACCAAGTACATGTTTGACATTTTGGTGTTGTCACACACCTAGACTTTTTCATCTTTGATTCGTTGAAGTCTTCGCAAACGGGTCTAAAGCATTGGCAAAATAATGCTAACACCACCTTTTGATGTTTCAAAGGTTTTGGCCTTCAAAGATTTCACATCTCTGATTCACCAAAAAATTGAAAGGGAGTGTTTTCAACCACTTTCAACTAGAGTCTCTTTTCACATTTTCAGCCATTTCGACCTTTCGGGGGTCTCGCATCCCCGAAGGTCCAAAAGTCCAAAAAGGCCTTTAAGAGCCTTTTTGATCTTAATTTGTCAGTGTTCTTTGATTTTTCTAAGATTTTCCCCTCATGTTATTGATTCATGTTTTTTTCTTTGCAAAAATGGCAAATAAAGTTGTAGCATCAGCAATGAAATATTAGTTCAAAGGATACCATCCACCCTCAAAGGTGACCAACCTACACTCGGACATCACAGACACCAACATTGGCAGTGTAAGCTGGAATGATTACTTGAAAAAGTGCGCCCAACCAGTGGGAAGGTCTGAAGATTGCACCTCATTAGTGCACTATTCCTTAGTGAATGAAATAGCTCATCTGGTCTCCATCTTGTCTTCAGACTTGATTAATACTCTGGCTAGCCACTATGTGCCTGATGAGCGAATGGTGAAGAATAGTGTAGGAGAAGTAGTCCTAGACCTGAGGCTAGATAATATCGAGGATTTCTTCCACCTACCCAAAGGGGTTGACAAGTTCTACAACTTCAACATCAATAAGGGAATGGATTTCTACAATAATGATGTACAACGGGCTCACGACATAGTAAACAATGAATACCTCATGCAACCCATGCCAAAGAATAAGCTAGATAGAATTGACATGATGAGAGGCTACATGCAAGAAGATATCCAAGTAGCAATCACAATGATCAACAGGGTGTACAAGGTTGAAAAATCTATTCAATTGGAGCCTTGGATGATCCTGCTCATTCAGAAGATAAGAGAAAGGTAGGCAAGGTTCAACTGGGCCACCATCCTGAGTGACAATCTAGATGAGCAGTTGATCAGAGTAAAAATTGATCCTCATTTCTACATGACATCCTATGTTGTGTACTTACTAGCCTCTAGGGTAGTATATCTAGGCCTAACCAAGATTGGAGTTATGGGGGATCCAAACACTTGGCCATTCATGATGTATCCTCAATTGGTCAGCAAAGACTTCTATAAATACAACAGTTTGAATTTTTGGATTGTTAATGATGCTTTCATCTTTTCTATCATACACTCCATTGAGGGAGATTATGCCAAAAGGATGTCCACTAAAGAAACAAAAAAAGTAAAGTCCTTGGGGCATTCTACATATAATTTTGAACATTCACGTACATTCAGGTGGCTGGAAGTAACCTGGCACCAAAGAAGCTACACCAGTACCCTTCTGATAGAGTGGTTCTCCTAGAGATAGCAAGGCAGCTGTCAGACACCCATGAGCACATAAAACATAAGAAGAAACATTGTTGGGACTTCCCAATCTCTATTGTCCCCCACTGTGTGCCAGATATAAAAACTTGCAAATCTCTATCTTTTGAATGGGATGAGTTCCCTTTGCAAACTTACAACTTGGTAAGACCCCAGTTTGATCCTATTGGTACATTTAGCCATATAATAGGGAGACATTATATTCATGAGTCACATATTGAGGATCACTAGTTGAAATGTGTGGATGACTATGAGGTGATAATTCATGACTATTGTTGAATGAGTTTGGAGCTGGCACAAACCACTCTTTCATTGAAAATCCCTCAAAAGGTGAAAGATGCTGATTGTGATGACATCTTGGATCCCATCTACAATGTAGATAAGGAGTATACAAGGGCTATCCTAAACTCAAAGGTGGACAAGGATGAGAATGATGACATTGATTTCAGAGCTTGACACGTTATCAAAGTCACAAAATCATGGATCACCCCCCCATTCTTGATGAAACCGGTGCCCATCAAACAACTCCTAGAACAACCCTCTAAAGGAAAGAAGAAGGGAGAACAAGTATTTAAGCCACAATTCAAAGAGGTTGCTCCTCTAAAACTAGGGATAGTATACAGGCATGAGCATCCCACTACTTATGGTCCAACCACTCATTCCAAGAAGGTTAAGACCAAGATGATCGGGAGCATAGCTCCTCCAGATGCACCTTCTTCCAGTGGCCATGATTCTCCAACTGCGGAAAAGAAAACCAAGTTCAAGATTATAGGACCCAAGTTGGCTAGAGTAATCAAAGGAAATATGTACAAAAGGAAAAAGGGCTCGACGCCTACATAGATGGACACCCTGCTGGAAGAGGATGATGATGAATTGGATGACATTCCTCTCAATAAAAGAACAAGGTCTGAAGGATTCATGAAAAGAAAGAGAGTAGTGGATGATGATCCAGAAGATGCTAAGGGGGCAACCCAAGGGGATCCCATAAATCTAGATCCTCTAGGGGATGATGAATTTGGTATCAAGGACTTTGAAGGGATTCATGGTTTTACAAAGTCTAAGCAAGAAGCTTTAGCCACAGGACAATCAGTGACTTTTGACTCCTTCCCTACATAATTCACCAGCCCCAATGGCAAGAAGAGATAGAAAGTTCAACAAAAGCCCCAAGAGTAGGCTGAAGAAGAAACAACTAAGGTGCAAAAGGAGACTGTGGAACCTGATAAAGACTCTTCCATTGGGGTCACCTCTGAGAAAGATACAGCTACACAAGTCCCTTTGGTTTCATCCATTCCACCTCCACCTCTGCCTGTACATCCAACTCGACTCCCTTCTTCATTTCAAACACCACCTACCACTCTACTTCTTCCTTTAGTTCAAACCACTCCATTGCCTTAGCAGCCTCTTCCATCTCATTTTTCCATGCCAACTTCACCTCCACCTTGAATGCCTTCACCCACTCCCCTTGTTGTGCCTAATCCACCTCTTGACCAAGATGAATTAGTGCCTCAAAGCTCGCAGGAGCCTGAAAAAGAAACAAAGGCAGCTGGTGAGGAGAAGATGGAAGAACACATAAGATCAGAGGAGCCTAATAATCAAGGAGAATCATAGGTTGATGAAGAGCCACAAAAAAAAGAGGAGAAACAAGTGGATAAGGGAGAATAGATGGCTGATGAACAACAAACAACTGATGAAGAAGAGAAAAAATAGGAGGAGGGGGAGTAGAATATAATGGATGAACAAGAAATAGATAAAAGAGAGGACAGTCATGAAGAAATGGAGATAGAGCATCCGATGACTTCTTCTACTCTGGAAGCTCCATATGAGCCATTAAATTCCTTCTCCAAGCCCACCTGGTTCACAAAAGAGATACATCCAAGAACCTAGATTTACACTAATGATGAGAGTGGCATGGATGCACTAGGGCAACCATTTCATCAAGTGACATCCATTACTCGAGCAAGGATGCTATCTTATGTGACATGAGATCAAGCAGGTAGATGGAAGGCACAGGTGGCTATTCCCATGATGAATGTTAGTACAACTAAAATCACTCTTGACGACTATGTGTTGGAGGAGGTAGACTTGGGAGAGCTGACCAGAGAGGGGAGAAAAACCTTGGCTACCCTTAGATTAAAACATGCCCTTGGATTCATGGACAAGGATGAGGAAAGAATAAAGGCTTTAGTAGAACAAAATGAAGCCATAAAGAGGTTCATTTTGAAGATAGCAGGTCACATTGATGCTGATAACCCCGAGGCCTCATTACAGGAAATTTTAAAGAAGAGGGGTGAAGTAAATACAGATGTTCCGCATTCTTTTGTTTAGGCCTGTGCTGATTGGAAGGAGGATTTTGAGCAATTTGCTAAGCTATTCCTCAAGAAGATTTTGAGGTCTCTTAGAGGCATTCTTGTAGGAATAACCTCCCTAGTAGAGATCATGAGTGAAGAAAATAGTTTGGAGGAGACAATCCTAAACTGGCAAAAGGTGCTTGATGAGTTAACAATAATAAGGAAGTAGCACTTCCAAGTTTTGGTAAAAGTGTATGAAGGCTTAGAATTGGACAATTTTGACCAATGGATCCAAGAAATAATAGCGGTAGTGACCATCTTTGAAAAGATCCTCAAAAGAGTGGATAAGTGAAGGGACAACAGTGTACTTTTTGTGAAAGAGTTGCATAAATTCTTTGAGGACCTGGACCTGGATCTATATGACAAAGATGATGAAAAAACCATGTATTCAGTGAATGTCATCTTGAACTAGTACCTAGACATATTCTGGGGAGTGAAGACCAAAGAAGCTTGCTAACAAATATTCTATCAGAAGGAGGAGATTCAAAAAATGCTATCTCAGGAAGAAGAAATACAAACTTTTGCAAGAGAATTGATCACCTTCTGAGATAGGCAACAAGAATTTCTTCAAGGGGTCAGGATGCCTGACTTTGAAGAGGTACTAGAGATCATGGATAGGTTCAACAAAGCACATTCAGAAGTGCTCCCTAGTTAGTGAGCAAACCGTCCAGATTCAGTCAAATTTTGTATAGAAAAAATGTAGTTTTGACACTTAGTCATTTTTGCAGAGCCTGATTTTTTGGCATTTCGACCCTAGAGAACTTTCGGCCTCCGAAAGTTTGAAGTCTTAAATTTTGAGGAAAGTGGACATGACAATCATTTTTGGAACTTTGTTTTTTCAGACCAACTGTCAGGATTTGGGCATTTTTTCTCATGTTTGAAGTTTAACTCTAGTTATCTCAGAGTTGATTTTCTAGTCAACTGGGCTTCTTTTTTGGGGTCATTTCTGCATTATTTTGGGATCTCTTCCAGTTGATTCCACATGGAGAAGGCAAAACCAAAGATCAAGGGTAGAATCGTGAAGATTATCAAGAGCATGCATGAGTTCCAACTCCATTTTCCAGATGTTTAATGCATGATTTTCTTAAAGCTTTGTAATGGACAAGGTTTAATTCTGTGCTAGGGTAGTTTAGCTAAGTTTTAGAGGTAGTTTCATTAATGCAATCTCTAGTTTAGATTTACTTTCAAGTTTTGGTTGCAGCCAAACCCTAGCTATGAAAATAAGAGCATGGCTCTATAAATTGTAATAAAATGATGTAATGAGGGTCAATTTGATCATTAATACAATACATACAATTGGTGCTTCATTCATGGTGTGATTCTTCTGCCATCTATGTGAAATTTGTGAATGTGTGATTTTCTCATTCTTTATTTCATAGAGCCAATTGATTGTTTGATGATTTTAAGTCTACGATTTCTTAGTTCGATGTTTGTTGGTATTGTATTGCTTTGTTGTGATGAATCTCTGAGAGGATTATTCTTTGGTGCTTAAAGATTAACTTGTCTCATGTGTATGCACATCTAGGGTGGCTTTGTGATTTGATGAGTTTTGGGTTATCCAACGTCTACGTTTGTTTTGTTCCACTGATGATTGTATCTACATAGCTAAAGATTGTGGATTTCCTCATCTTCTCAATTATTTAATTTACAAAGTGGTGTGATATTAGTTTATGTCCATTAGATTTCATTTCTATAATTCTTTTCAATTTGTTGCTACCCTACTACTTCTTACCCTCTTTGCAAATCATTTTTAGTAGATTAATTAGATTACATTGCTTTTATTCTTAAGTCTGAAAATTGAAAATAGATATTGTGGTTTCCTAAAGTTTGTTTTACAATTTTTCTTGAGAGAAGAACTAGAAAAATCCTCCTTGTTAACCGATTCACATCTGTCTTCTGTTGAGAGCCAGCCAGAAGGAACCTTGAGATTGACTCAGTCAATCTTCCAAGAGGAGAATTTGCTCACGTAAATTCCTAGCCATTGTCTTTGTGTAAAAATGACACTCAACAAAACTATAACTATGATGCTTGAGAAGAATGCACCACATATGTTTTGGAGAGAAGCTGTTAGCACTACAATATATTCTCTCAACCAAGTGCAATTTAGAGATGGAATTGGTAAGGCACCTTATGAACTTTGGTATGGAAATGCACATACCGTTAAGTACTTTATAATCTTTGGTAGTTAGTGTTTCAAAATAAAAGATGTTAATACAAGAAAACATGGTGTAAAGAGTGATGAAGGAAACTTTATTGGATATTCTACCAAAAGTATAGGATATAGGTGCTATAATATAAAAAGGATGGAATTAATGATAGTAAGCATGTCAAGGTGGAAGAGAATTCATAAAAATAGACAGAATTCATCAAGTATGATGTAAAAAAGACAAATTAACAATGACAAAAAAAGAAAAAAGAAATTGATTCAAGTCCAAGCTTTAAGGGTATCAGTGACTGCAAGACAACCAAGGTTTGTGTCAGAATAAATGATACAAGGATGTATAAGGTTAAACCATAGAAAAGAGTAGATCAATCGTAATAGAAAACAAGAAGAACTGTGCAAGATCAAATATGCCTAATGTCACATATAGAGCATGAGAATGCAATAGTATCCTATCAAGATGACTGTTGGAATGAAGGAATGGAAGAAGAGATGTCAAAAATTGATCAAGATGACAATGAATTGACAAGGACTATCAAAGAGGAAATTATGATCACAAACAACTATGTGGAAAATCATATGCTCAAGGTAGATAAACTAGAAGCACTATTAGAAAGAGAAAATAATGGTGTAAAAGGGGAAAAGGGAGAATGTTCAAAATTAGGTTAGGATAAGCTTGATGTCAGAGACCATAAGAACAAGGAAAAGGAGTGAAAAGATGAAGAATAGAAGGAAAAGACTTGCATAGAAGGTCAATGGGTCAAAGCCATGGAAGAAGAACTTAAGAATACACGTGATTTAAAAGATAAGCTTAATATTAGCTCAACCAATCTTGAAGCATTTCTCAACTAGAGAAGAGAAAAAGAAAAATATGAAACTAAATTAGAGAAATGAGATTGTTAAAAATCTAGTCAAGACCAAAACAAGTCTAGAAAGAAGAAGAAGAAGAAGAAGACCAAGAAGAAAAAAGATGGAGGACATAGGAGTAAGGTCAAGAAAAAAAATAAAGATAAAAGGAAGAAAGATAGGGGTAACAAAAGGAAAAGGTTTCAGATGAAGTCCAAGATCAGAAAAGGAAACAAGAGCAAGAAACATTAGGTAAGGAATTCTAAACCTCTAAGCTTCAATGGTAGCTATTATGATTATGTCATGTATAGACATAGAGCCTCAGATTGAAAAGGATAGAAAGGAAGAAGAAAAAAGAAGTCTTAGATATGGGATCTACTTCAGTAGGATCAAAAGGAAATTCAAAGGGACTTGCCCCTAATATCCAAAACTAAGATGCAAATGAATGCATCAATCCAGAAGACTTTATGGAAATATTATTCAAACTGGATTGATGTAAGAAGGCTACTACTCAGGGGGGAGTTGTAAGCATGGTAGTGGTAAGTCTGATTAGTTTTTTAATTGAAGTAGATATATAAAAGATGCATGAGTATGATAAATATAGTGAGCTAGGATTTTGATGCAAAAACAACAATTAGATAGATCAAAGGTGCGAAAGAAAGGAACGTGGAAGAGCTGGACAAGAGAACTGAAAGAAATGAAGGTAAAGGAAGATGGCATTGAACTATGATAAAGCATGTTTAATCATATTAGGTAGTGCACATTTTTCATTGATGTCAAAGGGGGAGAGAAGAATATGTGAAAAACAATGAGAGATATTAAGTCCAGTAAAAAAGAGATCAGATGAAGAGAGCATATTAGAAAGATGAAGCAAGTTTATATACCTACACATAAGAAAGAAGATGTTGAGTGGCTTACATCCTAGGTGGAGAAATTGATGGAGAGAAGAGTATGTAATCAGATTGGAACAAAAGGAAGTTGTCTTCCAAGATAAGATAATTGGTGAAGAGGTTGAGTCATAGGGACTCTAACAAATAATGTGAGTGGTTGGTCTCAAGGGGAGATTGTTGGTTCCTGATTGCATTATTATGTTTTATGTTTTTTCCATCACATGTTTCCATCAATGCTAGAAGGGTATATTATTGAAAATTAGAATGTTGGATGTTTTTTCATTGATGTAGACATATCAAAGGACTTAGAGGGATTTCAAAATGTTAGAAGGATCAAGAGAATTGACCAAAAGATCCACTTGTTAGAAGCTAATTGAACTATTGTAGGATAGCTAGGAAAAGAAGATGTTCATAGGTTTGGTGAGGTATAGATATTGAAGATATAAAGTCATACACATAGGAGATAGTTGATGAAGCTTAATATTTCTTCACTCCAAGTGTCAAAATATTATATGAATATTTGAGTATGTTTTAAGGTTAGAATTGGTGACTGGCAGACATAATAACAAATAGTGTTGACAGGAAGATAAAAAAGGGTCCAGTGTGATGAATGAAGATTGAATCTATTGGAGCACATGTAGGAGTTTTTTTAGGATATAATTAGGTATCCTCAACTCAAAGGGTTACTACTTTAGATGCCTACATGGCATAATTCTATTGTCTCAGAAGTTGGAGTGAGTGTTCAAGATGAATATGTAAAAAAGGGCTAGAAAATCTAATGGCTATGGTTGATTTGTATAGATGAGTATTTTTAATGATGATATAGGATGTTCTTGAAGTATATGCTTCATTATTTGGAAATATTCATGTATTTAATTGACCTTATTGGTGGATTTTTTTGTCAATAATAATATTTTTATTGCTATTCTTGTTCTTGGTCGACTAGGTTGTAAAATTGTGTTGCGCAAGAAGTAAACCATGAAATCTAAGAGATTTATGATCTCTAGGTTATTGATAAGTGTTATTATTTGGATTTTATAGTTAGAGATGAAGTTAAGAAAGATATTTGGAGTGGTGATTTGAAAGGAAGATGAGTTAGGGTTTGTAGACCTGATTAGTGATATAAGGAGATGAATTAGGGAAAATCCAGTTGCGGATCATGGATGCAGATGCTAGAGGGTGCTAGCAGCAGAAGAGATTGTCTGAGAGATGAGGAGAATGGGTTCACCAAGAGGTTGAAAACTGATTTGCATTGTGCTACATTGGATTTGTATGAGACATAAGGAAGATGTAATTTACATAGTTCACAAAAGGTTGAGATCATTGTAGTGATCAAGTTGTAGGGAAATAAGCCTTCATCAAGGTTGTAGCTCAAGGGTTTTTGTTTCAGAAGTGATCTCTAGTAAGTGAGATAAATGTAGGTGTATTCCCTATTATTGTAATAATTTTATACTTCTAAGTATGTATTTTCTTATTGTGGGTAATCACCCCCACTATGCTTTTTCCGCTAATAGGGTTTCTGTGATAAAAATCTTGTGTCAAATTGTGTGGATGTGTTTCTAATTTTTTATGCATGCATTTTTTACATTCCTTTTATAAAAATTAGATTTAAGGGTTGAAAAGGTTAAGGGTTTTAAGTTTAAGATATTGGTAACAACTTATTCACCCCCCTCTTAGTTATTTTTGCAATAATATTAACACTTATGGTCTTGGTTGGTGGTGCTAGAATTTTTGACAACTTCAATTTCACCACATTCGATGAAATCTTGGATAAGATGTTTTAGTTGCACACAACAAATTTTTTTGTGCCCTTTAGTTCGGTGATAGTCACAAAAACCATTATCATTATACCATGATGGTTTATTAGGACCTTTGTAATGTTTTATCTTAGGTAAAGTGATTGAGTGGGACTATATCAAGTTCTTTAAAATTGGTTCAAGAGGTTCTATAAGAGGCATAAATTATCAGCGTGGAGGTAAGTTCCTTCTTGCAAAACTTTGTTGAATGACCTAGTTAAGTGCATGGGCATGCTTAGGACTTACTCTAGGAGAAATTGTGTTAACATTGTGGGATATTTGTGCTAGTTGGGTATGTTGGATAGGTGTTGGTGCTTGCACATGTAGGACAAGTTGTGCCATATTAGCATGCATAATGCAATTGTTTGTCACATTTTTATTTTTGGACCAGTATTTAGATTTGTCACAAGGTGTTGAATTACTAGTCTCTTTCTTAATTATTCCCTTCAAAGTGAGGGATCTTTTTGACTTCACCCCTTGCTTGGATAGCTACTCAAAGGAATCAATAAGTTGTGAGTGTAATTCACACATTAGGTCTAATAAAATTTTTTCTATCAACATGTGGATCTTTTCCAAGTGGTTGTTAAATGAAAATATTCCTTAGAGCCAACTTTTATCCAATGTTGTAGGAATGAGGCAAATATTTCCCCATTCTTCTACTTGGTGGTGCAGAGATCCATCAATGATACTTCCATGATAATTTTGTGTGAATAGTGGGATATAAACTTGTTAGCTAGTTCATTCCATGAATTTATCCTAGGAGGGAGCCTAGAGAACCACTTCATAGCTGTCCCACTAAGACTGCATAGAAAGAGTCTCATAAGACATGTTTCTTCATGGGATACCTACATACAAGCTATGAAAATATCCCATATGTGGTCGCGGGGATCACCCTTTTCCTTGTACCTATTGAATTTAGGCATCTCAAATTTATGTCAAAAAGGTGGCATGGATAGAATCCTATCAAAAGGATAAGGATTAAGTTCTGATGTAATGTAAGACCTTTTAGGGGTGCTTGTTTGTAGATTTAAGACCTACTATTGGAGGCTCTAAAACTATTGAGAAAGTACTTCAATGGGTGACAATGTGGATGACACTACATTTAGATCAAAAAATGAGATTCCACTATTATGGAGAGGTGTCTGATTCTATAGGGGTTTGTATCTAATTTTTTTTAGTATTATAGGAACATGAGACAATGGAACATATTGAAGTATTGACATATACTGAGATGTTGGGAGATGATGGGACATGCTAAGGCACTAGGACACGCTGAGGTGCCATGACATGATGAGGTGTTGGGATATGCTAAGGTTTTGGGACATGTCAAGGTGTTGGCACATGATGAAGTGATAAGATATGTTGAGGTGGTGTCATAGGATGAGAAGTGTTAGACTTATTTGTCACCAATTGCTGGAGGAGGTTCATATTGTTGAATAATCAAGATTGGGTAGAGATTCCCCATGATTGATTTGGGGTTATCTTGGATTATAAGGGACACCTAATTGAGGAACACTAGGAGGTTTTAGTTGAGGTTCCCCCAATAAGGGTGGTCCTAGAGGGGGTGGGGAACCTAGTTGAAGACTGCTAGGGTTGTGAGATTGGGGAGTCGTACTAGAAAAAATTGGTGTCATTTCTTGTAAAGTACCCACTGGATGGATCATGGACAATATGGAAGGTACTAATATAGGGATAAGTGCACTGTATTGGGACTCTATTTTTTTGGATTTTGTATTTTGGAAATGAAAAGACAATAAGGGAAATGATATTAAAGGAAATGACAATTAGGAGACTAATTTTTTTTCAATTTTTCAATTTTGGGATGGTAATGTAATCTATGAATGAATGACTTGATTGATGCCAAAGGTGTAGGTATTGTACCCTAAGAGAGATTCTATAAACTTCAAAGGTAAACCCTCTAAGGAAAGACCCAAATGATATTAAGGACTATCTTGACTTTAAAAAAAAAAAGAAAAAGTGACAATTATGACAATGATGTCTATGAATAAGAAAAATATTGTCAAGAATGATAAGTACCTAAGCCAAGGCAAGTAGACAAAGATGGTAGCCAAAATTTCAATGAAGTCAAGATAATGCGTAATACCACTATAGGAAATTCCTAAGAAAATGCACCCTCTAATTAGGCAAATGACTCTAGCAAGTGTAATACTTTGACCCTAGGATATGCACACTACGTTTTTGGGATTTTTTTTAACTTTTTGGAAAACAATGATGACTATGCAAGATAAGAAAATGTTCTAAACTCTAAATACAAAAAATGACACTAAAGTGTAGGATATGAACTAATATGCAAGGGTATGCCGATCACAAGATTTCAAGTGGAATGTTTTAGGATTCATTTTAATTTTGTTTGTTCTGTGTAGGACCCGTGTTGATTTAGTTTTCTCTATGTAGGACACTGTTGTAGGATAAATTTTGGAGATGTGTACAAACTCAACAATCAAACACTTAGTATATGGCTATAGGATTGACTCAAAAAAGAAATGATTAGTGTATGTTCAACAACTTTTTCAAGTTGCAAGTTTTCACAAGGTCTGACACAATGAAAAACATAAACAATCAGTCTAATCTAAGGTCAATGGATTCAATTGTAATATTATAGGCCTATAATTTCTTGAATGCTCATAAACTCACATAGCTGTGTCACACTAATAAAACATGAAAGTCCTATTGTAGGTGCCTGTGTTTTTTCCTTTTTCCAAGTATTGTTGCCGTGCTAATGAAGCCCTCTTTCACTGACATAATACCTTTGGACACATATGATGGGGAACTTGGGGGGAGATTCTTCCATCCCCTTGCACTATAATAAGACAATGATTTAGAGGTGAACCAGGAGGCCTCTAATGAACAAGGTTTTAGTCATATCATTGGTATCTGCCTAATCAATTTGTATGCATGTGAGACACTTAAGTCTCTAGTTGACCATGCTAGCTACTTAGGCACTTTTTCCTGATACAAGTTATCATCAACACACCTCACCCAAGATTTGTTAGATCTAAGATCAAAATTTACTTAGAGTATTGAGACAATGATTTAGAGGTGAACCAGGAGGCCTCTAATGAACACATTTTTAGTCATATCTCTGGTATCTGCCTAATCAATTTGTATGCATGTGAGACACTTAAGTCTCTAGTTGACCATGCTAGCTACTTAGGCACTTTTGCCTGATCCAAGTTATCTTCAACACACCTCACCCAAGATTGGTTAGATCTAAGATCAAAGTTTACTCAGAGTATTGTTTCTATACTAACTAGAGGGATTTTTTAGTTTGAGGTCATCCTCTGGAGGTTAAGCGCACCCCTAGATAGGCCTCTCTAAAAAATGAAAAAGGATTTTAATCTAACAGAATGTACAAGTGCACCTAACACACTAGACACTAGGTTAATCAAATTAAGCACTAGAGATAAAATGTTCATTAGTAGATATCAATTAACCAACTGAATCCATTGTTAGAAACATACATTCATGTAATTGAAAATGTAAACTATACAATAAATCATTCATGAAAATTCACACACTTGACATAGATATTTTGGTATCACAGAAACCCTTGTAAGAAGGTAAAAACTACGGTGGGGATGACACCCACAAATCTTCACTACTACAGCAATAAAGTATGATGGTTAAGGCTACACATTTGTGATCAATTTTGATGATCTTACCCTGTTAGGAGTAACAAAAGATCGACTAGATCTACATGGTTAAAGGATTAACAATAAAAAGTATGTGTGTACTCAGTTAAGAGATTTACATAAGAATGGTTAAGTTCACTCTATTAAGAGATTTTGAATTATGCTACAATGGTTAAATTGATAACAGTAAAAGTATCTGTAAATAAAAACTTGATCTTTTTTTATTCAGATCCGTGAAGTATCAAATAAATATCACCTCAGTGTGATGTATGTGTCAAAAACCCTTTGTCTGATCTCTTTATGTCCTTAGTGTAGCTACTCCTTCATGATACATAATCATAATGACATATTTATAAATTTATATCAAACTAACTTGACCTAATTAGGGTTTACAATATCTTAGAAAACCTAAGATCAACGATGTAAGAAAATAACCTAGATCTAACATTACATAGGAATCATCACCAAATTAATGATTACATCCATATTAAATATGTATCGATCTTGGTAAACCATTTTCCTGATCAGTGTAAACCATTTTCATAGATGTATGTGCCATTCTTGATTACTCTGTCATTTCCTTCTTTACTAGGTAATCACTACATTCACCATTCGGTAAATTAATGGTGCTTGGTTTAAATGAATGCTTGGTGATCACTAGCTCAATACTCAATAAATATAGTCACTCAGTAAGTGTGCTCGGTCCAACCTATGTTCAGTTATCTTGAATTTCTATCTTGTCTTTGCTTGGTGTGAAGACTTTGTATTCTTGACTGATTGTCCTATTTGTCTCTTTATGCCAACCTTTACTGACTGAATAATTGATTGATACTAATGAAAATCCATTAATACTCAAATAGAGATAACAATCTCCCCCTTTGGCATTAGTATCAAAACCTTATGTATATGTATTGATTGCCAAAAATATTGACAACCTCAAAAATATACTAACTATACTTTGACTCCCCCTTTGTGCATGCTTCCGGTTGTGAAGTACAAAATGGCATATATATAAATCTATATACATAGACTTTCCCCCTTTTTGAAATTAATGGAAAAACAAAAAAGTGTACTTAAAACTTATCAAAAATGTGCTGGTGGGTTTTCTTTAGGGATTCCAAGAGGTTCTCCCATTCCTCTTTCAAGTTGTCAAGAGCAATGTGCTCTAGACTGACTTGTGCATGCATGTCAAAAATGTTCTCAAGTACATAAATCTTAGGGGTGGAAACTAAACCTTTTGCCTTATTTACATGTCTCTCCATGATCTTTAGACTTGGAAGTAGATCAACTTGTATCTCAATGACTTGATCAATGATGGTATCTTCCTGCTTCCTCAAATCTAATCTCAATTGCCTAAGTTCTTGAAATTTTGATATATGCTTGTGAAAAGCATTTGGCTCGATTAGAGAACTATTTTCACTAACTTGAATCTCTCCATCCAATTTATTAATATTTTCACTAACCTCGGTAGTGAATTGGTCAATAGTGCACAACTTAAAAAAAATTTGAATAATTTTCTGAATAATGGTTTCCAGCTCGGTAATAACCTCAGAGAGCTTAACCATATTTATTGCCACTTCTTGGCTTATTTTCTCTACCAATTTCAATTGAATATTTGCTTCTACCCTTTCCTCTATTCTCTTCTTAGCATTAATATTTGGGGTATTTATGTGGCTGGTTAGAGTTAAAAGTTGATTAAGGATGGGAGTATCCTCATTGACATTGATCTCAAGAACTACTTTCAGTAAAATATCTCTAACATCCTCTAGAATTTGTTTTCTTTTAATCTCATTTTTTTAGCTTTTCTTGTGCATCCTTCCTTGTGCACAATTCCCCATATTTTCTCAGTGCCTTGGGGTCTAATGTTCTAGGGTCACATTCATGTATCTCAATTACCTCATCCAATGTGACTGGACCTTTTCCATGTTTATTTTTCTTCTTCTTCTCTGGTGTAGGTGATTTAGTAAATGGAACTAGAGCTTTAGTATCCAGATTTGTCTTCTTGGGCTCAGTTGACACACTTTCTTCCTTAGGTTACCCAATGACCGTTGTCTTGGTGTTTTTTCCTTGGGTGTCAGTTGTGGTGTTTGTTGTTAACTCTACCAGTTTATTTTTTTCTGGTGATTGTGTTACTACCTCTATTTTCTCAGGCTCATTGGAAGTATTCTTCTCTTTTTTCCCCTATTCCTTAGGTGTATCTTTAGGTTGCTCGAGGGTTGAGCCTTTGGGTTCCTTCTGTGTGACTATGTCAATAGCTTGTACTAGAATTGGTAAGTCACCCAAAATTTCACTTATTCCTACCTCAGTGGGTGCATTCTCCTCAATTGTATCTACAACAATGTTTATGTCTTCATCATCCTTTATGTCATCAAGATCTCCATTTGTGATTTCTTCAATTAACACATCATCTATCCCCGCTATTATTAATTGCTTGGGAGGATCCTTGTATTCTTCTTTGTAACCTACAGGGTATAAATTAATAGCAATGGTAGTATCTACTACTTCAGTGTCTGATAAATCAATGGGCTCCTTTGTAGCAAGATCAACATCATCTAAGTGAATTTCTTTACCTTTCTTCTTACTCTTCTTCTTGGGAACTACTACCAATCCCAATTTATCTACTTCTTCTCAAGTTGTTAGAATTGAAGTCCATAGAAGTTTACTGTTCTCATCAACTTCCTTAATTTTTCCTGCCAAAATATTCAGGGCTCTACTCTTTACTAGAAATCTCTTAGAATATTGTGTCATTAATTCTTCTATTTTGAGAACTGATAAGGTAGGCATAGCCAATATCAGTGAATGTTCCCTCATCTTCTTTTTAGTGTGTAATGCATAAGTCCATCTTCCAGACACTTTCTCATACAAACCCTTAGGTACATACTTAGCAAATTCAATAGGTACCTTCTTAAATTTAATCATCATCTGTATGATTGTTTCTTCAAGCTTTTCGTGATCCTCGACAGACATATGTACATACCGACTCAATTTGGGGTTACTAAGACCGCCTGATTCTTGTATAGACTCAACTAATTCATCAATTGATGGATTTTTATTCACAACAACTTTAAATTTATCTTGAATTTCCTCTTCATCATATTCATCAACATAATCCTTTTCTCTTATCAATTTCCTCCTCTTCTTAGGTAGCTCAGAGGTGGCTTGGGCACTTCTCTTCTTCTTTTGATATGTCTTTGTAGGAGTTGGCCTAGTAATTTTTAATACTCCTTTCTTTGTAGGTGGGGAAGTAGCTGTTGTGGACCTTTTCCTTTCTCTTGTCAGTGCTTCTACTTGCTTCCTATTCCTTGTGGCCTTGACCTATGTAGATTGAATGTCTTTATTAGATTTGATCTCCTCCTCATCATGTTCACTATTTCCTATCAATAACTATTCCTTAGTTTCCTCTTCAACTGGATTAGCCTCAAATGCCTCTCCCTCTTCTGCATCATCTCTGAATTGTTTTATCAATGTATCCATCATTTTATTTGATTTCTTGTTCCCTTTAAATCCAACTAGATCCATTTTAATTCTTTGTTTGGCCTCTTCATAGGTACCAAACCTACTTTCCTGTGGATCTTTGGGCTCAGCTAATAGTGCCTCTATTGACTTAGATGCTTGGTCAATATCAAGTTCATAGCCCATAGGTTCTAACCACATAGTTGTTGGTTCAACTACCTTTATTAGAGTGGTGTTAGTGTCCACTAAGAAACATATATCTTCCTTGTATTTTTCAACCAATTATCCTAGTATTCTTCTCCTTTGATGCACCATGTCCTTAAACTACTCAAAATATACGTCCATAATGCTAAGAAAATTTTGACCTAAACTTTGAATGAAATCATTGATTTTCAAAATGACCGGTCGGTCGACATCCCAGTCCACATTATTGATTGAGGGAAAGAATTTTTGTACATAAAAAAATATGCAAATCAGTAGTGAACTAAACTTATAGGTATTTGTCTTAGCTAACTTGATAGTTCTCATATTTTCATCCAACTGTTTCAATAAGAGCTCAGCGAGGTCGAATTAAAAGCCTTTCTTCACAATCTTATAGGCTATGTCCATAGCTCCACATGGTACACTATTCAGACTGCTAGATTAAAATATCTTGTACCTGACTACATATGCACCGAATCTTGTCTTAGGATCAACAATAGTGTTGATTCTCATGCCTCTACCATCCCATTTGGCTCCAATTAATTTTTTAGTCTCAGCTTTTGGTGCACTCCTTAATGCTTTTACCTTGTCACTTATGGGGTAACTGGTGACTACATGTATGATATCCCTAATGATTTTGACCCGTTCATCTAGCCATAAGTTTCTCTTATGCACACAACTCAACACTACCTTAATCCATTCATTCTTGAATACCCTCAAGAAATACAAGGTGTTCAATAAACCCTTCACCTCCAAATGTGTATGCTCATCCTTGAGATTTCCATCGACACTCAGCTCCTAGAAGGTGGATTGAAGCTCAAAATCCCCTACTTCACTGATTTTGCAATGTATGTATGTGCAAATGTCCTCAACTAGAAAAACCCTAGGTGGAATGCTCAAGAATGTGTCAGTTTTGTTGATTTTTGATGCAACCTCAGGATGTAACTTGTATTTAGGTTCAGTAGAGGTTGAAGATTTTATTAAAGTGACCTTATCACTCCCGGTCTTTGTATTTCATAACTTTTGATGAGGATGCCATCATTCTTCAAATTAGGGCTTTGAGAAATAACTATGAAATAGATCGGTTAACACAAAACTTACTTGTGATTAAGAGTAACTTGCTTGAAAATCCTTCAAATCCCTACTCAACAGCTTTGGAAATTATCTACTAAAATTTTGCTCAAAATGTCTATGGTTCATTGTATTCGCAATGTGAAAAATGACTAATTCCACTGTTTATTTATACCCAAAAATTCATTTCCTACTCAAACTTTTGCATTTAATGCTTGACCTACCACAACTTGGTAGATGTAGTTGTGCTTGGTTAACACTTGAACATTACTTGGTTGATACCACAACTCGGTTAACCTTTCCAATAGTTACCAACTAGCAAATACATACTTGATCTTGCTTATACCGACTGTACACATTTAAAGCTCTAAACATATAAACCCATAGTGCATCTTGTTTCATGCAGATTTGGTATGCAAACACTAGATATAAGGAACTGTTTGTTAGATATAACTGATTTTAAATTCAGTTCCATACATACCTTTTTATGATTTAGGTGGAGGTGGTGATGTCACCCAATCCATTAGATGAGGTGTCACCAACTGCATTTCTTGATTCAACATTATCACCTGATGCTTTTATCCACATTTGATTCCTTATCATCAGAATTTTCTTAATTGTATTTTCATTTTCATTTGTTTGTGTCTCTGGTGCTCGGTCTTTGCAATCCTTTCTTAGGTGAGCAACCTTGTGATAGTGCAAGCATGTCATACTAGTATTTCTCCAATTGCAAGATCTTCCTCTCAAGTTCTTTCTCATCTAGTTTTCTGCTATATGTCCATACCTGCTACATGATGTGAAATTAACCCATGTGTTTTAATCCCAAGTATATGCATTACCTTGCCTTATTGGTTGATATGTTTTGTTCTATTCTTTCGATGTCCAGACTTGGTTCATTTTATTCCTTCATTCTTGTGATATGTGTCCATGCATGTTGCAAGTGTGAAAATTTTTCTCCGTGTAGGATTTCTTAGGAGTCCTATTCAATTTTGATCTGCACTCATGTGCCTGATGTCCATACTTGTTATAGTTATAACAATGACCATTAAACTTAGGAGTGGATCTAGGAATAACTTTTTCTTTGCTTCTACAAACATTTGTTGTGTGGCCCGATTTTCCACAATGATAACATGATAGATTCTTTGACTTTTGATTTGTGTAGGCATTGTTCTTTTTAGCTTCTCTTGATGATTCTCCCTACTTGATGTAGCCTAAACCAGTTGTGTTACCAAGTCCTTTCTAACTTATCAGAAATTCAACTATTCTCTTAGTATTGTCTTCATCTTTCTTGATCATCTCATTATGTTGTTATTGCATTTTGACCCCATTCTTCAATCTTTCATTTTCTCCTCTTAGTTCACCGATGCCTTCTAGTTTTCTTGTAAGCTCACTATTTACTCAGTTGACTTCTTGACTTATGACAACCATTTGATTGGATATTTCAAAGTGATGCTTGGTGAGTCTTAGTATCTTAGATTCCTTCTCTCGCAACTTCTTAGTCATTTGTCTCCTATCTTCAATAGCCAAGTTTCTTTCTTGTTATGCTTGCCTAGCATTGTTCATGACATCAATCATCCTAACCATTTGTGTCTCTTGACCGATCTGTAGATCTTTGACTTGTTCAGTAAGATGTAGGTTCTTTTCAAATAGATCTGATATTATTCCTTCAGATGCATCAGATATGCTACTAGATCCAGATCTGGATGTCTCAAATGGATCATCTATCTCTTTTTCATGATAATTAGTCTCACTATGCCAATTTTCCATATCCTTCCTTTTGATCAGTAACTTCTTCAGTTCTTCTTTGGCTTCCTTGAATTGCTCAATAAAGATCTACATCTGTAACCTTTAATTCTCAATGGTCTTGTCCAACTTATATCTTTCCATCCTTATATCTTTCCTCTTCACTGATTAAAATTCCTTAACAAGGGATCTAGATCTGATACCAATTTTTGGGATTATGGAAAGATAATTACTAAGAGGGGAGTGGTGAATCAGTACCCTCAAGAAATTTTAAGACTAAAAACTTTGCACTTGTAGATCTCAATTAATGACTGAATCCATTGTTAGAAACATACATTCATGTAACTGAAAATGTAAACTAAATAATAAATCATTCATGAAAATTCATACACTTGACACAAATATTTTTCTATCACAAAAACCCATGTAAGAAGGTAAAAACTATGGTGGGGATGACACCCACAAATCTTCACTACTGCAACAATAAAGTATTCCAGTTAAGGCTACAAGTTTGTGATCACTTATGATGATCTTAACCTGTTAGGAGTAACAAAAGATTGACTAGATCTACTTGGTTTAAGGATTTTAACAACACAAGGTATGTGTGTACTTGGTTAAGAGATTTATATAAGAATGGTTAAGTTCACTCTGTTAAGATATTTTGAACTCTGCTACAATGGTTAAATTGATAATAGTAAAAGTAACTATGAATAACAACTTGATCTTGTCTGATTCAGATCTATGAAGTATCAAATAAATATCACCTTAGTGTGATGTATGTGTCCTATTCTTCTCAGCAGCCTTGAATGTGTTTTGAAAACTTAATTCTTTGTTCATAAACCTTCTGCCAAAAACCCTTTGTCTGATCTCCTAATGTCCTTAGTGCAGTTACTCCTTCATGATACATAATCATAATGGCATCTTTACAAATTTATATCAATCTGACTTGACCTAATTAGGGTTTACAATATCTTAGAAAACCTAATATCAACGGTGTAAGAAAATAACCTAGTTCTAACATTACATAGGAATCATCACCAAATTAATGATTACATCCATATTAAATATATCTCGATCTTGGTAAACCATTTTTTTGGTTGACGTAAACCATTTTCATAGATGTATATGCCATTCCTAATTACTATGTCATTTCTTTCTTTACTTGGTAATCACTACATTCACCATTTAGTAAATTACTGGTGCTCGGTTTAAGTGAATGCTCGGTGATCACTAGCTTGGTACTCGGTAAATGCATGTCACTCGGCAAGTGTGCTCAGTCCAACCTATGTTCGGTTATGTTGAAGTTCTTCCTTGTATTTGCTTGATGTGAAGACTTTGTATGCTTGACCGATTATCTAGTTTGTCTCTTTATACCAACCTTTACCAACTAAATAATTGATTGATACTAATGACAATCCATTAATGCTCAAATAGAGGTAACAATATTTTCCTTGTTCAGTTTTAATGCACCAATCTCAAATGTATTTTTCCTTGTTCAATTTTTTTAACCCCCACGTCAATTTTAAGCACCGAACTTGAAGAGATGAATTTGTGATGTGTGTTTATACACTATTCATTTTAAGTGAACTAAAAGAAATATGAATTAATCTCTAGATTAAAAAATTTAATCCTATTTCCACGCCACAAACTATGAAGAAAAATTTATTACCAAAAACCTAGCAATTAGTTTTGATAATCCATGAGTGCACTAGGATTAACATACTGACAATCAAAATTTTGAGTGATCCTTCTTACCTTGTCCAGATATGTGTTAAAAATACCTTCATATATGATTTATGCTTCTAATGTATTTATTCATAGTATCCAAGTTGGTCCTCTGTGTGTGTGTGTGTGTGTGTCTGTCTCTGTCTCTCCGTCTCTCTCTCTCTCTCTCTCTCTCTCTCTCTCTCTCTCTCTCTCTCTCTCTCTCTCTCTCTCTCTCTCTGTCTCTCTGTCTCTGTCTTTGTCTCTGTCTCTCTGTCTCTCTGTCTCTGTCTCTGTCTCTGTCTCTGTCTCTGTCTATCTGTCTCTGTCTCTCTCTATCTCTCTGTCTCTCTCTATCTCTGTCTGTCTGTCTGTCTATATGTCTATCTATCTCTCTATCTCTATCTCTGTCTCTGTCTCTGTCTCTATCTCTATCTCTGTTTGTCTGTCTGTCTGTCTGTCTCTTGTTGCCTAGCTGGCTCTTGAATAATTAATGTTTTACTAGTCCACTAAATTATTTCATGTCTGTATTTTCATATTTTTAATAGTGTACAACAAAGAATCAATTTTTTAGATAGAAGAGAAGAAAATGCCGTTAGTAGTTTCAAATCAATTTCTTTGATAAAATGATTATCACCTGCACATGCACACAAAAAGAAAAAATTTAGCCCTAACAATAGAAATGAAAAGAAGTAACCCCTACTAAAAACTAGCGAGCTTTCTAAAAATGCAACGATTTTGAAAAACTTACTTAATTTGTGCTCTAGGGACCCATTTAATCAAAACAAACCAATTTTTAAAGATCTATTTTTTTTGGCAATTATTGTTCATCAAAATTAAAATAACAAAGAGTAGACCCCCTATATAATTTCAAGACATTTTAGAAATGTAACATAAGAAAAAATAATGTTAATTTGTGCCCAAAAATAATTTTTTATGAAATATAAAAAAACATAAAAAAATTGAAAACTTGAATTTTGGAGTGTAGGCTCCTTGTATAAATGCAAACCTACAAAATAAATTTCATAGAAAAATTCCTTAATTTTTGCTCTAGGGACCCATGTTATTAGAATATACTAGTTTTCAAAGATCTATCCTTTTTTGCAAATAGTATTCATCAAAATTAAAATCAAAGAGAATAGGCCCCTTGTAAATTTTCAAGGCCTTTTAAGAAATGTAACTTTTGAACAAAAAGAAATGTTGATTTGTGCCAAGAAATTATTTTTTATGAAATATAAAAAATATTTATAAAAAAACAACTTTTTTTAATGCAAAATCTAAATCTTGGTTTGTAGGCTCCTTATATCAACACAATCCTGCAAAAAATGTTTCATAGAAAAAATTCAAAGTCATTTCAAAGATATGACCAAATCTTTGAAAACCTTATGATTTGGTCCCCACTGAGGGTGCCAGACGTAGATGAGGGAAATAGATGATCTATCTTTTCAAATATTTCCAACATTTGATAATGGAATATCTGCAAAACACACACACACACCAAAACAAAATATCTAATCTAACCCACACATGTATGCAAATAGATTTTTGATTCTATTACCCCCTATTTGTCAAGGTTTTGTGAGTTCATGTTGTGTTCACCATTTATAATCGAGGTGATAAGGATCTATAGTACCTACAATAACATCAAAATCTTAACCACAAAGAGATCTGTTAGATAGTTAGTATTCCAAATATCAAGAAAGGAAGCACTGAAAATAGAAAGCATAAACGATCAATAATATGAAATCATTTCAAATAAATGAATATGAAAACCATGTAGTCCTTCCTTGTTGTTCTCCTTCTCTATGCAATATTGGGCTCTTAGTATTGAGCTCAAAGTGTGCCACCATAAGAATTCAAACCAATTTTGGTTTCATGTATTTCTCATGAATGTGGTTGCAAATTGAGATTATTAGCTATCTATTTATAAGAATTTTGGGGTTCCAATCACAATTCCTTGATTGGTGGGACTTATTATTGTTAGAGTTAAAGGTATTTCACTTAATTATTTTAATTAACTCACCTTTTATTCATTTCTTAAGATTAACTTAGTTATGCATTTTAGGCAATTTATAATTATTATAATTATGAAATTCACCCCTTTAGGGTTTCTTTGATCTCTTTTTATATGGATTGATCTCATTGTATTTTATTCATTCTCTCTCTGAGTAATATAATCTCTCATATTTTTAGAGTCATTCTATCTTTTTCCTCTATTATTTTCTTGTGACAAGTTTCTAGCATGTAGGTGTTCTTTGGGTGTTGTGAAGTTGGTTTTCACAACTTCTACATGTTTTATCTTTAAAAATTGTACTAGGGTTTTGGTTTTTGTGTTGTGGGAGTATTTTTTTCTTTCTTTTTGTAATTTACATCCAAAAAGTAGAACCATATTTCACAAAAAATATTTCAAAACTCATTTATCATGGAAGACTCATCTTTTATTGAGTTCCTTACCCTACAAAACTATCACAAGTAGAAGGCACAAATGACCAGATTTCTCATGTCAAAAGGGTTATGGCCATGTTTGGATGAGCTTTAGCCTCATTTTCATGACCATTAGAGGTTTTACAACACAGAAATAAAATGGATGGAGCCATGGGTTTATTGTCCTTTCATGTTTCAGATGGTTTACTCTTCCATCTAGATGTTTTGTACCAATCCTCGTGCTATATGGACCAGTTTAATTATCTTTTTGGTAACATCAATGATTTATGTACACTACAAATTGAGGCCAAGTTAAATTCCTTGGTACCTAATTCCTTCCCCTCTATTGAGGATTTTTTGATGAATTTTAAATCACTTTGATCAATTTTGCAGGGTTGTGGTAAGAACAAGAATGACACCAAGTGCATTTAATTGATTCTTTCTAAGCTTCAAGGAAAATTTCATATTTTTTATTTTACCTTCCATTCAACCATGGATGCCTTGGGTCCTAGATTTACCATGCCTTCTTTTGAGGTGTTTTGTGATTTCTTGACTTGAGAGAAAGCCAAGCTCACACAATTGAATTCTCTCACAATCTCTAAGAACCAAGCATTGGTAGTTGACACCTCTTTATGGAAGTAGGAGCCAAAAGAGATGTCACAGACCATAGAGCCTCAACAGGATACTATTTCTCAACACCCCTCTAGCCTACCTTCTCCCAAGGGGGAAAATTAAAGACAAAAATACCTAGTGTGTTTATTGTAAAAATCCCAATCATTATGAGTCTCATTGCTATGAGAAGAAGATATATGGTTATGCAAAATAGGTTTCAGATTTGAAAACTCTTCTTAAGAAGAGCAAAAATGATATTCCTTCTTCTTCTACTTCTCATAAGTCTTCTTCTTCTTCTTCATTCCAAAGAGATCGAAAAGACCGAGGAAAGGTTCATGCATTATGTGTAACCACTATTCCACACTCTTCTAGATGGCTATTGGAATCAGGTGCTTCACACCATAGGGCATCTTCTTAGGATATATTCTTTTCTTTTGAGGCTTCTCCTACATAAAAAAATTTGATGGGAAACAACACTATTATGACTGTATGTGGGAAAGGTTGTATTGAAATTGATGATGATGCATTCAATGATGTACTATGTGTTCCATTTTTGTCCTCTAACCTTCTCTCTATCTATCAAATTACTCACAGTGGGATAGGGAGGACATTTGAGTTCACATGAGATTCAGTGTAGATTAGAGATAGTGAGACATGAAATATTATTGCAACAGGGTCAGTTGATCATTATTCACACATGTACTATTTATCTCATTTTGGTCCACCATCTCCCTTATCATATAATCTCTCTCCTTCTTCTTGAGAGCATGTTGAGGTGAAGTTAGGTAACTTGAACTTATGTGTTGTTTCTGAGACCAATGTTTTGACTTATAAACCTCCTCCTCCTATTGAGTTTATATTTGTTTAGCAGGATTCCTCTTCAACATTCTCTGACATTGTATCTCCATGCAATGAGCCACCTAGTGCAATTATTGAGGACATATTAGAGGACATTCATCTCCTCTTAGATGAAAGATTCAAAACAATTGTTATCCAAAATTCATTGGAGATTCCATTAAAATATTCCCATGCATTCTCCTTTGAGCATCAACTAGGCCTTCCAATTTCACCTTACACTTAGGGGTTTCCTCTTCTTTTTTTGTTGCCTTTGTTTCTTCCACATTGGAGCCACATTGGTATCATCATCGACACAAAGGTTCTATAATTTTGGGGGGCTTTGGAGTTACAATCCTCTCTAATGGGGGGGGGGGTGGGGTTTGGTTGTACTTATGGTTTCAAGAGAGTCTCTTGAGACATTACATATTTACCTTTTTTTCAATCTCTTTTTGGAGAGGAGTTTTTTCCCATTGGGTTTTCTCCTTTTCTCTATTTTACAGAGATTTGGTTGTGATTGGGTACCTAACATGGCTTTGTTGTCGAGATCCAAGTTTTATTTCTAGATTTGTAGTTGCATTTTTCTTTCATGAACTTTGTTTGTAGATTCTCCCTAAGTTCATCTTAATGGGGGTGTTAGAGTGAAAGGTATTTCACTTAATTGTTTTAATTAAGCCACTTTTTATTCCTTTCTTAAGTTTAACTTAGTTATGCATTTTAGGAATTTAATAATTATTATAATTATTAAATGCACCCCTTTAGGGTTTCTTTGATCTCCTTTTATATGGGTTGATCTCATTGTATTTTATTCATTCTCTCTCTAAGTAATATAATATCTCATATTTTTAGAGTCATTCCGCTTTTTTTCTCCATTCTTCTCTTGGGACAGGTTTTTTGCATGGAGGTGTTCTTTGGGTGTTGTGAAGTTGGTTTTCACCACTTCTACAATTATTTGTGATTGGAAAGTTAACTCAAAGTGAGTGGGAGTTCAACTTAATTGATTTCTTTGTCAGTAGATTTGATTGATCTATTAGGAAAATAGATTGCAGAGTTGATTGAATTGATTGAAGACTTAACTGATGAGTTGGAATAGAATACTAAATAGATTTATTAGTTAGGAGAGAATTTTGGAGTTAGAAACTGTGATTGAGAGGTTAATTGAAACTTAGTATGAGTTAGAGTTGGAGGAATAAATACAAATTAAATAAATATAAAATCATTTATTGTCACATGGGGGAATATAAATAAATAATTAAACTTAGTTACTTATGAGAGGAATAATTAATTTAATTAAATAAATATCATTTACTTAATTTTGAGTCGGAATATGATATATGTAATTATTATGTGTGTAATAATGATATTTAGAGGGAATATTAATTTAAATAACGTGATTATTTAATTAAATGAAGTGTTATAGAGAATAATTAAATAATGTTAATTATTTTTTAATTAATTTATAGACAAATGCTTGATGAATAATGTTAATAATTAAGTAACTAAATAAAATCATTTAATTACAATTTTAAAGAGAAATGATAACATTGAATTTAGAAAATAGTAGAATGACATAATTTAATTAAATAACAAAGATTATTTATTAAATTAAGAGTAATGTTAATTAATTCATCGTGTTAAAGCGACAAACCACTTTTAAGTGTCTACACATCTATAGATATATACTTATTTTAGCACCATTTTAGTATGTATGGGTTCCCACATTGATTTCATGCTCTCCTAGCACTCATTGGACCTTCAAATTTATATTATAAGTTCTATGTTGATTCAATTTGTTCAAAAGTCAATGTAAGCCCTTATTTTTAAGTGTGCTCCTCTATTTTTCCTCCAAGCCCATAATTAATTTAATTACTTAAGCCCTATATCACCATTTATGGAATTTATATTTTCTCCTAAGCTTGGAATGAGCTATACCCTATTTTCTTGCATCCTCTCAATGCTTAGGACCCATGGTCCTAATTTGGGCCCTGTTTAGAGAGTATAGATCAAATTTTTAGATTAATACCTGGGTATAGATCAATTTTTTTGATCTATACCTAGGGATATATCAAAATTTTTAATCTATACGCCAAAGATTGGGCAAAAATTTGAATTGGGTCCCTATCTTAGCAATTCAAGGGAAGATTAAGAATTATAGTAAGCCTGGATGAGTTTTAATTCCTAAGATATTGTGAGAGGTGTGTGTGTGAATTTTGTACCTAGTTGTAGACACAACACTTTAGTAAAACATTAGAGGTTAGCCAAAAACTGAAATCTTGCAAATAAATGAAACTAAGCTAACCAGGCAATTTACTGCCTTCTAGTAGGTGCGAGTATGATGTTCTCAGATTGAAATCAAGATCAGTGAAAATGCAACACCTAAACAAAGGATTTGAATGCAAAAGATGAAAGACTATATGAATCTAGATTAATCTATATTTTTGTATTTTCTATGCAATATTATTAAAATTATATGAATCTAAGCTATGTGAATGAAATTGAATGCAGATTTAATCTAAGAATGCTATGAATGATATAAAAATCTATGATATGAAAACTATGCAAAATTATGATCAACTATGAAAGATCTCACAAATTGCCTATCGCAAATGCTTAATCCTTCAATCGCCAATTCGCTAGAGTAATTGTGCAAATTCAAGTGTTGATGAGATATGAAGTGTTGAGCCTTGATTTTATAGAAATCTAGGGCTTGAGGATGTAGGAGAAAAGCCATAAATCACTCTTGATAAACTTAGGTTGATTTTTGAGTTATCAGGAAATCAAAGATAATTAACTCACAAAAATCATGCAAAAGCAATGTTTAACTCAAAATAGAGTTTAGATCAGATTTCAACTCATCATCAGATGTTGAATTTAAATTTAAAATTGGTTGTTGATTTCTAGTTGACTGCTTTTCTGATTGTGCATCATTTAATTATAAATTAATTTAAAAATAAAGTGATTTATTCTCAACTTAACTAATTTTTAAATTAAAACAATTGATTTATGGGTTAATCAATTATTAAATCAAACTTTACTGTAAAACTATATTATTAAAAATTGACAATTTGATTTAATTAATTAAATAAGAATTTGATCAATTAGTCATGAGGATTTTTATTTATTGTCAAAATTAAATAATACAATTTAGGAATAAATTTAATTAAATAATTAAGTGGCAGTATTAAATCTAATTAATTAAATATTCAGAATATTCAATTAATCAAGCTTTAGGATAAATAGATTTATCACCAAATAATTATTACATTAAGAATAATTAGGAACCTTATGATCGTGAAGAAGTGAGTGATCGATTCCAGACCTGATTGTCCCAAGAGAATCATATTGGTATCACATCCTGAACCCATTAGTTATGAAGAACCAAAGAAATGATGCTAATGAACCATTGATTATGAAAAGATGATACAATTTACAAGATAGATTTAGGATACCATATTGATATGGATCTCGTTGAATCTTATATGCCCCAAGAGATGATAGATTTTCCCCAAGTGATGAGGACTTTAGATGAATTAGTAACTAGACGTGGTTGTTGTCTTGATCACTGAGAAAATAAAAATTTTGATTTACAAATTCTGAATGATGTGTAATACCATGCCCCCTTCAGGATTAAAATTGAAATCTGACAAGAAAAGTAAGTGTTGAATGGTTTAGAAGCATGTTAATTGATTTGAGAAGTGGTTATACACGTTCAAGAATGCATTCTACATCATTTAGAGGTCTTGGAGACCAAGTTTGACTAGGTTTGACCATGAGTTGACCATGGTTGGCCAAGTTGAAATTTTAATAGTTTGATGTTAGATAATCAGTTAAGTTGAATACTGGAGTTCTATGATGATTGAAGGTTGATTATGCAAGCAATCAGACATCTTGGGTCTGAAAATTTTAAATCATGATTTTGACATAGTAAATGATCTCAAATTTCAATTTTGATCTCGAAAATGGGTTCAGAATGTCGAAATTAGCTAGGGGTGCAATTTTCATGGAAAATAGAGCACTTTTGAAAATTAGGTCAAAAGCTATATGAGGACAAAAAGGGTCATTTTCAATTCATTATTCACATTTGACTTTTGAAACCTTATGGAGCCCTCTGAGTGAGAAAATGGCTGAGCTGAAGGTACATGTCTCTTCCCACCAATTTGAGCGTAGCCAGATACATCAGCGGCCTCCACAGTATGGACATCTGGTAAGTGGACCTCTGTGCCTCTTTGTAAATTCCATTTTTTCATGTTTGTAGCATTTTTAGGGTGTTTTTCATATGTTTCAATTTTTCAAATCTTGCATGCATGGAAACTTGTACGAATGCCCTCTGTGACTCATATGACTTTTCAATGTCCTATAGAGTGTCATATCAGAACCCCCCTAAACTCATTTGAGAGGGACCCAAGAGTCATACGACATTTCATCAGGTCCCTCATCTATCGTACGGTGAGACCTAGAAAGTCGTATATGCATGGTTTGTCATATGGGACCCTATTGAAACTCGTACAAGTTTTGATGCCAGTCTACATTGTCTTATGGAAAATAGTGAGCTTAAAAATCATCTTTAGGTTAAAATTTTTTATTTTCTGATTCCTTAGGTTGCTTGTCGAGCATTTAATGCACCTTTTGAGATAGTGAATCTTTGAATTTATGTACTGTTGGCCTATTTTTCGACCAAATTACTGATAGGATTCCCTATTTTCTATTCTGTGTAGGTTATATAACCTGATGTTCATGTGCGTATCTCACATCCTATGACTCAGAGGCTCTGTGTTTCACTACCTGACCCTATGAGGGTACATCTTGCTTCCTCTAGATTCGAGTATTTGATTTCTTTGCCTGAGATTAGGGTTAACCATGGATTGTTGACTACATTGATAGAGCGGTTTCATTCAGAGACCTAGACTTTCCATCTACCCACTAGAGAGATCATTGTCACACTTGAGGACGTATATAGGATATTGTGTATTCCATTTCATGGTCCTTGTTTGGATTATGTGAGTTCTGGGAACTGTGGTCTTCATTCTTTCCGTAGATTGTTCAGAGATGACACATAGCTCACTAGTTCTATTTCATGGGAGTTATTAGTGCAGCGCTATGGGTAGACCCATAGATTAGAGTGTATTATAGTAGGCATGATAGGAGGTATCATCATGTCTGACCATCAATAGAATGGTCTATTGATGGGTTGGGCCTCGATGGTGGCACGATTGATAGCTACTCCTTTTGAGTTAGCCTGGGGTCAGTGCATGCTTGCACATATGTTCTTTGAGATGCACAAGATCATGTATCAAGAGAGAAAGTCTTTTACTTCTGGTGCACTAGTTCTTTAGATATGGGCCTGGGAGAACATCCTAGTTTGCAGACCAGTGTGTCCGTCATAGTGCCAGCTACTAGAGCCGGTCATATATATATACTATGGTTATGTTACACAGGTGTGCATGGGTCACACAAAGTACTTTAGGTGGTGTCTAGATGATATGACTTTTGTAGTATGGAGACCATACTTGATGATAGAGGCTTGGCCCACTGTGAGGGAGTAGTTTAGTTATTTCTATCAGAGCCATGTACTGATTGGGAGATCCACTATTGTTATTGAGTGCTTCCTAATCACTAGGGTATGGAGGCAGTATGGCATCATTCAAGATGCACCAGAGGATCTTGCAGCTTATGCCCAGATCCATAGAGAGCTTGGATTAGGATGGGGCCCTCAGTTATCATATGCTCTCTATACATAGGAGTATAGTGGTATAATTGGCAGAGACTAGGATTACAAAGAAGATGTTCTAGATGCAGGGGTTACAGATGGATTCATTGGATGGCTTGCAGAGCATCCTATACATAGATTCTCTGATCCTATAGAGTTGATACCTTCCATGGGGGAGGCCATGGATGTCACAGGTGCATAGGTTTCGACTGGATGAGGACAAAGATGTGCATAGGTACAGATGCCCCAGCCTACACCTCTGAGGCCGAGAGTAGTGTTCACACCTTGATAGAGACCATTTGGATAGATGAGACCACCTCGTCCCTCTAGTTCTTCAGCAGGCAGACCTGTAGTTTTACATAGGAGATTGACTAGAGGAGAGAGTGGCACTTTAGGTAGTGTGGGCACAACAGATGAGGTACTGGGTGTAGAGCAGGATGTGGGTTCTAGTCCGGATCCTCTAAAGGGTGATACTATTTTTTATCTTGGTGCTAAGGTTAGATGTTGTAAGGTGTAGAGAGCAGAGACCACTGAGTAGCCAGTGATAGATACTGATATTCCTATGATAGATGTAGATCCTAGTGTACCATTAACTCTGTAGGAGATTATTAGATGACTGAGACTACAAGTCAAGGACCTAAAGGTATGGAGTGCTCAGTGGGAGGAGAGATTCATAGAGGCTGATAGATAGAGATCTGAGCTCCAAGAGGAGAATAGGCATTTACAAGTAGAGGTGACACATCAGACCTCAAGAGCTACTTACTATGTTTCTGTGTACTACACTGTTGTACTGGCTGTTCAGAGAGTACCTACATACTCTTAGTATATGATAGCTTCAGAGGGAGTGAGGGCATCTAGAGCTAAGACAGTGTCAAATGCACCACCACCACCTCCACCAGATGTAGAGGATTAGGTAGACAACTGATCTGTCTAGATATTCTGATATTTTTTCTCTTTTGTTCATGTATACTATGCTGACTTCTGATAGCTCACCTGAGATCATTCTTTTGTACTTTGTGCCAGTAGTGCACCCTTGACTAGTTTGAGTTATATGATATGAGATTGAGATTTTGGTTGTGACTTCATGTGTACTTGTCATGTTTTTAATTTATGATGATATCATGTGATGTAAATGCTTTGAGTAGTGTAGAATGTATGTATGTATTTATGCAATGCAATGGTTTCTTTCAAATGTATGAATGTTATGCAAATGGAATTGATTATGGAAAATGTATGAAAATATATGGAATGTAGATGCAATAGATGAAATGATCATGAATATGTTATGTAAATGCAATGATACACATGATATGTTTTGCAGGTATTGATGAAGACAAGTACTCAGTCTTATGTCAAAAAGGATGTCTAACCCAGGATGGTGATTGCTCATGGTTTTGTGAGGAAACCTTGATGTGAGATTCAGCTCTTCATGTCAAGTTTAAGCTTAGTTTAGGAGAATTATTGAAGTGTGCAAGAAATTTGTGAGATCATGCAATCATGCAAAGTGCAAAAATGAAATGCAATCCTAAGACCTAGGACCTAGTCACTGATCATGTGTCAATTTGTTGTCATCATTGAACTTTTTACGTAACTGAATAAATTAATACAACATCTACTAGTTAGGAAACTATGAATATATGAATATTGATTTGTTTGTGTAAGAATCAATACAATGCTCACTAGCTAGACAACCATGGACATATGAATATTGATTTTGTTTTTGGAATGTCAAATTAGATATAAGCACCAAGGCACAAATGCTAGGATGACCTGAATATCATGTCCATTTTGATATAGCAATTTGTATAAGCATCAAAACATAAACGTCATGATGACCAGAATATACCTTGCAGAACAAACACATCAAGTAGTCAAGAGATCATTCTAAATCTAGTGTGAATTAATTGTAGTGACCCTTTATCGTTCACATCCTTAGGTAAGATCATGTTTCATAGTAGGTGTATACTAATAAAAGTATCTTCATAGAATTAGGGTTAATCATCAATAATAAGTGAAATAATAACTAAATACAACCATAATTGAGCAACTATTTAACAAAATCAATGACTAATTGAGCATCCTATGGCTCTCTAACTAAGATGTTAATGAATGAGCTCTTAGAAAGCTCTCACTAATGACAGTCCTAGTATGAGAATGATAGAGATAAAACAATATGCTAAAGCTAACAATTATCAAGATGAATGCTAAAATTTCTCTTAAATGCTTTTCTAAACTCAAATTACAAGAGGTTTGATGCAATTCTCAGATAGGTGGTTGATAATAATGAAGGATTTTAGCCTTCCTTTTATAGATTTATCTTTGTACCAATAGGCTTATATGTAGCTTTGATAGGAGTGACTTTGATATGAGCAGTTGAAGCTTGAGGGTATTTATTCATATGCAATGGATTAGGAAGAATGGGAAAATTTTGAGGTAGATATGGAGGCTTATGAAAAGTGGATGTTGGGGTACTTTGATCTTGACAAGGATCTTTTGATAGCCTAGGAAGAATACTTTTCTTTTCCTTTTCAATAAGTTCATTAGAGATGGAAGGAATACTTTGATCTTGCTTAGGAGATGGGTATGATATAGGAGGTGAAGGAATATGGGGTGTTTGAGATGGAAGTATATCTTCTTGAAAGAAATGGAAGGGTATGAAGGGTTCATCATGGGATTCTTGGGATATTGGAATTTGGTCAACTATAGGATAAAGAGGGATATTATCTTGATCTTGATCCTTCATAAGACTTGTTTCTTTGCAATTTTGATTAGTCTCTTGACATGGAGCCACTTCTAAGGACAATGTAGGAGTTTGGATCCGCACGAGGGATTCTTGAAAGGATGATGGTTGTTCATTTGAAATAGGTACAATATGAATTGTAGCATATGAAGGCTTGAGGTCTATAACCTTTGAAGCATGGAATAAGTTTTTAGCAAGATGTAGGTCAGCTTGGATCTCTTTTAGAGGTATCCCTTGAGGGTATACATAGTCATTATGAAAATTGTTTCGATCTTTGTTTGATGGAGGAATATTGGATAGCTTTGCTTCTATATGAAATGGAGGAATGGTGGAATAGGTGAAAGCTATAAGAGGACCACTACTAGATATGTGTTCAGAAGTTTGATCTTGCTTGAGAGTAGTATCTTCATTAGATGAGTCATTAGGATTTTCAATTTCAATTATGTCATCATCAATAAGATTTTGGATTTTATATTTCAACTCCATGCAATCAGAAGTTTCATGTTCATTATGTCTATGATATGCACAATAGTTGGTCAAAAAGATAAAACCACATGAAGTGATTTGAGGCAACGCGGTGAGATCATTTTCAAGAAGTTTTTCCAAAGCTGATTCGTATGATATTCCAAAAGGAGTAAATGATCTATCCCAAGGATATTTGGATGTATTTGTGTTTCTCAAAGAATTTTCATATGATGAATATTGTTGAGGTGGGACTAATTCCTCTTGATTTCCTTGATCAAAGATGATATTTTCTTGATATTTTGAAATAGGTTCTTCATCAAATATTGGTTTATCATTAGGATATTCTTGATCAAATATAGGGTTTTCATGATATTCTTTTTGATCAAATTTTGAATTATCAAAGATATGATGTTCATAATGTTTTTCTTGATCATAAAGGTAAGGAAACAATGTTTTTAATGAGAATTGGTTGGATATTGTTTCCATTTCTTGAATTCTCGTGAATAGAATATTCTCTTGAATCTTTATTCTTTATTGATTTTTGGATCTTAATGGATATTTTCTTTTTGTAATCAAAGATCTTCAAGCACAACACAATGATTTTATCAATTATCATAAGAAATTCTTCCAAGCAATCTACCTAAGGTCAAATTTGGCTTTTAGATGGCTCTAATGAGGTAGGCTTTCTAATTTATCAAGGATTTAGTATGGATTCCGTTCAAATAGACTTTAATCTCTCATCCCCCAAGTATGTTAAGGGGCTTCCCACATGCACCGAGGTACAATTTTGTGCAATCCGTGAGGACTACTATCTATGAGGACTACTAGTTTAGGCTTACCTCCTTCTTTGTAGCTAACCGAAGTTAGGGGCATTTTTAAGTGATTTCATTGTTTTCATCTCACCTTGGCAATAGCTCCTTCCAATTGTGTTTGTCCTTGAGCAAGTTAGTCAACACTAACAATCACAATGAGGGGAAACCAAAATCAAATTTGACAAAGCAAAGATTTATGTAATGAATTTTAAGTACCTTATTTGCAAATTTTTAAACAAAAATTTGAACTAAGGACTAAAGATCCAATTAAGAGAGACAAATTTCTTTTTGTAAGCTTCAATCATAGCAAGATATTTCTGATATACCTGATTGTCCTCCTCTTGTGTTGACTCAAGAATGGCCTTGATATGTGCTAGGTTCTCCCTTTTGATCTTCTTAGCTAGTGCCTTTCCTTCTTGATTAAACTTGCTTTATGGTTTCTGAACTTTTTGGTGCTTGTTCATTTACAATCAAAACATACAAATAGAGAGTTAAATGAAAGAATTTGTCAATCTAAAAGCAAATTATGATAGAAAACTAAAAGTGACATTGTCCAGCAAATACGCGATATTAAATTGTTTGCAGGTGTAACTTTACTGTTAACAGGTGACACTTAAAAGTGTAACAGGTGACACAGAAAGTTAAACTAGCGTAAGCAAATTGTTGTTAAGTGCAAAGAAACTTTAAAACTACATAAAATTGATTGATCAAAGTGACGCTTTAAGACAAGTAGGCGTAAGCAAGATGATACTAGGCATGACTTGTTCTGTAAAGTGCTTCACAAAGTTTGGTCAGAAGTGACAATAGATTATCAGTAGGCAACACTTCTCAACTCGTAGGTGTGACTTCCTCAGGCAAGGGTAATATATCTTTATCGCACATGCGTGATTGTTTTGATTACAGGTGACAATAAAGAATTTAAGATAGAATAGAAAGTATCAACCAGGCACAAATGTTTAGTAAATAAGTGTCGACACAGAGCTTGTAGGCATCATCCAAGTGATTGGATGTGTGACTGAATTGACTGTAGGTGTGATTTGACTTGTTTCCTGCAAAAATTCCATGGAAAATAGCAAATACAAGCATACAAAAGATGATCCAAATGATAAAATTGATAAAATGAGGTTTACTGCCCCACGGTGGGTGCCATTTTGTATACTAATAAAAGTATCTTCATAGAATTAGGGTTAATCATCAATAATAAGTGAAATAATAACTAAATACAACCACAATTGAGCAACTATTTAACAAAATCAATGACTAATTGAGCATCCTATGACTCTCTAACTAAGATGTTAATGAATGAGCTCTCAACAAGCTCTCACTAATGGCAGTCCTAGTATGAGAATGATAGAGATAAAACAATATGCTAAAGCTAACAATTATCAAGATGAATGCTAAAATTTCTCTTAAATGCTTTTCTAAACTCAAATTGCAAGAGGTTTGATGCAATTCTCAGATAGGTGGTTAATAATAATGAAGGATTTTAGCCTTCCTTTTATAGATTTTCCAATGGTAGGGGGTGTAGTTGTGTTTAATCATGGTTGAGTTGGGGTTAAGTCTTTGGTTCCACCCTTTGAAGACAAAGAAAAGTTTGTGTCCTCAAAGCTTGGGACAAGTAGACAAGATGGATGGTTAAGATTCCTTTTCACTTTGAGTGAATGAGATTCAATTTGGCTTGATCCATGTGAATGCCTTTCCTCAAATCTCATTGGTTGATTGATTTTCCTCTCCTTTTGGTTTGTTGAGGGTAATTGATTTTTATTAATTGATTTAATTGATTTATTTTAGCCATGTACCCCTTGAATGGGTTGAATTTAATTTAATCCAAGACTATAGAA
This sequence comes from Chamaecyparis obtusa, assembly GCA_027943335.1. NCBI lineage: Eukaryota > Viridiplantae > Streptophyta > Pinopsida > Cupressales > Cupressaceae > Chamaecyparis > Chamaecyparis obtusa. Next base: position 971,336 of record BSBK01003265.1, read on the forward strand.
TTAATTGATTTAATTGTATTTTGATTTGATTTCACTTGATTAAAATGCTCTCAATTTTGATTTTGATTGAATTAAGATTTGATTTTCATTTTGATTAGATAATTGTACATTGTGATTCAATTGATTCAATTATTTCCTTGATTTTCTTTGATTTGACTCAATTTGCTTTGAATTATCATTAAATTGTCTTTGTCCATTTTTAGGTGATTATAGTAAGAGTAAGAACTTTCTCAAAAAGACAATAGTTAGAACAAACTTCTTTGAATTTTCCAGGTATCAATGGTCGAGGTACTCATGGCCATCCAATTTGAGATAGAGGCTCTTATAGACAAACACCATTTCAATCCAGAATTTCCAAAGTTGTTAGATTTTCACATACCAGTAGAAAACAAAGAAAAGATAATGCCCCAGTCATCACTCTCTAAATCCTGTAAAGGACATCATCAAAGAGCTCGAAGGGACACAATATGAAAAAATCTCAATGTGAATTAGTAAGCATACAAGGAGATAAAAGCATGTAAAAGCATAGATTGTTTTCAATTTGTGTTGATGTTTGATTTCATTGTTGTAGATGCCAAATCCTTTCTGGAGAGGAGACTGACTGACTGACTCAGATGAAGCTTTAAAGGACTCTGATTGGATACGACACATCTAAGAGACACTGGAGGCCATAGGATATGACTTTGATTACCCCCAAGTTTGAAACATTGATAGGATACAGACACCTAAGCTAATTGGTGTACAAACTGACTTATTGAAAATATGAATACAGAAACAAACTGGGAGATATGTACAAACTAAAGCAAGACTGAAAGCTGGGAAAGACCAAGATTGTGTTGATAGATGGAGCATTTTGAAACAAGTGGTGCTTGTTTGCCGGGTTTTCATCATCTTGGCAGAGATTCTATTTTTGCTACTAAGGCGCCTGTCTCCAGGTTTTCACCAAGGCACTTTTTTTCTTTTTCTCTTTTTTTTTTGTATTTTTCATTTTTTCAATTTTTTTGTACTTTTGATATTTTTTTATTTTTTTGTGAATCATCTAGGTGCCTATTGCTAGGTTTTCACCAAGATGTTCATTTTTTAGGACTTTTTAAGATTTTTAAGATTTTTTTCAGGACATTTTACCATAGACTGAATGCCTTAGGCATAGAATTTCTTCAGATGGAGAATGTTGATTGGTTCTCAGAGCTATTCTCCTTTGGTCATTGAGAGTTGATAGGTGCTAGAGCCAAAAGTAGTAGTGATAACAAAGGGACCCAGCCAGTTGGGTTCAAACTTCCCCTTACGTTCTCTATGTGATTGATTTTTAGGATTCTCTCTCAAGACTAGATCGCCAACCTAAAATTCTCTGTGTCTAACTTTCTTGTTGTAACCTCTAGACATTCTCTTTTGATATACTTTGAGATGATCATACGCTGCTTGTCTGCACTCATCTAGTAGTTCAAGTTCTTGCAACCTAGACACTCTGTAGTCATCATCAGTTACTAGACCATGCATTCTGATTCTTAGTGATGGGATTTTAACCTCAATAGGTAGTACCACTTCAGACCCATAAACTAAAGTGAAAGGAGTAGCCCTAGTGGGCATTATGATACTTGTTATATAGGCCCAGAGAACTGGATTGATCATGAGATGCTAGTCTCTTCCTATTTTATTAACTGTTCGGTGCAAGATTTTCAATAGATTCTTGTTTGAAGCCTCGGCTTGTCCATTCTCTTGAGGATAGTAGATAGATGACCAATGTTGTGTAATCTTGAATTTAGCACATAAATCATCTAAGTATTTATTCTTGAATTCTCCACCATTATCTGTGACTATAGAATGTGGAATACCATACCGACATATGATGTAGTTCAAGATGAACATTGAAATTTTTTTTCCAGTTGCTTGAGTTAAAGGAATTGCTTCTACCCATTTTTTAAAATAATATGTAGCTGTGATTATATGGGTATGTCCATTAGAAGAATGGGGATGTATGGCTCTTATAAGATCAAATACCCATTGGTGAAAAGGCCATTGTGTAGTAAAGGGAATTAGATCTCTCCCTGGTGCATGAATTAAGTTGCCATGTACTTGGCACTTTTGACAGTTTTTAGTAAACTTGATAGCCTCTTTTTCCATTTCTGGCCAATAGTACCCAGCCCTAATAAGTTTTCAGGCTAGTGTTAAAATGTTCAAGTGTGACCCACAAAAACCATCATGGACTTCCTCTAATGCACGTTGAGACTCTTCCCATTCTAAACATCTAAGTAACGTACCATCTAGACCTTGTTTGTATAGATCATGACCAATGATGACATACCGGGATGCATTGTGGATAAGGTATCTCTTTTCATGGTAGTTAAAGGTATCGGGAATGATTTGGTCTTTGATATAAGAGAAAAGGTTTTTATATCTAGATGAATCATGACCAACAACAGTGCAGATCATGTGGGTTTCAGGGGAATCATATGTAGGATAAGATAGTGATTCCACTAGGAACTCGTAGCGTAGCTCATGTTCAGGATGCTGTAATAAAGTAGATAGCGTTGCCATTACATTGGCAGCCTTATTCTCTGTTCTAGTTATTTTCTCAAAGGTGATAGATATGAATTATTTCTTTAGATCATCTACCATTCTCTTGTATGGAATGAGCTTTTCATCTTTCGTTTGATACACATCATTGACTTGGTGTATTACAAGTTGTGAGTCTCCATGAATGTGTAGTTCTGTTATTCTCCACTCAATTGCTATCTTCATGCTGTTAAGAAGGGCTTCATATTCAACAATATTGTTTTTGCAAGGAAACTTGATTCTGAATGCTTTAGGGATTGAGTATCCTTGAGGAGTGATGAACAATATGCCTACTCTAGATCCATTCTATGTATAGGAGCCATCAAAGAATAACTTCCATGATCTAGAGGACAGGTTCATGATAGAAGAATCTAGGAATTCCATTTGCATTGGTGTATCATCAAACAAAGGTGCATCAGCTAGTTGATCTGCAATTACTTGGCCTTTGATAGCTTTTCTTTCAACATATTCAATGTCAAATTCACTTAAGAGTACAACCCATTTAGCTAATCTACCTATGAGGGCAGCTTTGCTTAGTAGGTACTTGAGTGGATCAATCTTAGCTACCAAATGTGTGGTATGAGCTAACATGTAATGTCTCAGTTTCTATGATGCAAAGATCATAGCTAGGCAAGCCTTTTCAATCATTGAATAGTTCTTCTCATATGCTACCAATGTTCTACTGATATAGTATATATCTCTTTCCTTTTTACTCTCATCATGTTGTGCTAGTAATGCCCCTAGTGATGTATCTATTGTAGAGACATATAAGATCGATGGCTTCCCTTGAATAGGAGACATCAAAATAGGAGGATTTGATAGATATTTATTGATATGGTTAAAGTTCTTTTCACATTCCTCATTCCATGCAAAGGTCACACCTTTATGTAATGTCTTCGTGAAAGGTTGTGATATGTCTACTAGCTAAGATATGAAGTGTCTAATAGATTGTACCCTCCCTTGTAATGTTCTCATTTGACTGATATTCTTGGGAGGTTGCATCTCCGTGATAGCTTTAAATTTTGTTGGATCAACTTCAATGCCTTTCTTTGAAACTATGTAGCCTAAGAGCTTTCCAAAAATGACACCAAAAGCACACTTCTTAGGGTTTAGTCTGAGACTAAACTTCTCCATTCTATCTAGTATTTTTCTCAAGTCATTAAGATTTTCAGATCTTATCATAGATTTTGCTAAAGTATCATCAACATAATCCTCCATAGTTCGATGCATCATGTCATGAAAAATAGATGTCATAGCTCTTTGATATGTAGCATCGACATTCTTAAGCCCAAATGGCATCACATTCCAATAGAAGGTATCCCATGCACATGTGAAAGAAGTTTTCTCTTGATCCTTAGGAGCAATTTTTATTTGGTTGCATCTAGAAAAACCATCCATTAAAGAATAAATCTCAAAGCCCGCAGTCATATCCACTATCATATCAATGTTATGTAGTGGAAAATCATCCTTAGGGCATGCTTTGTTTACATCTCTGAAATTTGTGCACACTCTTATAGATTTGTCTAGCTTGGAAATAGGTACAATATTAGAGATCCATTCAACATAATCAATAACATGGATGAATCCGGCTTTTAGTAGCTTCTTTAATTCAGCTTTTACCAAGAGTGCAACATGTGGATGCATCTTTCTCAATTTTTTCTTAACAGGTTTGACATTTGGAGCTATAGATAAATGGTGCATTATAAGATCAGGATCCAACCCTGGCATATCTAAATATTTCCATGCAAAGTTGATCTTCTTTTGTATTAAGAATGTGGTAATTTTTTTCTTTTCTTCTTCTGATAAGGATTGTGCTACATGGATCAACTGTGGTTCTTCTACTATTCCCAAGTTGATAGATTGAGTGGGCTCAATTAGAATTGGAGATCTGTCCTATAAATGACTTGGAAGGACATCAAATATCTCATCCTTAGGCACCCCAGAGAGGTTTTCACCTTCGAATACATTTTTTATTTTTACTTTTGTAGGTTTTGAGACTACCACAAAGTGGTTTTCACCCTCAGAACTTCTTTTCTTTTTATTCTTATTCTTCTTTTTTGACTAAGATACTTGATGTCTGACTCCGTCATGCTAACGCTCAGTTCACTTATGGAAGTCCTCATAGGCTCAATTGCATTGAGGTAGCAAGCAAGGGCATAGTCATTTGGAAAGGTATAAATACCTTGGCTCAAATTCATAGAGGTTTGGTCAAGAATTTTCAAGATGTTGGATAGTCAAAGTGGTGAAAGATTGGGAAAGAGTGTTTATGGATATGGATCTATCATCATTGGTCCTAACCCAACACTTGAGTTCAAAGGTGATATTACAAATTAAGATATTTAATTCGTGAATAGGCTCAATGTCATTGTGGGAGTCCACTTCAACCATCGATAGATCATACTTGTTAAGTTCATCATTTCTCTCTAGATTTACGTTGGGTTTAGGTGCATATTGGTGAATAACATCAACATGTTTTTCTATGATAAGCTCATCTTCCTCTAGAATGGCTCCCCATTCATAGTCATTAGATTCTTCATCTATGCCTCTAGGAAATTTAAGAACATGAGTAAAGTCAAGATGAATACCCCAAGAAGGGTTACCCTCAAATTTTATTTGAATTCATACTCATGGGAATCTATCTCAGAATAACTACCACCTTCCTCTTTATCTGTTTGATTGCCTTCAAGATTAGTTGGTTCTTGTGGTGCAACCGTCTCTTGTTCTATAGTAGGTTCTTGTGTTTCTACTACATTGATTCTTTTTACTGGATCATCTTCAGTTTCAAGGATGTCTTTTATTTCTTTAGGCAAATGCTCATAAGGAATGAGCTCTTCAGTGGTGTTTGATTCATCACTATCAGATTTTTCAATTCTTTCTTCCTTTAGTTGATTTGTTGTGGAGGGCTCAATCTGTTCTAAGAGATGTGGGGAGTTCTTGCTAAGATAGAAAGGTTTCTTCCTATATCCTAGACCCATTGTATTCTTGTTTTCTCAGCCACGATGGTCAAGAGGTGACAAAAGACCTTTACCTTGTAGTCCTAGAGGTCCTTTTCCTTTATACCCCATTTTTGTGATCAATTTGTCCCCTGGGCCATATTAATTAGAAGGGATCTTGGGTGTTTTAGAGTCAAATTTTTTAACACTTTGAGATTCAGGTTCATCTTTGTATAGCCACGCAAGCACAACTTCATCCTCTTCAAACTCTTGTTTGGACACTTGTTCTTCAAAAAAATTTCCTTTATATGCCTCAAGAGGTTCTTTAGACTCCTTTTTAGATTGTTTTAGAGTTTTTCCATAGGACTTAGGTGAGATAGGGAGAGATGTCAAAGATAAGGCTGGCTCTATAGTATATTCTCCCATACCATTTTCTTTGATTTTAACCTCTTTAGCAATGTCTTCCATCTTGAATGTTGAAGCAATGTCTAGCTGCTTAGTGGAAGATTCTTTGTTATTAGGAACAAATTTATCAACACTTTCCTTCAATGCATTGCAATTTGTATATAGATCCATTGGAATTGTCACCTCTACTCCTTCATAAGGAAATTTAAAACACTGATGGTATGTAGAAGGAATAGCTTTCATTTCATGTATCCAGGGTCTTCCTAGAAGGATGTTGTAAGCCAAAGGTAGATCAAGAACTTGACATATAGTATCTCTAATGACTAGACCTGTTCTGATAGGTAAGACAATTGTTCCCTTGGAAGATCTTTCTTGCTCATCGTATGCTTTGATAGTTATCATCTTTCTAGGATCAATAGCCATTTCTAAAAATCCCAATTGTGTAATCAAGCTAAAAGAACAAATGTTTAGACCAGTGCCCCCATCTATCAACACACATTTGACACTACAGTTTTGGATCAAGACTTCAATATGCAAGGGTTGGTTATGTGGATGACTCAAGGAGTTATCATCTTCCTCTGAAAAGGAAATATACTATGGAGATGTAAGATGACCAACCATAGTTTGGAATCTATCTAAATCAAGGTTATTAGGAACATTGGATCTGAGCAGAGCTTTGTCTAGAATGGTTCTATGAGCTGGAGACATCCGAAGCAGCTCAAACATGGAGATTTTTGCATTTGTATGTTGGAGTTGTTGAACAATACTATATGATGTAGGCCTTGTGTCTTTAGGATTTGAAGATTTAGATGTAGCCTTCTGTTTAGAAGCAGATGAAAGATTAAAAGGCACCTTAGGGACATTGGATGAATCTGGTATTTGTCCTTGCAGATGCATCTGAGCTTGTGATTGAGTAACTACATTAGCTAATTGGTTTTCTCTATCTTTTCTTACAATTGTGATGACATTGCAACACTCAGATAGACCTAGTTCAACCATATTGATAATAACATTGTTTCTAGAGTAGGCATAATTGACTTTAGCACCCATATTAGGCTAAGAAGAAGAATCTTCTTTACCATGTTTCAGAAATGGTTTCATGAATGTTGTATGATCATTATTTCTCTTATGATTATCAATCATGATTTCTCCATTATCAATTTTGTCTTGTATAATGTGCTTCAAGTGAACGCAATTATTAGTCTTATGACCCTTATTGTAGTGGAATTCATAGAAATCATTCTCTCTCCACCATTTTGGTTTAGGTTTAGGATCAAAGACTTTTATCTTAGGTAAGTAGATGATTTTATTAGCCAATAGATTTTTCATGGTAGATTCCAAGGATTCTCCAAGAGGAGTGAATTTGCGGTTAGGATCTGTAGCCCAAGGATTATAATCAGATGACTTCTTGTTGGACCCTGTTGCTTTAGCTTTGGAAGCTTTGATGGCTTGGGTGCTAATAGTGAGATTGGAAGTGGGTGCCTTAGATGGGGCATGGATGGTATCAACAATGCCATCAGTGACAATGCCTTTATTCTTATTCCAATTTTTATTCTTGTCATTTGAACTAGATCCAGATTCATACTTGTCCTTTTGAAGTGTGATGTCTCCTTTTTTCACAAGTACTTTCTCAATTTTGATCGCATTATCTACCATCTTATCAAAGAATGTATGATTTTGCATTTGTAAAGGGTAGTTGATTTCTGGAACAAGATTATTGATGAAGATTTCTAGTTTCTCAGTTTCTAGAATGGGTCTAGCATATAGAGAAAATTTCTTCCTCCATCTCTTGAGAAATGTTAGGAATAGTTCTCTTGGGTATTGTTTCAGATTGTAGATGTTGATCATGGTGACTGGATGCTAGATGTTGTGGGAGTATTGTTGATAGAATAGTTTGATTAACTCCACAAAAGTTTTGATAGTTGGAGGAATTCTAGAGAACCAATGAATGGGTGATCCTCCTAGAGATCGAGGGAAGATACACATTAAGTAGGTTGGTTTGTGCATAAACTTCATAAATTGAGTACAAAATTCTCTGACATGATCTTGAGGTTCAGAGTTTCCATCATACTTATTATATTTAGGCATTTCCACTCTTTTAGGGAATGGTGGCATGTACAAGTCTTTATCGAATGAAAAAGGGCATAGGGCCTCCATGGAGAACTCCTTAGGTTCCTTTTCTTTCTCTAGTTTGTTGAGCTTGACTTGCATGGCATGCATCTTTTTCATCATAGCTGTGATAGGAGTTTCTTCCTCGTTTGTGATGATATTTTCAACATTAAAGTTTGGAGGAAGTTTAGCTCCTTGATGAGCTAACTCTAGAAAGTATGCCTCTCTATCTTCTTTTAAGAAATGCCTCATCATTTTCTTGAAGTCATCATCATTTTGGTATCGAGCAATTTCAGAAGGTGTGGGTTCTTAATCCATACCATGTTGAGAGTGATGTCCTTGAGACCCGTGATGCGTCCCTCCGTGAGACATGTTAGGATTTTTAGGACTCCCTGGGATAGATTGAGGTGGAGTTTGTTGATTACCTCCATGAGTCGATGGAGGGGGTATGTAACTAGCTTTTAATCAAAGATTGCCAAGATCATCATCTTCGTAAAGACCTGAATTGTAGAGTTCATCAAAGGTTGGACCTACGTGAGTAGACAAAGGAAAAGTATGAGATGCTTCTCCAAATTTCTTGTGTGATGAAGCTCTAGTTCACACTATTAACCTTGGGTGAAGCAAAAGAATAAGATGAAGACAACTGAAAAATGAATTGATTCAAGAAGATCGAATGATGCAACCTTGTCAAGATTGGATTGATTGAAGATTAGATTGGATGTAAATGAAGGATAATGTGCCATAGTAGTATGGGTAGATGCCCAAAAGATGGCGGGCACGAGATCACAACACTTAGCCATTTTAGTAAGAAGACTAAATTTGAAGATAATTTTGACAAGGTTTTGACACAAGATGAAAAAGATTCAAATCGATAAATCAGAAGGCTAAATTAGACTCAAGAGACCACTTTAGGAAAATGATCAAATTCATTCTAGTTTATGCTCTATTCTTGACACAGTGAATATTTTGACAGAATCTAGAAATAGGTTGTAAAAATTGGATTCCTGACAAATTTGACCAATCTCTGACAACTTTTTGAAAATTCTCAAATGAGTTTTTGAAAGCTTGTATGACTTTGGGTATGCTGTCAAATGACAATTGCAAGACTCGTATGCCAATTGCTGCTAGGGATAATTGTTCTTCTGATTTATGGTGACAACACTCGTACAACACAGTACAGGATATTGTACATTAATACAGGGGTTGTGAAATGACTTTTCTTCAGGGCTCATACAAAAATTTGACCCTGTGAGATGACTTTTGACTCCAGAAAGGTATTTTGATTCAGATTTTGCAAATTTTAGGTTTTCAGTTTCAAATTATTTGCAAATTTTTATGTCCAGGTTTGAAGATTATTCTGGGATCAGTTGTTTCCAATAACCAAATAGATAAACAAGCACATAGAACATCAAGCAAGTGATTTCAAGAATGTCTAAAAACAATGAGTAGGGGACAAAGCAATCCTATGCATGAACAATCAAGTGACTGAATGTGATAATCCCTAGAAGTGCTAATTGTGTATGTTCCAAAAAGTTTTTCAATAATGCACATATTCCTAGAAAATGAAAATTTGGCCTCACTAGGGTTTTTAGTAATGGTTTGACTCTGCAACTTTTGTGATCTCAAGAGGGCAAACTCCAATCCAAGCACATTGGGGTTTTGACACAGTCTGATAATTTAATCAATCAAGAGCTACTAGGGAGATCTAACGGCCCAACAAGACACCACACCTGTGAAGATTTCCTCCACAAGGACATTTATATAGCGGCTGCTGCTACCATGGTGAAAATGGCTATTACCACTTGAGGTTCCATCCCTATGGTTGACCCAATTAAGGGAATGTCCACTATGGTTAACCCTCTCTAAAGGTGACTCACAAAAGATACCACATGGAGACTGGTTCCAGATTCAAAGATCTGAGTTTTTGATACTACCCAAAAAGGGAGTAGAGCATAGTCCTCTAGCATTTTCACTTTTAACCAAAACAAAGCAGACAGATTAATCCGACATGCTAAGACCAAAATTATCTCACAAAGATCTATGATGTCAACTGCTTATGATCTATCAACCTCTCCAAAGAGAGAATGTATCAATCAAAAGTTGAAGATGCACAAATCTAGTAGAATGCAAGACAATCTCAGTAACCTCCCTACCTACAAGGGGATCCTTTGTCAAGAAGAGCTTCACATGTGTGAACAAGTGAAAGAAGCCCACTCTCTCAAGATCATCCACAAATAGTGTTCATAGGTCCTATTTACTATGTGTAACAGATATGCAAAAAGCAAATCTATGTTTGTTTTATAGCCCAAAATGAAGTCTGTGATATGAAAGCAATAAAAGGTCACACAAGCTTGACACGTGAGAGTTCCTTTTACGTCTAAATCGAAGTGTTATCAGATCGTAGTAGAATACATGAATTCCTCACAAGGTGCTTAGTAGATTTTACCCATTTTAGCAATTTAGTTGTGCTTTTCTCAATCAGACTCAGTAAATATACGTCAAAAACAAAAGATTTCAATTGTCAGGGTTAGTTGGTAGTCCAAATCTGAAAAACTACCAAAAATTATGAAACGACAATTGAATCCTAGAGTCAAAAATTGTACGACAGTGGGTTACCTTACAAATGACAGTCGAGAAACTTGCATGATAGTGGGTGTCTTCTCATATGACAATCAAGCTCCTAAATGACAATGTATAGCTTCTGATACAAGCCTCGATAGAATCAATTATTGTACGACAGTGGGGTCTTTTTGGTATGACTTTTTGACAAAAGTCGTACGAAAAATGTACGGACAAAGAATGAAATCATAGAATGGACTAGAAAATGACATAAAAATAGATAGAAGTGAAATAGAAGAAATGGAAACCCATTTTAGGGCCCCACGGTGGGCACCAGAAATGTGTGTGTGAATTTTGTACCTAGCTGTAGACACAACACTTCAATAAAACATTAGAGGTTAGTCAAAAACTAAAATCTTGCAAATAAATGAAACTAAGCTAACTAGGCGATTTACTACCTTCTCGTAGTTGTGAGTATGATGTTCTCAGATTGAAATCGAGATCAGTGACAATGCAACACCTAAACGAAGGATTTGAATGTAAAAGATGAAAGACTATATGAATCTAGATTAATCTATATTTTTATATTTTCTGTGCAATTATATGAAAACTGTATGAATCTAAGCTATGTGAATGAATTTGAATGTAGATTTAATCTAAGAATGATAAGAATGATATGAAAATCTATGATATGAAAACTATGCAAAATTATGATCAACTATGAAAGATCTCACAAATTGCCTGTCACAAATGCTTAATCATTCAATCGCCAATTCGCTAGAGTAATTGTGCAAATTCGAGTGTTGATGAGATATGAAGTGCTGAGCCTTGATTTTATATAAATCCAGGGCTTGAGGATGTAGGAGAAAAGCCATAAATCACTCTTGATAAACTCGGGTTGATTTTTGAGTTATTAGGAAATCAGAGATAATTAACTCACAAAAATCATGCAAAAGCAGTGTTTAACTCAAAATAGAGTTTAGATTAGATTTCAACTCATCATCAGATGTTGAGTTTAAATTTAAAATTGGTTGTTGATTTCTAGTTTACTGCTTTTCTGATTGTGCATGATTTAATTATAAATTAATTTAAAAATAAAGTGATTTATTCTCAACTTAACTGATTTTGAATTAAAATAATTGATTTATGGGTTAATCAATTATTAAATCAAACTTTACTCTAAAACTATATTATTAAAAATTGACAATTTGATTTAATCAATTAGTCATGAGATTTTTGATTTATTGTCAAAATTAAATAATACAATTTAGGAATAAATTTAATTAAACAATTAAGTGGCAAAATTAAATCTAATTAATTAAATATTCAGAATATTCAATTAATCAAACTTTAGGATAAATAGATTTATCGCCAAATAATTATTAAATTAAGAATAATTAGGATAAATAAGAATATTGCTAGGAATAATCTCTGATGTAGAATTTTAGGATAAAATCAATTAGGATTCGATAATGTGCATATGTGCCTTAGGTTAGGACTTTGATGTCGATTTTGTTCGAATTTGAAGATGTAGGAGGTTAATGAACCTATAGCCCATTTTTGGGGTATTACAAGAGGTACATATAAACACCCCATCTCTCCTCATTTTGGTGTCCACCATTATCCTCTAGCATTCATGATCAAGAAATCAAACCACTGGTGTCCAAGAATTCTTAAGGACTTCAAGCACCCAAGTCTTTAAACCTTCAAAGCATTCTCCTTCTTCATCAAGCATTGTGGCAAACAACAACATCTATTCCATAAGGCTTATCTTTCATGATTTCATTTGAAGTTTTTTTTAAGTCCAAGATATTTCCTAAAGCACTTGTGATCACATCCAAAGAGGCATTTCATTATCAAGGCATGAGGTAATTCATGATTCATATTTACCTTCTATTTCATCTTTAATTTTATGCAATTTCAATACATTTTCAAGGATGATGCCTAAATAGGGGTTTGACCAAGGAAAACCCCTTTTCCCAACTTTCTTCCCCACTTTTCTATGTGTAAGAACAAACTAAAAAGTTATCTGAACTTTTCCAAGAAGATTGGGAATAGCTAGAGAAATCCTAAAATTTTTAGGCAAAAACCTAGGGTATTGGTTGAGAAAGCCAATCTATACTTAGGTACAGATTGGAAAGGTTTGTCTATACCCTCATAAATAGGATCATATTTTATAGGCAAGTAGGTTACAATATAAATAACTTAGAAAAGGTGATACATAGTGTTTTCAGTTATTCAGATATAAAGTTGCTTATGTCCTATTTTATTTTTAGATGCGTGTAAACCTTTCCTAATTTGTATTTATGTCTTAATTATCTTTTTCCATTTCAAAATTATATATTTATCAAAGGATAGTTTTCCCATTTAGTTCTTGAGTCACCACTTAAGCCTATTAGGGCATCTTCCTTATGAATGCGAAATATTGAAAAGGAGAGGCAACTATCCTATTTTCATTGCTTCCATTTTACTAATGTACATTTTGGTGAACTCAACTCTTCTTACATACTTCTAATTTGGTATTTAGATCTCCTTTTCATGCATTGCATTCGTGACTATTTACATCATATCTCATTCATTTATTAAAAAAAACATAAAAAATTGTGCATTTTTATCTCTTGCATTTTCAAAGTACGTCTTTCATTTCATGCATTGTTATTACCTTTATTTTATTTTCAAGTATTAAGTTCTTTCTTTTCATGTTGCAAAAATTGTTTAGGCCATTATCACGAAACCATAGTATCAATTTTGGGATAAAACTAAATCCTCCCATCAATTTTACTTTGCATTATGTTAGTACTAAAAATAATCAATTTCATACATGTGATGTTTCTTTGGCTTCCCTTATATCACCATCTCTCAACTATTCTCTTCCTCATAAGGGCATATTAGAGCAAGAAGATGTTTTTAACCTTTGTATCAATGATATATCTTTGGAAGGAAGTATTGAGGTTTGATGTTAACTCTTCTCCTAATATGAGCCTCTCCTATGAGAATATCTTTTTTAAAGATTATAATTCCTCTCATGATACCTCACCTTCTATTCATCTTAGTGCCTCCCCCTTTATGGATGACACTTTAGTGAGTTATGATTACCCCACTCCTAAAGTTTTTTTAATTCATAACAATGTTCCTACTCTTGATGATTTTCCTATTTGGAATGAACCATTGGAAAGTGATGTGGATTATTCTCTCCCCCATGAAATAAATTCTATTAAAGAAGATGATATTGTGGTAGAGGAGAATAGTATAATTGATATTTCTTCTAATCTACCTTCTATTGATGAAGCATTAAGGAGTTGTGTTTGTCCCTGTTATAAAGTTTGTTTTCATCATGAAGATACTTTAAAGAAAGAGGATAACACCCTTGATTCTCTCCCTATCATAAATGAAACCTTTTCAAACAAAGACCTATCCAAGTTAATTTTGTTCAATTTCTTGGTAGTGAAAAACCTAAGGTTGTTCTCCAACTTTGTCAAGATACCCCTCTACCTCAAAATAAACCAATCATTTTGCTAAAAGGTGCTCAAAAATTTGATTATCATGCAATTTCCCACACATATAACATAATAAATAATAAGAAACCTATCAATTCATTTATTCCTCCTTCTCTTCCTAATTCTCAACTTGTGCTTCCTCCTACACCCTATCTTCCTCAAAATCTTGGCTAGGAATATGATTTAGTAGAATAAATTTGTGCTACTCCTATGAAGATATCCCTTTGGGAGCTCCTTCAAACTTAACCTATATATCATGAAGCATTACAAAAATCCTTGAGAAACATAATTTTCCAACCTCTTGTACAAACTAATATAGCTTCCATATTGGAATGCAACCAATAATAAAGCTCAAATTGTGTTTTCTTAAGATGACTTGCATGTTAGCAATAACAATGCACTAATACAACTAAGAGGGGGGGGGGGGGGGGGGGGGTGAATCAGTTGTGTGCCAAATCTTAAATTATAAATTCCTTTTAGAATGACAACTTTAAACAAACTGAAAAAGTAATGCAACCATAAGAAGATCAAAAAATCATAACACCATAACATAAAGATTTGTTGTCGAGGAAAACCCTGTCAAGGGAAAAAACCCCGGTGCGGATGGTACCCACTAATAATGCACTAAAGATATTGTGTCCCTATTAGGAGACCTAGCCCTATTAGGAGCACATTGATTATTACACTCATTACAAGACCCTATTAAAGGACATACCCTATTAGGAGTCTTTCCAACCCTGTTAGGATTTGATTACAAGGATGGGCTCAGTGCTTGAGCACACTGCCCAAAGTGAAGGTTAAATCCACCTTCTAAAGTTTAAATCCACCTTCTAAACGTTAAACCCACCTTCTAGATCCACTATCCAAATAAATATATAAGAGTATATGATAATAGTAAAGGATTGACTTACAACAACTATATTTTTCAAAATAGTTCTAATGAAGTGCTTAATGAATTACCTCTTCTCTACATCTAGTAGACATTCCAACAATAATTTCATAATCACTTCTCAATAATTGCACACAATTATTCTAAGGAACGGATTTCCTTTATACAAGTTACAACAAGAAATTCAGTCAGCCTATTAGGACTTCCCCAATGCAAAAATAAATACATAGACCTTTTCTAAGATACACATGGTATGTTAAATAAATATACAAATGCAAAACATCAAATGCATGCAAAGATTTGAAATCCACACTAGGAATCTTTAGAACATGTTATCTCCTTTGGTCAGCCCCAAATAGGTCTTTGCAAGACCACACACTTCATCTGATGTCACATAGATCCCGGTGAACCAATAATCTCATAGAATGCTCTCCCATGTGTCTTTTTTCAAGCCTCAAGCTCATATAGCATAATCTATTCTCACATCCAAGTTATCCTAAAAACATAGAGACCATCTTTGTCATTATCCTCTATGAATGCATTGTGACTAGTTTTCATCAAAAAAATCATAACTCATGTAAAAGAATAAATAATAATCCATGACTTTAGACATAAGTTCTACACAAATCCTTGATCACAAATTTAAGCTCGCATATTCTGGAGTGTCGTACAATGTTCGTACCACTCAGTCATACCTACATGTTCCTATATTATAACTAGTTTGTCTAAGACTTATGATTAAACTTAAAAAATATGTTGACATCAATGAAAAAACATGAACATAACTCCTCAAACATAAACATTTCCAACATTCCCTCCTAAGGAGATTCAAGATCAACATGATTATCTTATGGTTGTTTTCCTTATCAATGGTTATCTTATTTGAATAATTTTAATTGATAATGGCTCAAGACTTAATATTTTTAGCATTGACTTGTTACACGAGATAAACATAAATATTTATATTCATATATGTGTCTTTGATAATGTCACTAAACAAACTATGGGTATTATCACTTTACCTATTAAAGTAGGTCTTTTCACTATACCTACTCCTATTAATGTCATGCTTGATGGTCTTAATTATAGTCTTCTTTTAGGAAGACCATGGCTACATGTTATGCACACTATTCCTTCAACACTTTATCACAAGGTGGAGTTCATCTATAAAAATATAATGTATAACCTTGTTGCTGATGATAAGATCCAAAAAAATTTACGAACTGAATATGATTCTCCATCCATTCCTACACCATTTAAACAAAAAACATCATCTCCTCCTATATATACTTTTTCTCCTACAAATGCCCTTTTAGAAAATGATTGAGGGTCATTATGTTTTATGCCATCTTTTTTGGGTGAATACAAACTTCCTAATTTCAATATGGGCCCCTTTAAAGGGCCTAGTGTATCATTTATTCAAACCGATTGTCCTAACATTTCAACTACTAATCTTCAACATAGTTTAGGGTGCATGAAAAAAGTGAAGAGACTCATGAGAAACCCAATGTGCACTTGCCTCTTCAAGGGTTTGGTTTCCAACCTTATCCTTTGTCTACATCCCCTCCTTTATCAATATTTAATCAATAAATCATATTGACTAACTATAGTACCCCTCCCATAGTCTGATTTTCTATATGTTATAGTTATTATAGGATGATAGATTATATGTTAGGAAATCATTGATGCTTATAATTTTATTGATCCCATACTTGCATGTGTATGGTTGATGTGTTTGTTTTATATTTTTTTTTGACATGCCTGATGTGGTTGAGGGACGGAGTTGTAGTTACTTGCTTGCGAGATCCACATGATCGGTCGATCCCCACCATTGTCTGTTATATATTTATATATGTATGTACATGTAGGTTTGCAAGTACCGGGCATCGACTTCCCTAAATTGTCAGGATGAGCGTGCCTTATCACAATATCTCAAATGGTAAGAGAGGGGAGATAACACAGGTCCAAAACCCTAACCTAAGCCCATTTGTCCTAGGATTGGACAAGTATTAGTTTGACTACCTTACTCATATTTGTCTACTTGACATAGATTTGTGGATCCCTTTCTTGAGTTTGCTTGGTTTTACTTTGATTGGTTTTAGTTGATTTATTTCTTATGTGGGTGATTTTATGTGTTTAATGGTTTAATGATTATAGTTGAAATTAAATATTAATCATATTCCTATGTTTATTTGAGAAAATTTAATTAAAAGTCAAATAATTGAATATTTGGATTTAATTAATTATTTAGTTGGAAATTAGATTTAATTATGCTTGTGTGTGCTTTATTAAATAATTAAATGTTTAATTGCATGGTTTTAGGATGCTTTAAATATTTAATCTATTTAATACAAATTTTAATTATAAACATGTGCATTAACATTATTGAAAAGTGAATTGTTCTCAAAAAGTAAACAACTTATTCTAAAAAGTCAAAGTTGAGTTATGCATATAAAGTTATTTTAAATTATTAAATTGTGATTTACTTTCAATTTTTAATTGGAGTTGATGTGGGAGTTAGCTGTTGAGTTATCTTTAGGGTTGCATGAAAAGGGGGAATGGAATCTCTATTAGGGAATTGCATTTCATTTTAGAGAAGAGACGGGTTGGGAGGAGAATTTTGGAGAGCTTGTGTGCTTTGGATTTGGGATAATTTGGATTGTTGTGATTGCTTGTTTGTGCATCTAGATTTTGTGCATGCTTTCTACGTAGACTCAGATCTGTAGGTTGGAATCATTTTGGGAGGAATTCTGGTCTTCATATCTTCAAAGGTTTTGAATTTCAGTTTTGCTTGGATCTAAAGTAGGCTTTGAATTCTTGCCTGTTAATTTCTATTTTTGCATTTATTTGGCTTTTCTTGTTTGTGCAACTTTAATTTATCTCTATACTTAGATCTGGTGTTTCTACTGAATTGGGTATTTAGAAAACCCTAGTTATGTTGATTTTATGTTTTTATTAAAATTTGGCACAACAAGGTTATGCTGGCAAAAATTCATTAGAAAATTCTCTATAAATCTCCTAGAAAATAAAAAAATTAACCCTAGACTATAGTTAGACTATTCTATTTGGTTAAATAATTTTGCTTGTGAAAGAAAATCAATTTGGTTAAAAAAAATAAAATTCAATTCTAGCAAAAATATGCTCTCTGTTGAAAATATATACAGACAATAAATTTTACATAAAAAAGGCCAGAATAAGACAAGGAAAGAAAAGTCAAAACAAATGCATGACTTTAGTGGAATATGCTTTATTTGTTTTCAATATATATATATATATATATATATATATATATATATAAAATTCATTCTAGTTTTTCGTAATTTCAGAAATTAAATATTATACAAAAAAATAAAAATAAATTAACTTTATCAAAAAATCCTTGTTAAAAGTTTTGTTTTTAAAAAATAAAATTTTTAGTTAAAAATATATATATATTAAAAATTTGGGAGGGCACAGGATTTTACCCGTACCCCCCCATGATGGAGTCCTTTCCCTGCCGACAATACCAATGGGTACCGTGCGGCAGGGGCAAGGCCTGCCGACGGTAACCTTTGGTACCGTGCGGTAGGGGTAAAGCCTGCTGACGGTACTAGAGGGTACCGTGCAGTAGGTGTAGAGGGGGGGTGTGGGGCCAGTTCCCCCCCCCCCTAATGCAATTTTAAATATTTATTTATTTATTAAATTTTATTTTTAGATAAATTTGTTTATTTTTAAAATTTGTAAATTAATTTAGTTTAATTAAATTTGTTTATTAATTTAGTTTAATTAAAATTTATGTATTAATTTAGTTAAATCAAAACTTATTTTAATCTTTGTTTAATATATTTAATTAAATATTAATTATAAGTAAATGATATTTAGTTAAAAGATATTTGTTATATAGATTTATAATTTATGATGAATTAATGGTCGGTTTGATCATAGTTTAAATTATATGTTTAAACAATACATACCTATTGGTCATTATATATATATATATATATATATATGTTAATGTGAATCTATTTATTTCTAATTTCATGTTGATTATTTCAAACGAGTTATGTATTCAAAATAGGATCCATATATATATACACATAGGAGATGAGTTTTATCACATTATTTATTAGGAATGGTAAGTGGATAATAGTTTATGTGTTTAATTATGTTCATATTGACATCATGAATTGGACAAGTGTTATATTGGAATTGGGTGTTTTATTCTGTTAGAACTATTAGGAGATTTTAGAAAGTATTCTGATTATGACATTGTATCTGATGTTTTATGGATATGTTATTTATTAGTGTTGTATATCATCTTTGTACATGGTTTTGGATATCATTCAATATTCAACCTAATTGAGTAATGGTGATTTTCCAATTATTATGGTATGAGTGTTTTATCTTTGTTCCTGAAGTGTCTTCTTTTGCTTATTATGTTATTGGGGTGCTAGAAGACCTAGGGGGAAAAACATAGGCTGGGGTAAGTGTCAGTTGATTATGATTTCAGTGTTATATTTTGGTGTGTGTGTGTGTGTTCCAATCATCACCCTATTTTGACCATTTGGGTTTTTGTTGTATTATGTTTTGCTTCATATTCTATATAGGGGAATATGGTGTTGACTTTTTATGTCCTATCTATGGGATCAGGAGTATTCTTTTGTGAACACTTGGAGAGTGTTTTGTGATGTTATGGTTGGAGACCTGTGGCATGTTCATGTTGTTTTGTGGAATTTTCCTAAGGGACATTATTATTATCTTGTGATGTTATGTGGCATCTTTGAGCCTAGGGTAGTTTTGTGATGTTATGGTTGGAGACCTGTGGCATGTTCATATTGTTTTGTGGAATTGTCTTGAGGGACATTATTATTATCTTGTGATGTTATGTGGCATCTTTGAGCCTAGGGTAGTTTACCTAGATATGTAGTAGGGGGTGGTTTGCAATAAGTGTTGGGGCCCACAAGTGGCTGTCAGGATCACTTATTGTAAGTATCTTTAATCAAGTGATAACCTAATATAATTAAGGGGTATTTAAATGAACTTAATAAGATATGTTTCCTCACCCATGCTTGAGTGCTAGTATAGACTAAGATGGGGATTGAGATGATACTTGCATCCTTTGAGAGGTGTACGTCTCTAGTATAGTTAATGGCTTTGTCTATACGAGAGGTCATTGATACTATATATGGTCACTTAAGTGATGAGATCCAGAGTGATTACCAAGATGAGACTCAAGGGTTAGACGTACATGATGACACCTTCCTATCCATAGTCTAGTTATTCTACATGTGTTGGTTTCCTCTAGATTAGTGAGTCTTACCTTGTTATCTTTTGTACTCCTGATGTTAGAGAGCTTTCAGGATCTTTTCCTTAGCTTGTTCTATGGATGTTTGTTATCCGAGAGAAATTTTTTGTTATCTTCTTAGCACAGTGGAAGTGGACCATTTAGGTTCATGAGGTCAGGTGGTAGTGATTATTTTACCATTTGAGATTCTAACATTCGTGTACCAGTGCTGGATGATCCCTGTGGAAGTTGTTTCTTCTTGTTCTTCTTTGGTGGAGATGTATTTTTATCTTCGTCTTCTTCTTCTTCTTGTATGTGATCTTGTAGCATTGTATCAGTTATTCAGAGATATCATATTGTACTTTATTTTAGTTATTGTATTACATACCCTACAACATGTGTAGTGGATGTAGGTTATTATGGATACCTTATGGTACCAGTTGTTCCTATGTTATCCTTTATGTGGTGTTGCATTTATCATTCATTTGTTTATATGAGTTTTGTAATAATATCTAATCTAAATTAATTAATTAATACTTACGTAATCTTTGTCAAGGAATCCTTGAGAGTTGTAATCTATGTGAGTTGTTTATTTCATTGTATTGCTTCTGCATTGTATAACTTTGTTGTTGTTTTTTAACACTTAAAAAAAATTATTCTGCAAACTTAGTTGCATGTTTAGGTTAAGTTCTCCTGGGTTCCTTGGTGGGGCATTACACTTGGTATCAGAGCACCAAGTTTCTACACTGGGAACTCTAGGAAGTTGTGTGCCCATTGGATGTTTAAAACTTTCAAAACTTGAAAACCAAATATAGACATATAACTCATTTATATTTGAGAACGATTAAATTACAACTAAACATTTATGTTTTGCTTTCTCTTAAATGTCTTTGAGATATCACTTTGTTTATTGATTATCATAGATGATTTGACTATCTATTGTGTTTGGGTACCCTCTCTAATGCATCTAGAGTGAAGTACCTTTGGATATCGTGAAGCGATTACTCCCTTTAGTGTGGCTACCACTAGTCACCTTGGTATGTGAATGTTTTATGATTGATAATTTATTTTAGTTGATTGATGAATTGTTCATGATGTGTGGAGGCTATCATTGGAATTTTAAACTTTCTTATGATTAGATTAGTCACCTAACTCTCTTTTTGTTATCTATTTTGTGACGCTAGTCACACTTAATTTATTGTTGAAATGGAGATCTCTTATGATTTAATGTTGGACTTTTGATTCCTCTACTTGGGTTTTACTTTTTCGAGTTTTGTGGTGGCTACTCCGAATGTCTAGTATTGTTGGCCCTGTTATGTGATAAGTGTTATTTCTATCATGTTCATCATGGACCCTGATAGTATGTATAAGGAAGGACATCGCATAGATGGTACTATGTTTGATATGTGAAAATAGAATAATTGTGTATCATATATGTTTGCATAAGTGTTGCATTAACTAGATTTACATGAACTTCTCAACTTATCATTTGATGAAGATACGAATGTGTGTTTTATGGAATTGATTCTAGATGTTTTCTATAATGATGAATGAATAAAGGTTTAGATCTATTTTGAATTGTTAATGAATGATTGATCAATGTGATTTTCAATTTATTCCTAAACCAAAATTACATTGTCCTTAATGACTGTATATCATGTTCTTATTTTATGGCTTGTTTACAAATGTTGTGTTTTGTTTTAATAAATTCTTTGTGTTTGAGGGATGCATACCCCTATCTATTTGTAGACTTCCAGGAGTAAGCCTAATCCTAGGGGGGGTGGATGTAGAACCCCTCCCATAGTTTGATTTTCTATATGTTATAGTTATTATAGGATGATAGATTATATGTTAGGAAATCATTGATGCTTATGATTTTACTGACCCCATACTTGCATGTGTATGGTTGATGTGTTTGTTTTATATTTTTGTTTGATGTGCCTGATGTAGTTGATGGATGGAGTCATAGTTAATTCCTTGCAATATCCACATGATAGGTTGATCCCTGCCATTTTTTGTTATATATTTATACATGTATGTACATGCGGGTTTTGTATGCAGGTTTGCAGGTACTAGACATCGACTTCCCTGAATTATCAGGATGAGTGTGTGCTATCGCAATATCTCAAATGGTAAGAGAGAGGAGATAACACAGGTCCAAAACCCTAACCTAAGCCCATTTGTCTTAGGATTGGACAAGAATCAGTTTGACTACCTTACCCATATTTGTCTAGTTGACATAGATTCATGGATCCCTTTCTTAAGTTTGCTTGGTTTTACTTTGATTGGTTTGAGTTGATTTATTTCTTATGTAGGTGATTTTATGTGTTTAATGATTTAATGATTATAGTTAAAATTTAATATTAATCATATTCCTATGTTTATTTGAGAAAATTTAATTAAAAGTCAAATAATTGAATATTTAGATTTAATTGATTATTTAGTTGGAAATTAGATTTAATTATGTTTGTGTGTGCTTTATTAAATAATTAAATGTTTAATTGCATGGTTTTAGAATGCTTTAAATATTTAATCTATTTAATACAAATTTTAATTATAAACATGTGCATTAACATTATTGAAAAGTGAATTGTTCTCAAAAAGTAAACAACTTGTTCTAAAAAGTCAAAGTTGAGTTGTGCATATAAAGTTATTTTAAATTATTAAATTGTGATTTACTTTCAATTTCTGATTGGAGTTGATGTGGGAGTTAGCTGTTGAGTTATCTTTAGGGTTGCATGAAAAGGGAGAATGAAATCTCTATTAGGGAATTACATTTCATTTTAGAGAAGAGACAAGTTTGGAGGAGAATTTTGGAGAGCTTGTGTGCTTTGGATTTGAGAGAATTTGGATTGTTGTGATTGCTTGTTTGTGCATCTTGATCTTGTTTATGCTTTCTATGTAGACTCAAATCTGCAGGTTGGATTCATTCTGGGAGGAATTCTGGTCTTCAAATCTTCAAAAGTTTTCAATTTTAGTTTTGCTTGGGTCTAAGATAGGCTTTGAATTCTTACCTGTTAATTTCTATTTTTGCATTTATTTGACTTCTCTTGTTTGTGCAACTTTAATTTATCTCTATAGTTACATCTGGTGTTTCTAATGTATTGGGTATTTAGGAAACCCTAGTTATGTTGATTTTATGTTTTTATTAAAATTTGGCACAACAAGGTTATGCTAGCAAAATTTCATTAGAAAATTCTCTATAAATCTCCTAGAAAACAAAAAAAATGAACCCTAGACTATAGTTAGATTATTCTATTTGGTTAAATAATTTTGCTTGTGAAAGAAAATTAATTTGGTTAAAAAAAAATTAAAAATTCAATTCTGGCGAAAATATGCTCTTTGTTGAAAATATATACAGACAATAAATTTTACATCAAAAAGGCTAGAATAAGACAAGGAAAGAAAAATCAAAACAAATGCATGACTTTAGTGGAATATGCTTTATTTGTTTTCAATATATATATATATATATAAAATTCATCCTTGTTTTCCGTAATTTCAGAAATTAAATATTATATATATATAAAAAGTTTATCAAAAAATGCTTGTTAAAAGTTTTATTTTTAAAAAATAAATTTTTTATTAAAAAATATATATATATTAATTTTTTTTTGGAGGGCATGGTATTTTACTCGTACCCCCCCATGACATAGTCCTTTCCTTGCTAGTGGTACTAATGGGTACCGTGCGGTAGGGGCAAGGCCTGCCGACAGTACCCTTTGGTACTGTGCGACAGGGGTAAAGCCTGTCAGCGATACCAAAGGGTACTGTGCGGTAGGAGCAGAGGGGTGGTGTGGGGCTAGTTTCCCCCCCCCCCCCCCGCCCCCCCCTAATGTAGTTTTAAATGTTTTTTTTAATATTTATTTATTAAATTTTGTTTTTAGATAAAAAATATTTTTTTATAAAATTTGTAAATAAATTTAGTTTAATTAAATTTGTTTATTAATTTAGCTTAATTAAAATTTATGTATTAATTTAGTAAAATCAAAACTTATTTTAATCTTTGTTTAATAGATTTAATTAAATATTAATTATAAGTAATTGATATTTAGTTAAAGACATTTTTTATATAGATTTGTAATTTATGATGAATTAATGGTCAGTTTGATCATAGTTTAAATTATATGTTTAAACAATACATACCTATTGGTCATTATATGTATATATATATATGTATGTATATATATATATATATATATATATATATATATATATATATATATATATATATATATATATATATATATATATATATATATATATATATATATATATATATATATATATATATATATATATATATATATATTATATTTGTTAATGTGAATCTGTTTATTTCTAATTTCATGTTGATTATTTCAAACGAGTTATGTATTCAAAATAGGATCCATATATATATACACATAGGAGATGATTTTTATCGCATTATTTATTAGGAATGGTAAGTGGATAATAGTTTATGTGTTTAATTATGTTCATATTGACATCATGAATTGGATAAGTGTTATATTGGAATTGGGTGTTTTATTTTGTTAGAACTATTAGGAGATTTTAGAAAGTATTCTGATTATGACATTGTATATGATGTTTTATGGATATGTTATTTATTAGTGTTGTATATCATCTATGTACATGGTTTTGGATACGATTCAATATTCAACCTAATTGAGTAATGGTGATTTTCCAGTTATTATGGTATGAGTGTTTTATCTTCGTTCCTGAAGTGTCTTCTTTTGCTTATTATGTTATCGGGGTGCTAGAAGACCTAGGGGGAAAAACAAAGGCCGGGGTAAGTGTCAGTTGATCATGATTTCAGTGTTATATTTTGGTGTGTGTGTGTGTTCCGATCGTTGCTCTATTTTGACCATGTGGGCTCTTGTTGTATTATGTTTTGCTTCATATTCTATATAGGGGAATATGGTGTTGACTTTTTATATCCTATCCATGGGATGAGGAGTATTCTTTCGTGAACACTTGGAGAGTGTTTTGTGATGTTATGGTTGGAGACCTATTGCATGTTCCTATTGTTTTGTGGAATAGTCTTGAGGGATATTATTATTATCTTGTGATGTTATGTGGCATCTTTAAGCCTAGGGTAGTTGACCTAGATATATAGTAGGGGGTGGCTTGCAATAAGCATCGAGGCCCACAAGTGGCTGCCAGGATCAGTTATTGTAAGTATCTGTAATCAAGTGATAACCTAATATAATTAAGGGGTATTTAAATGAACTTAATAAGATATGTTTCCTCACCCATGCTTGAGTGCTAGTATAGACTAAGATGGGGATTGAGATGATGCTTGCAACCTTTGAGAGGTGTGTCTAGCATAGTTAATGGCTTCATCTGTAGGAGAGGTCATTGATATCATGTATGGTCACTTGAGTGCCAGGATCCAGAGTGATTACCAAGATGAGACTCAAGGGTTAGATGTTCATGATGACACCTTCCTATCCATAGTCTAGTTATTCTACATGTGTCTATTGCCTTTGGATTAGTGAGTCTTACCTTTTTATCTTTTGTACACCTGATGTTAGAGAGCTTTCAGGATCTTTTCCTTAGCTTGTTTTATGGATGTTTGTTATCTGAGTGGGATCTATTTTTATCTCCTCATCACAGTGGGAGTGGACCATTTAGGTTCATGAGGTCGGGTGGTAGTGATTCTTTTACCATTTTATATTACGACATTCATGTACCAGTGCTGGATGATCCATGTGGAAGTTGTTTTTTCTTGTTCTTCTTTGGTGGAGATGTGTTTTTATCTTCTTCTTCTTCTTCAATGTGATCTTGTAGCATTGTATCAGTTATTCAGAGATATCTTGTTGTACTTTATTTCAGTTATTGTATTACATACCTTGCGACATGTGCAGTGGCTATAGGTTATTATGGATACCTTATGGTACCAATTGTTCCTATGTTATCCTTTATGTGGTGTTGCATTTATTGTTCATTTGTTTATGAGTTTTGTAATTATATCTAATCTAAATTAATTAATTAATACTTACGTAATCTTCATCAAGGAATCCTGGAGAGTTGTAATCTATGTGAGTTGTTTATTTCATTGTATTGCTTCCACATTGTATAACTTTGTTGTTGTTTGTTAACACTTAAACAAAAAAATATTGTGCAAACTTAGTTGCATGTTTAGGTTAAGTTCTCTTGGGTTCCCTGGCGGGGCATTACACTAACCTTCTTTGTGATAAGTTAATTAGTCACTCTAAACAAAAGAAGCATAGTTAAAAGCTTTTGAATCTTCATGTTTTCATGTATCATTGATATCATGACCACTCCACCATTGAATGTCAATATTTGCATTAAAAAACTTAGAAAATCATTGATTATCATGATATCATTCATATAACAAGTTGTAATAATTTTTTTCAATTATGATTACTTTTAATAACATTTAAGTTTCTATTATGTTTCTCCACACTATGTGACATTGTTAGCCTCTCTATTGGGGGCTCATTGTCATTCATGGTGGTGCAATTTTAGGTGCGATCATACTTTGTGAGTAACATAATAGGTTTTCTTTCTTCTTATCTTTATCTCCACACTTGGGGGCAAGGGGTAGTAGGTCAATCTCTCATCCTTTTTCTTAAGGATCCTCTTTTCCCTTGATTAAGTGTCATGTGTTAATATTGTGACATCCAATCTTACATAGAATTATTTGTGTACATTTAAGGATTATCTCTTATGTAAAAGAGGTATGAAACCTTGTTCATAACCTCTTCTTTGTTTTCAATTGGGTATTCATGATAAAAAAAAAATCCCTTAATTGGAGGCTAAAAGTGTGTCATCCTTCCTTAAGAATCCCTTTGCATAGCAATGGGGAAGGTGTGGATTCTTCCCTTCTTGTTCTAGATCCCTTTCTAACATCCTTCAAAAGGATCCCTTTACACATGTTTCATGGTCTCTCTTTTCATTCGCCCTTTCCTTGAACTCATAAGAGCTATGAATTCTTTATCTTGTACTAAGTTATCACTTGTAGGATACCTCCTTAGTGTTTAAGGTGAGTTATTCTTGTTCTTATTTTCCTTAAGATGTCAAAATAGTCCTCTTTTTCCATCTTAAGTGGGGACATATATGGCTTCCTTATAACAAATATTTTGTTTACTTTAGACATGCTAGGTAGAGTACACTAGCATAATATAGTTTTTTGGGGCTAGATCACTCTCCTTTATACAATTTTGGCAGGATTTCCTTGGATATAATATTTTCCTTGGTTATCCTTAAGATTGGTTGAACTAGCATAACACAAATTTATAGCCCATTTGACATTTCCTTTGCATACATTTTCAGGATTGGATGACTAGCATAACACAATTTGCTAGACCATTTGACCTATCCTTTTTATGGGTTGACTAGAATAACAAAATTTGCTAGACCATCCAACCTCTCATTTTCATAGGTTTTATGATTTGAATATAATGCACTAGAGCATCATCTCCCTCTTTACATTCTCTTTGATAGGTGGGACTAGCATAACATAATTTTCTAGACCATTTTTCCATCTCTTTTTTCTTGTTTCTTTTTTATGGATCACCTAGCACAACACAACTAGCTAGCATGTGTCATCCATGGTTATCTTTTTCTCTCCTATATGATCCATAACATAGTACACTTTTCTAGTAAATTGGATCATGAAGTATTGTATTATCTTTGATGTGTGCTCTTTTTCTTTTTTATGTGACTACTTGTGATTTTGCAATAGATTTTCGAGTGTGATGCTAATAGTCAAGACATTTTCTTTACTAAGTTCCCTTCAACTAGTTGAATTGGAACCTTAGTAATATTTAGACCTTGGCATTTGTTTTATGTATCCTTGAACATAAATGTACAAGTTAAGATCCTTGGTTTGGGGTCTTGTGGCCTTAAACTTAGAGATATCTTATCTCTTTGCAGGCTGCCCATAATTACATCTTCATCTCTTTCTCTCTCTTTCTTCTACTTTATCATGAGCATGAGGTGGAATCATCCTCCTACTAAAGTGGGAGCTAAATGTACCATCCTAAAAAGTTAGCATCTATAATTAGATGCTCATTTTAGCCCCATTTTAGTATGTATGGGTTTCCAAAATGATTTCACACTCTCCTAGCACTCATTGGACCTTCAAATAAATATTATAAGTCCTATGCTGATTTAATTTATTCAAAACTCGAGGTAAGACCTTACTTTTAAGTGTGCTCCTCTATGTTTTCTCCAATATCATAACTCATTTCATCACTTAACCCTACATCACCATTTATTGCATTTATATTCTCTTCCAACCTCAAAATTGGCTAGACCTTGTTTTCCCACATCCTTTCAATGCCTAGGACCCATGGTCCTGATTTGGGACCTTATTTGAGGGTATAGATTGACTTTTTAAATCTATACAGTCCTGAATTTTGGACCCACATTTGAATTGGGTCCCTATCTCGACAATTTAGTGGAGGATTAGGACTTACAACCTGCTTGGATGAGTTTTAACCCCTGATATATTGTGAAAGGTATATAACCGCCCTATCTCTCCTTAGTTTGGTATCCATTATTGGCATTATGATGGATTTTAAAGAAGTTGGATTGATGAGTTTAATGTTTTGAGTTTTTCATTAATGGCAACTGTATCAACTCTATGAGAATTTATGATACCGATTGATAGGATGAATCGGTAAAGGAATATTATGCTAAGTGTCTTGACCAATAAATAGGAAGACATTGTCAGATAATGTTTTGAGTAGAAATCAAGTTAGAAGAAACTTTTGGAGATATGATCATTCCTAGTGGTTTACCAAGGTTAGAAAAGTATAGTTCCATAACCACAACTATTAACTTAATATTTTGGGTGAGTTAGCATTTTGGTGAAGAGTTTAGTGTGAACTAGTTGTGCTATCGACTGGTTCTTATTTATCAAATGATCAAGGTGGTTGATTTATGGGTCGATATGTCTATAAATTTTGGTTAATATATTTAGATCTGACATGTTAGTTATGATTGGCATTGTTTTCTATGAGTTTGGTCAATCTGGTGGGCCAACTTGTAAAAGTTTTCTAAGTCTTAGCTGACTTAAGAACATCAATATAAAGGTGGAATAATTTTTTTTATTTAGGATTGCCATCATGAATTTGGGTGTTGCAATTAGAGAAAGAGATAGAGGTAGGTCAGTGTGCTAGAATTATGAGATTACAAAGGATATAATTAAGCAAAGGAGTTACTACATTTACAGATCAAGTTATTGTTGTATTCCTAACAGAATGGTAACAAATTAAATCCTTTAACAGGGTGGACTTTAACACATCTTATTGTTAAATCCTTTAACATGATGACTTCTTAGTTGGAGTTCTAAATCCTCAAGTGAGGTAGATCTTAGCAAATCTTTTGGTACTTCTAACAAGATACTAGTCACTTTTAAAAGGGTGAACCCCTAATAGGGTATTGTAAGCTCCTAACAAGGAAAATATTTTTACTAGAGTTGAAGAGAATCATGGGCACCATCCCCACCATGGTTTTCACCCTCTAACAAGGGTTTCCATGATTAAAAAATATGGTTTTATGTTTTATTCTTTGTGGATGTTTATTTTTGTTTTACTTCTATTGCATATGTGTGATTGTATGGAAGTTGTTTAAAATAATAATGAGATTATTGGTGGAATTAGATCATTTCTTGATTACACTGATTCACCTCCCCTCCCTTCTCAATGTCTTCTATATCTAATAGTTGGTATCAGAGAAATTTTTTTTTAAAGAAGCTTAACAACTTGGGAGAGATCCTTGAGGAAGAAATTGAATCCTATAGAAGATAACTTGCAAAAGTTGAAGACATGATTGAGAAACTAAAAGAGCAGTTGAATAAATATAGGACTAAAAGAAAAGAATTGGTTTGAAAATTGAATGATAGGAAATACCTAATTGAACACATATATGAACAAAGTGGATCTGAGGAATCTAAAGCTGCCCTAGAATCCTTATCTCAAGAGAATGAGAAGTTACTTAAGGACAAAAAGGATATGCATAAGGAGATGGACAAGTTGAAGCAAGAGAAGAAAAACATGCATAGAGAGTTGGAGAAATTTGAAATCAGAATGGGTCAGGAGATTGAAGCTAAGAGAATGGTTGATGAAGATAAGAAGGTTGCAAAAGATGCTCTCAAAGCCATAGATGAAACCTTAAAGGAAAATATGGAAGAACTATTTAGATCTAAACAAAGAGTTGTTATTCTAAATAAACAACTACATGATACAATCTTAGAAAATACCAATATCCTAAGAGAAAATGAAAAGCTAAAAGAAAAACTAAAAGAAGCCACAAATTCATTAGATAAGTTCAATAATATATCTTCTAAACTAGATGAATAACTCTCAAACCAAAGGAGAAACAATGAAAAACAAATTTTAGGGTTTTAAATTTTGAAATCAGTGAGTCATTTGGTACTAAGAATATCGATGAAAATATGAAAAGTCAACACCTAAGGTGATAAAAAAAAAAATATAGTAAGAGGAATTACAGACCGATATGTTTCAATTGTCACAAGGAAGGTCATACTGATAATGTATGTAGGTCTAAATATATTGGATCTAATGGACCTAATGCACCTATTGCTAGATCTAGAAATTTCTATGGTAGATTTGAATGATACAATGCTAGATCTAATGTTTTTCAT
Organism: Chamaecyparis obtusa; assembly: GCA_027943335.1. NCBI lineage: Eukaryota > Viridiplantae > Streptophyta > Pinopsida > Cupressales > Cupressaceae > Chamaecyparis > Chamaecyparis obtusa. Next base: position 1,002,186 of record BSBK01003265.1, read on the forward strand.
GGTAATTTTTATAATTGTAACAAGTATGGTCATAAGGCTAATGAGTGTAGGAAAAGAATGAACAATCAAAGGCCATACAACCCTAATCGGTTAAAAACCTAGTCTTCAAGGCAATCAATTTTATGTTACCTATTCTATTTACCACAATTATGGGCATACAACAACCAATTGCAAGATGAGACCAGGCAAAGGAAATGATGGACCATGGAGAAAAATTGGTATGGTGTGAAATTATTGAAATAATATTGGACATCTTTCTAGATCTTGCAGAGTTAAGAAGAAATATAGTGCATTTAAACTCATGAATAGGTCTGATAAAGATAAAGGAAAAAATATTGTAGATGTTGAAGGAATACAAAATTAGATGAAATAAACATGGGCTAAGAAAGGTGTACTAAATTCTTTTGAAATGAAAGAGAATTCCACAACACCAGGTAATGTGGAGAATTCTTCATCAGATTAAGTCAATGCTATTGACTTAGGGGGATAAAAACAAGGAAGATCTATAATTGATCCTCTAAGATGTGTGTGCGGTAAGTTTGATCAACATATTTAGATGCCTATTGATGTTTTTAGATGAATTTGTTGAAGAATTTTGTATTTCATATGATTTTGTGCGACCGCATAATGATTCTTATGAAAAAAGTGACCATTTGATGTTCTAACTAGTTGCAAATAGTAAAAGGAACTATTTAACCGTTGCTTGTGAATGTAACATTATAAAAGTTGAAAAGTGAAATTTATTTATCACTTTTATTTCAATGAAATGAGTTGTGCACTTTTGAGCGATTATAAGGTGATTTGAGTGATTGTGATCGATAGTTGTGATCTTGTGTTGAGATTTAAGCGGTGTTTGAAGAACCCCAATCAGAGAGAAAATATGTACTTTTATGTATTGTGAAGGTTCTATTCTATGTTTTATGAAGAAAATCAGTGTTGGCATTATGTACACTCCAATGTTGGTTGAAATTACTGAGGAACCAAGGCCTATTTTCAAATTGCACCCTATGAACATGGTAGATAATGACCCAATAGGCACTTTATCTTGAATTCCACATGGTGTACTATTGAATGAAGACATAATATCATTTATCCATCACCAAGTTAAATATCTAGGCTCAAATGCTATATTAAATGCTTATACTAAACTATGTAATAAATATGGATTGAAGCATGAACACAAACATTTGATTGATAAGGGTTTTACCTATATTTTCAACCTAACCAATGTTTTTGAGACTGAATGGATAAAATATGTATTGAGATAAGTTTATGACCAATTTATTTGGTTGGATAGGCCACATAAGATTACCAAGGAGGTAATTCATGCAGTAAAGGGTTTATGCATGATTGGTGGTTTACCTGATCTAAGGACACTAAAAAAAAATGAGGTTACTCATTCGACCAAGTCAAAACAAGATCAAAGCTCCATGAATATAAATGATATTGAAGACATAGAGGTCAAGTTTGTGTTAATGATAATCAGTTACAAGGTATATCAATCGATCCAATTGAGCAGTGTACCTGGTGGAAGAATTCATGTCGCATACTAGATGGTGAAGGGAAATGCTCAGTACAACCTATGTGAGGTCATGATGATTCAATTCTTTGTCAATATGGAGCAGATAAAGAAGGACAAAAAGAAATTTTTTAAGTATGGTTTTGTATTGGTAAATATATTTTTCTACATGCAAATTCATTTCTATGGTATCAATAATATTCAATAGTCAACTAACAAATTGATAATAGTGCAGATTAATGAGTGCATAATAATGTTAGGAAATAACTTTACTAGTGTCATGTGGGGTTATTTCAAAGACTTTTAGAAATGAATGCATGAGAGGGAAATGATCTCAGACGGTATAGTTGAAAAGTATAAATAAGACATATGTTTCATTGTGAGTACAAGTACATGTTTGATGAAGGTGGTACAACCAAGAACCTCTTGGGATTTACCAATGGGATAAAAAGTTGAAGGTGATATTGTATCACTTCATGTTGATGATTTATTGTCCAAACCAATTGATGCAAGTACCCCTAGGTTCAGTACTTATGAAGAGACATTTTTTAAAATTCACTCACAACTGATGGAATCGATGATAGAAATAAGAGTGAGGAAAGTGTATGACCTAGCCAAGAAGAGTGGAATCACTAAGGAGATTATGGATTAGATCATGTAGAAGTATGTAATTGATGAAGTTGGTAGTTCTGGTACTACTACTGAAGATTTAGAGGTAGAGGTTGTATCTTCAACAATTGGTAAGGCAATAGGGAGGCAAACTAGAAGTTCTATGGTAAAAATGGAGACACATTCTCTTGTTACTAGAGCACAATCAAAGAGGAAAAATTCATCACAACCTGAAGTATCAGTGTCTAAGGAAAAAGAAAAGATAAAATCACCTATAACTATGCAGAGGACTTATAAGAGAAAGAAGGAAACAACCCATGGATATAAAGAGTCAAAAGGAAAGAGGAGTAAGAAAGATGTAGTTGAGGAAGAATAAGCGAGAACTAAATTAGACCAAGATCAATCAAAACTGAGGGTCAGTGGCAAGAATTCAAAGGTTTTTGGGATGACAACTAAAAAATTAGTCAAACTTGTGAAAAGGGGATCTAATACAATAGACAACATAGTTGAAGAAATCAAAGAATATGGTAGTGTCACTAAGGTAAGTAGATGGTATGAAAAACTTAATGAGCTAGAGGATGAGAAAAATATTGAAGAAGATATTATATACACCATGCACAAATTCCGCAGAGGTCTAAGTGAACTACACAAAATGATACCTTAATCATTATTCAAGAAGATTGATATGAGATGGAGGTATGCTCTAAAAGTTGACAAAAAGATGTTGGGACAAGAGTTGCTAGAACTAGAACCTAAATTGCCAGTTGAAGTTGTGAAGAGTATAATTGCATTTATAAGGACAAATTCAAAACAAGGAGTTGAGTATGTAGGATAATAATTGATGAATATCACATAGTCTATGCAGAGACCCTGGACATCATAAAGAAATAATTGGAGAAAGATGTACTGGTGAGTGAAGATGAATAAGAACAAGCTCAAGAACCTATCAATGAAGATGTAACAATAGATGAGTTTTATATAGCTAATCAATTAATTGAAGAAATTGTCAGTGATGTACCTTTTGAGACCCCTCAACAAGTTCCTATTATTGAAGTAGAAGATGTGCAAGGAAGATTTGAAACCCAAAAGGATCAGACAACAAAGGTTAAGGTACCAATTAAACCCACTATAGTTCCATAGAAGGAAGATGAAGTTGTTACAATTGTCGGAGAACTTGAAAATAAAATTTAAGTTCAAGAAGTTGATGTTACATTACATTCGATAACAAGGAAATAGGATCTAGGTGCAAGTTCAAGTCAGAAGAAGGAAAGAAGGTCAATATCTATTCTCAAGGAAGAACTTGTAGAAGAACTTGGAGATGAATATGTTGAGGTCATTCAAGGACCTATTGATGTTGCCAAGATGAGTCCAAGTGAATTGATGAAAATGTCTAAAATACTGAAGATGAAAGCGAAAAGGGATAAGCTTAGAGCATAAAAGAAATAAGAACAATTACTTTTTTCTGCTAGGGACATTCTTGTAGATCTTGTATCTAAGGCTAACTATGATCCTATTGCTACACCAATTGAGTAGTTAGATACTTTGATCAATACTATTCCTGAGGAAGTTACAAGTTTGGAGGAAGGTTTTGAGAAGAGAGCTTAGATGAATTATAAGAATAAGAGAATTGATAAGTGAATGGATTCTATTGCAACATATAAAGTGAAACTTACAGTTCATGAGGACTAGGTAAAAGAAACTTTGAAGGAGATTTGCGAGTTACTAAAGTTTCATATTTTTCTATGTTTACACATGATTTGGAGCTAAAGAGAAATAAAGCTCAACATGAGCTTAAATCTTTGATTGATAATTTTGATCCCATTTCACATTCTGCTACCACTTATGGTTCACAAGTGAAGGTTGTATATCATAAGTTGAAGACTTTATAAGCAAAGTAGGATAAGAGGATATCTACATTGTTGGAGTTGCAGACTTATTTGATACCTTTAGTAGATGTAATGCAACATAATGTTAGATATTTAGAGGTATTAATTGAATCAATAGATATAAGTGTAATTGAATCTATGGAGGATTTAGATTCTATGCTACATGGTCAGATTCAAGGCACATAACACTTGCATAAGTCATGGAAAGATTCTTTTGAGTCAGCCATAAAGAATTTTAAAAGTGTTTTTGAAAGAGTATGATCGATAAGATAATTCTATTTTTCACATTTTGTTTTGTACCTTTTCCATTGCTATCAAAGGGGGAGTGATTGGTGTGGTGAAAATAGAGCTAAGGGAGAATAGTGTATGTATGGAAATTTTCTCAATTTCTTGCCATCAATGCCAAAGGGAGAGATTGGTGGCATTATGATGCATTTTGGAGAAGTTGGATTGATGAGTTTGATGTTTTGGAGTTTTTCATTGATGGAAACCCTATCAACTCTATAAGAATTTATGATACTAATTGATAGGATGAATTGGTAAAGGTAGATTATGATAAGTGTTTTGACCAACAGACATGAAGATAGTGTCAGAGAGTTTTTTTTGTAGCGATCAAGTTAGAGGACACTTTTGGAGATGCAATCATTCCTTGTGGTTTACCAAGGTTAGAAAAGTATAGTTCTACAACTACAACCATTAACTCAATGTTTTGGGTGAGTTAGAATCTTGGTGATGAGTTTAGTGTGAACTAGTTGTACTACAGATTGGTTCTTATTGATCAGATGATGAAGGTGGTTGATTTAAGGGCTGACATGTCAATATATTTTGGTTAATATATTTAGGTTTGACATGTTAATTATGATTGGCGTAGTTTTCTATGAGTTTGGTCAATCTAGTGGGCCAACTTGTAAAATTTTTTCTAAGTCTTAGCTGACTTAAGAACATCAACATAAAGGTTGACTAAATCATTTGATTTAGGATTGCGATCATGAATCTAGGTGTTGCAATCAAAGATAGAGACAGAGCCAGGTCAGTGCACTAGAATTCTCAGATTACAAATGATCTGATCAAGAAAAGGAGTTGCTACATTTATAGATTAATTTATTTTTGTATTCCTAACAGTTGCATAAAATTAAATCCTTTAACAAGGTGGACTTTAACAAATCTTATTGTTAAATCCTTTAATAGGGTGACTTCTTACTTGGAGTTTTAAATCCTCTAGCGAGGTAGATCTTAATAGATCTTTTGGTACTTCTAAAAGGGCACTAGTTACTTTTAACAGGGTGAGCCCCTAACAGGGTATTGTGAGCTCCTAACAGGGAATTGTTTTTACTACAATTTAAGAGATTTGTGGGCACCATCCCCATCATGGTTTTCACCCTCTAACAAGGGTGTCCATGATAAAAATGTGGTGTTATGTGTTATGCTTTGTGGATATTTATTTTTGTTTTATTTATATTACATATGTGTTATTGATGGAATTTGTTTAAAAGAATAATAAGATTATTGGTGGAATAACTTCATTTCTTTATTACACTGATTTACCCCCTATCTCAATGTCTTCTATATATAACACTTGGTATCAAAGAAAAGTTTATTTTAAGAATCCTGAAAAATTGGGAGAGATCCTTGAGGAAGAAATGAAATCCTATAGAAGAAAACTTGCAAATGCTGAAGACATGATTGAGAAACTGAAAGATCATTTGAAGAAATCTAGAACTAGAAGGAAAGAACTAGTTCAACAATTGAATGATAGTCAAGGCCTAATTGAACACCTATCTGAGAAAAGTGGATCTGAGGAATCTGAAGCTTCCCTAGAATCCTTATCTCAAGATAATTCAAAGTTACTTAAGGAAAACAAGGATATGCATAAGGAGATGGACAAGCTGAAGCAAGAGAAGAAAAACATGCATAGAGAGTTGGAGAACTTTGGAATCAGAATGGATCTGGAGATTGAAGCTAAGAGAATGGATGATGAAGCTAAGAAGGTTGTAGAAGATTCTCTCAAATTCATAGATGAAACCTTAAAGGAAAAGATGGAAGAACTATTTAGATCTGAAGAAAGAGTTTCTATTTTGAATTAACAAATAAATGATACAAACTTAGAAAATACTAATATCCCAAGAGAAAATGAAGAGATAAAAGGAGAACTAAAATAAACCACATATATATTGGATAATTTCAATAAGAGTTCTTCTAAACTAGATGAACAACTCTGAAACCAAAAGAGAAAAAATGAAAAACAAGGTTTAGCGTTTTTAAATTTTGAAGTCAGTGAGTCATCTAGTACCAAGAAGATTGATGCAAAATAAGACAAGTTAGAACCTAAGGTGATCAACAAAAAATATGGTAAGAGGAATTAGAGACCGATCAATTTTAATTGTCACAAGGAAGGTCATACTACTAGTTTGTTGTTCTCAACCTTTTGGACCTAATGGACCTAATGCACCTATTGTTAGATCTAGAAATTTTTATGGTAGATCTAAAGGATAAAATTCTAGAACTAATGTTTTTAATGGTAATTTTTACCATTGAAATAGGTATGGTCATAAGGCTAATGAGTGTAGGACAATAATCAACAAGAGGAGGCCATACAACCATAACTGGTTGAGACCTAGTCTTCAAGGCAATCGATTAGATGTTACCTATTCTATTTTCCACAATTATGGACATACAATAGTCAATTGGAGGATGAGAACTGGTAGAGGAAATCCTGGACCATGAAGAAAAATTGGTATGGTGTGTTATTATTGCAATAAGATTGGACATCTTCCTAGATATTGCAAAGATACGAAGAAAGATAGTGAAGTTCAATCGGTGAATAGGTCTGGTAAGGATAAAGGAAAGAAGATTACAGATGTTGAAGGAATCATAAATTGGATGAAACAAACATGGGCTAAGAAAGGTGTACTCAATTCTTTTGAATTAAAAGAGAAATCCAAAACACCAGGTAATGTGGAGAATTCTTCATCTAACTAAGTCAATGCTATTGACTTGGGGGGACAAAATCAAGGAAGATCTATAACCGATCCCCAAAGATATGTGCACGGTATGTTTGATCAGCATATTTAGATGCTTATTGATGTTTTCAGATGAATTTTTTTTAGAATTTTGTATTTCATATGATTCTATGTGATGGCATAATGATTCTTATGAAAAAGTGACCGTTTGATGTTCTAACTAGTTGTAAATGGTAAAAGGAACTATTTGACCATTTCTTGTGAATGTAACATTATAAAAGTTGAAAAGTGAAATTCATTTATCACTTTTCTTTCTACGAACTAATTTGTGCACTTTCGAGTGATTATAAGCCATTTGAGAGATTGTGATCAATAGTTGTGATCTCGAGTTGAGATTGAAGCGATCTTTGAAGAACCTCAACTGGTGAGAAAAGAGATACTTTTCTATATTGTGAAGGTTTTATTTTGTATTTTGTGAAGAAAATCAGTGTTGGCATTATGGACACTCCAATGTTGGTTGAAATTTCTAAGGAACCAAGGCCTATTTTCAATTTGCATCCTATGAATGTGGTAGATAATGATTTGATAGGTGCTTTGTCTTCAATTATGTATGGTGTACTATTGACTAAAGACATAAGATCATTTATCCATTGCAAGAATGAATGTCTAGGTTCAAATTCTATATTCAATGCTTATAGTGAACTATATAATAAATCCGGATTGAAGGATAAACACAAACATCTGACTAATATAGGTTTTACCTATATTGTCAACCTACCTGATGTTTTTGAGATTGAATAGATCATATATGTATTGAGTGTAATACCCCAAAAATGGGCTATAAGTTCATTCATCTTCTATATCAACAATTCGAATGAAATCGACATCAAAGTCCTAACCTAAGGCACATCTAAACATTATCGAATCCTAATTGATTATCTTAAAATTCTGCATCAGGGAATATTCCTAGCAATATTCTTAATTATCTTAATTATCTTTAATTTTATAATTATTTGGCAATAAATCACATTTATCCTAAAATTTGATTAATTAAATATTTTGCATATTTAATTAATTAGATTTAATATTTGCCACTTAATTGTTTAATTAAATTTAATTCTATCTATTATTAATTGTATTATTTAAATTTTGACAATAAATCTAATATCATATGAATAATTGATTAAATTCTTATTTAATTAATTAAAGCAAGTTGTCATTATTTAATAATATAGTTTTTAATAAAAGTTTGATTAAATAATTGATTAACCCATAAATCAACTGTTTTATTTTTAAAAGCAGTTAAGTTGGAAATAAATCACTTTATTATTAAATTAATTCATAAATAAAACATGCACAATCATAAAAGCAGACAACTATCAATTATCAATTAAAGTTAAACTCTATTTTGAGTTAAAACTTAGCTTTTGCATGTTTTTCTGAGTTAATTATCCTTTATTTAAAAATAACTCAAAAATCAACCTGAGTTATTTGAGTGATTTATGGCTTTTTCTCATGCACCTCCAAAGCCCTGGATTTCTATAAAACCAAGGCTCAGCATCTCTCAATCATCTCTCAAATTTGCATCCACAGGATCTCATATTTTGCACAATCACGCTGGAGAATTGGAATTGAAGAATCAAAGCTCTTGTGAATCGACATCTTTGTGAGATCAATCTTATTTTTGCATTCATATTGCATATTATTGTTAGATTAGCCTTGCATATCAATTTTCAATAGCATTCATAGCATATCAATTTCATCTAGCATAGATTCATATCAAGTTTTCATTCCTTATTGCATAGAAAATATCAAAAATATAGATTAATTTCATTCAATCTCATATCTAGATCAATTGCATTCAAATCCTTCATTTAGGTGTCATCTAGGTCACTGATCTCGATTACAATCTGAGAACATTAATCTCGCACCTATTAGAAGGCAGTAAATCGCTTGGTTAGAGTAGATTTTAATTTTGCACGATTTTGATTATAGCTAACCTCTAATATTTGACTGAAGTGTTGTGTCTACAGATCAGGTACAATTTTCACACACACATTTCTGGCGCCCACCATGGGGCAACCCACCTTTGCATGCTGATTTTGATTTTTTTTTTGGGGAGCTAAAACCCTAAAGTTTCAAAGATTTAATTTTATCTCCCAAAAAGCTTATAGTTTTGGTCTAAAATTTTTTTTATATATTGGTGACATATCAGGGAAGCTTTGATAAAAAATTTAGAATTTTTAAATTTTTTTTGAATTTTTAATAATTTTTTTTCAATTTTTCATTAGAATTTTTTTTTGAAATTTTTATATTTTCGGAAAGCTCTTCAAATTATACAGGGGATCTATTATTTGTGTTTTAAATTTGGATGCAATTTAATAGCTCAAATAGTCAATTTACAAAAAATGGTCTGTTTTGATAAAACGGGTCTCTAGGGCACAAATGAAGAGATTTTTCTAAAATTTTTTGCATTTTTGGAAAGCTCTCTATTTTTTAGTGGGGGTCTCTATTCTGAATTTCTATTTTTGTGGTCAAAATCATATCAAAAAAATTAGATCTTGTTGACTAGGTCAAATGTAGTGAAAAAAATTAAAATTTTGTGATGGGTATGCACTTATTTTTTTACATGGTTCAATGAATGATATGAGTTGTCATTTGGATTAATTTTTGGTTATTATTATTCCTAAAAATTTATTTTTAGATCTAACCTTAGGGTTTTCATAAGTTGAATATACCTTGCATATCTTGTTTGCTTGTTGGCTTGTTGGAGAGTTCATAGCTTGCTTGCATAGTAAAGCTCAACAAAAATTGCTAAAAATCAAGTAAAATATACTAAGCACATTGCAAGGATCTCAGGTATTCTCCTTCATCTAATAACATTTTGATTTGGGACTTAAAATAAATCTCTTATGTGTCAAGCTTGTGTGCATCTTTTCATGCTTTTGATCTATTTCTACACACTTGCATAATTTGATACTAGGTTGTGATCCCTTAAGGATTCATTAAGTAGTCTTAGAATACATGTGATTGATCTTGATTGCTATCTTGGGTTATTGGACTTGCTAATCCACCGGCCCCTCATTTCTGCCCCGTGGTTGCAATCTCAGCGCCATAAAGGGGAGGGGTCAACAGGACATAAGCGTTAAGTGTTCCACTTGGCAACCCTTTTGTGCTTTTAGGAACTCACTTGTTTTCTAAGTTGGGGACTCATTTTCAACTTGTGTGAGGTGTCAAGTGTTCCACCTTGTGGACTCATCTCATATTCGCTTTAAGCGTTAAGTGTTCCTCTTTCTGCTTTTTGGGTACTTTTGGTAGATTTTCTTTCGGGAATATATCTGTGCTCACATAGTAATTAGGCCCTATGAACACTATTCGTGATTCTTGAGAGATTGGATTCCTAGAGAAATCTTTCTTGATGATAGAATCCTTGTAGGTAGGGAGGATACTTAGTGCGTTTCACATTCAGCTTAGTTAGTGCGTCTTCTCTTATTGATCGACACATTCTCTCTTCGGAGAGGTTGATAGATCATGTGGGGTTGATATCATGAGCTTTGGTGAATCAAAATTGGTTAGTGCATCTTCTCTTATTGATTGATACATTCTCTCCCCAGAGAGGTTGATAGATCATGTGAAGTTGATATCATAGACCTTGGTGGAACAAAACTTTGTCTTAGCGTGTCAGATTAATCTGCTTGCTTTGTTTGGGTTAAAAGTGAAAAGGTGTCAAAAACCTTGGATCTGGAGCCAAGTCCCCTTGTGGTATCATACTGTGAGTCATCTTTAGAGAGGGTTAACCGTAGCGAACAATCCCTTCACAGGGAAAACTATGTTGACGGAACCTCAAGCGGTAATAGCCATTTTCGCCATGGTAGTGACAGCCGCTATATAAATGTCCTTGTGGAAGAAATCTCCATGGGTATGGTTCATTGTTGGGTTGTCAGATCTCCCTAGCAGCTCTTGAAGATTAAGTTCTCAGACTGTGTCAAAACTCTGGTGCGCTGGGATTGGAGTTCACCCCTTTGAATCATAAAAGTTGCAGAGTCAAACCATTACTAAAAACCCTAAAGAGGCCAATTTTTCATTCTCAGGTATATGTGTGTTATTGCAAAACTTTTTAGAACATACACAATTAGTACTCTCAGGGATTAGCACAATTTGGTCACTTGATTGTTCATGCGCAAGGTTGTTTTTTCCCTTGTTCATTATTTTTTCAGATGTGCTTGGAATCACTTGCTTGCTGTTCTGTGTGCTTGTTTATCTACTTGGCTATTAAAAATGATCAAATCTGGTATAACCTTCAAAATCTAGATAGTACAATTTGCAAACAATCCAAAACTGAAGAGTTGTCAAAAATTGTCAAATTACAAGATATCCAATGTTTTCAGCGTAGTTCCAGAATCTATCGAACAAAATCATTGTGTCAAGAACATATTAGTAGCTATCAAGAATTAGTACACATGTCTCAAAGAATCAGTACACATGAGGAAGAAATTCTGATCGCTGCTATGATGAAGCAGCTGCAAGCTATGCAAGTCCAGCTTGACAAACTTGAGAAAGAAAAGGAACCTCTATACTCTTTTCCATTTGATAAAGACTTGTACATGTCACCATGCCTCCGGAAAAAAATTGAGCAATATGATACCTCTTCCACGGAGAGTGACACATCTAGCTTTGGAGACTATGATGACTATGACGACAGATAATGTAATGATACCCTATGACACCTCTGTTCCTAAGAGTCCTCCTCGTCGTTCGTTCCTGCTTACTACAAATGGGCCATCACATTGGATAGATCGTGATGGTGATCCATATGATTTTGATTTTGAAAGAGATTTTGATGGCTTTTGTGGACAATACCTTGATGATGATCCATCTACTACTGCTGAGGACTATAAAATACATCGTGCTAGCTTGAAACATCAATACTATAAGGATCTCTCCTCTAAGAACTCTCAGGCTGAAAATAAAGATTACACTCTCAAGCAAGATCATGTTAATGTTGGACCTTTGTCTTGTGATGGTTCCCTTCCATCCCCTACTTCCTCCAATACTCGTACATTTCCTAAAGCTTCTGAGTCTTTCAAATCTTTCACACAACCTTCATTCGACACAAGCCCTGATACTTTTCATGCGGTTCCCTATAGTTATCCTCCAGGGCTACCTCTTAAAGAAACTCAAGCTAACCTTTACTTGGCTGCAAAGACTTTCAATAATGATAAACCTAAAGAGCCTAAGCCTTCATATGCTATAATCCCTACTTCAGCTAGTCCTCCACCATCTCTTCCAAAGTCATCCATACAATCCCAACATGCTTCCTTGTCTTTAGAAGTGGCTCCATGTCAAGAAGACTCTAAAAATGATGAAGAAAAGAACATAAAGAAAGATCAAGATCAAGAACCCTCCATGTCATCCACTCTTTTTCATGATGTCTCTTATCCGCCTCAGGGTTCTTTTGATCCTGTACCCCCTTTTTCATGCATTCCACCATGTCTTAAGTCTTCGCCTAAGCAAGATCAAGCTACTACTTACATTGTTGAGCTTATTGACAATCAAAATAACCTTACTACGCTTGCGCTTTCCAAAGATGATACTTCCATTAAGGTTGGTAAAAATGGTGTTCCTTCCAATGTTAAGCCTATTGAAAAACAAGAGAAAAATTATGCGCTTATGCTATCCGAAGATCCTTGTCAAGATCAAAGTCTTTCATCTTCTTGTTCTACCACTCCATGTTCACTTCCACTTTCTACTCTTCCTAAGTCTTTGCAAGCTTTGAACAATCCTATCAAAGAAGGTGCTCATATTCAAGATGTCCATGATTCTATTGAAAATTCTAATGCTCACTCTAAAGATGTTGATATCCTTGGTTGTCATATAGATGCTGATGAACTTATTGATTATCCTTTTGCATCTTCCACTTCCATCCTTAGACCTCTTCCACCACTACTAATGGCTTCATTCCTTCCTTCCATCTTGGGTCCTTATGTCCCTTCACTTTCCCCTCCTAACTCTCCTGATTTTCCATCCATCTTGGGTCCTTACATACCTCCATCTCCCATCTTTCCTCAAGATCAACATAGATGCATACCCTTGAATCCTTTTCATCCACCCACCCATCTAAACCAGTCATATCCTCCCTCTTCCACAAATCCCAAGTCTTTTGGAAGTAACTTGAATGTTCAATACAAGAAAAAGAAGCAATGCAAGAATCCATCAAAAAAAGAAGATCACCATGTCTCCTCTAATCGACACGGAGACATAAAGTTAAAAGAGATATCTAAGAAAAAAACTACAAGACAAGTATGGGTTCCAAAATCCATCATTGAAGATATTCTCTCTAGATCATCAAAAGGAAATAAAAAGCCTATGGCTATATGGATTCCAAAGTCTCTCTTGAAAGAGTCTAGTGTTGAGAAAAAAGTAAAATTGACATTCAAGCTTCCAAAGGCTTCCACTTCATCTCCCTCCAAAAATATTCTTCCATTTCATGTGCCTAAACCACAACCTCTACTATCCATTCGCCATATTCCTTCACGTATTCCTTCTTTCACGATTCCTCCATTCTCTCACCACCCTTCAAGGTATGTGTTGATGTTGAACTTGCCTTCCTTTCCATCTACCCTTTCACAATCCTTCCATGCATTATCCTTCTACCTCCTATCCTTTTTCCTCACTTGCCTATTCCTCCTATCTTCCAACCTCACTCACTTTACATAAAACCTTATCCTCCATTTTTCTCTTTCATCTCTCTTTTCCTATCAGCATCTTGAGCATGTCATTTTGAATCCTTGGCATATCATGGTTTATCCTTTCAAGGAGCATTATCTAAAAAGCTTACCTTCTTCCAAAAAAATAAAATAAAATAAAATTGAAAATGTGCCTTGGTGAAAACCTGGAAACAGGCACCTTAGGTAGCAAAAGTAAAGAGAAATAAATTCGTCCTATGGTGAAAACCACTTCCTTGTGGCACCTTGGATAAGTACCATGATGAAAACCTGGCAATCAGGCATCATGCATAGTTCTTCTACATATTCCATCCATTCCATTTTCTCTCTTTGATCTTGACAATGTTGATCTATACATGAATATTTGGCTATTTTGTGAGCTATCTTACGGTGATCTTGCTTTCATTCCTTCCATGTTTAGCCTTCATATCCATCTTCCTCCATTCATTTTCGCCTATCGCTATCCTTTTTCCCTTCGGTCTTGATCTAATAAAAAAAGAAAGAAAGAGTAAAACACAATGCTATGAAGCCTCTTGACATGTCTACTCTTTTGGACTGCATCCTTTCCTGCTCTTGCATCACACTTTTGTGACTTATCCTATGCTAGCCTTTCATTACTTGTCTAAATGCACTTTACATGACAATTTTTCCCTAGCTTGGGTATTCTTGAGGAGTTTTCCCTTGAGGATTTCTTCCCTTCATTATCCTCTATTCTCTTGTCTTCCATCTCTTCCACTAGCTTGCCAATCCCTCTTGTTCTCCACCTTGCTAGACATTGGGACTACACGATATGATCTTGCTTGGGAGTTTGCAATAGAAAAATATGCTATCAAGTATACCCAGTATTAGAACAATTATCAGAATCATTATCAAAATCAGTATTAGAACCAGTATCAAAACAATTATCATAATCAGTATCAGAATTAGTATCAGAAGTAGTATTAGAACAATTATCAGAATCAGTATCAGAACCAGTATTAGCACAAGTATCAGAAAAAACATCTCATGATTAATCCAGCTCTATGGGCCTACAGAACAAGTATCAAAACACCTACAGGGGCTACACCTTTTGCTTTAGTTTATGGGTCTGAAGCAGTACTGCCTATTGAGGTTGAAATCCCATCACTCAGAATCAGAATGCATGGACTTGTCACTGATGAAGACTACAGAGTGTCTAGGTTACAAGAACTTGAATTACTAGATGAGCGCAGACAAGTGGCGTATGATCATCTCAGAGTGTATCAGAAAAGAATGTCTAGAGGCTACAACAAGAAAGTCAGACACAGAGAATTTTAGGTTGGTGATCTAGTGTTGAGAGAAAATCCTAAAAATCAATCACATCAAGAACGCAAGGGGAAGTTCAAACCCAATTGGCTGGGTCCCTTTGTTATCACTGCTACTTTTGGCTTTGGTGCCTATCAACTCTCAATGACTGAAGGAGAACAGCTCTGAGAACCAATCAACGTTCTCCATCTGAAGAAATTCTACGCCTAAGGCATTCAGTGCTTGGTAAATGTCCTGAAAAAATCTTTAAAATCGGAAAAAGTCCTGAAAAAATGAACATCTTGGTGAAAACCTAGCAATAGGCGCCTTGATGATTCACAAAAAAAATAAAAAAAATATCAAAAATTTAAAAAAATAAAAAAAATATCAAAAATACAAAAAAATTGAAAAATAAAAAATACAAAAAAATGAGAAAAAGAAAAAGTGCCTTGGTGAAAACCTAGAAACAGGCGCCTTGGTAGCAAAAATAGAATCTCTGCCAAGATGGTGAAAACCCAGCAAACATGTGCCACTTGTTCCAAACGCTCCATCTATCAGCACAATCTTGGTCTTTCCCAGCTTTCAGTCTTGCTTTAGTTGTACATATCTCCCAGTTTGTTTCACCATTTCCAGTTTTCAATAAGTCGGTTTGTACACCAATCAGCTTGCGCTTCTGTATCCTATCAATGTTCAAACTTGGGGGCAATCAACGTCATATCCTATGGCCTCCAATGTATCTTAGACGTATCCTATCCAGTCAGAGTCCTTTGAAGCTTCAAGTTGAGTCAGTCTATCTGTCTCGTCTTCAGAAAGGATTTTGCATCTACAACAACGCAATCAAACATCAAAACTCAACTGAAAACAATCTATGCTTTTTACATGCTTTTATCTCCTTGTATGCTTACTGATTCACATTAAGATTTTTGCATATTGTGTCCCTTCGAGCTCTTCGATGATGTCCTTTATAGGATTTAGAGAGTGATGACTGGGGGCATAATCTTTTCTGGATTGAAATGGTGTCTGAGTATAAGAGCCTCTATCTCGAATTGGATGGCCATGCGTACCTCAACCATTGATACCTAGACAATTCAAGGAAGTTTGATCTGACTATTGTCTTTTTGAGTAAGTTCTTTCTCCTACTGTGGAACACAATTTTGCCTAAGGATGTGAACAATAAAGGGTCACTACGGGTAATTCACATTGGATTTAAAATGATCTCTTGACTATTTGATGTGTTTGCAACGCAAGGCATACTCAGGTCATCACGACGTTTATGTTTTGATGCTTGTACAAATTGCTATATCAAAATGGACATGATATTCAGGTCATCCTGGCGTTTGTGCCTTGGTGCTTATATCTAATCCAACATTAAGGAAACAAATCAATATTCATATGTCCATGGTTGTATAACCAGTGGGTGTTGTATTGATTCTTGCGCATACAAATCGATATTCATATGTCTACGGTTTCATGGCTAGTGGGCATTGTATTGATTTATCCGGTTACCTAAAAGTTCAATGATGATAACAAATCGACATATGATTAGTGACTAGGTCCTAGGTCTTAGGTTGCATTTCATTTTGCATGTCTCATTTCATTTTGCATGTTTGCATGATCTCACAATGATTAAATGAACTTCAATGCTTAAATGATTCTTCAAATCGCATCTTCAAGTCTAACAAGAACTAAATCTCACACGAAGGTTCCTCCAATGAAATAGCAAGTAGAATCCTTTTTCGGGATCAAAATTCAAATATGAGATTATTCATATTATTAATTGCTTACATAATCAACCTTCAATCATCACAGAAATCTAGTATTCAACTTAACTGATTATGTTACATCAAACTATTAAAATTTCAACTTGGTCAATCATGGTCAACTCATGGTCAAACCTAGTCAAACTTGGTCTCCAGGACCTCTAAACAATGCAGAATGCATTCTCAGACGTATATAACCACTTCTCAAATCAATTTACATGCTTCTAAACTCTCAACACTAACTTTTCTTGTCAGATTTCAATTTTAATCCCAAAGGGGGCATGGTATTGCACATCATTCAAAGTCTGTAATCAAATTGGAAATCATATCTTTATTTCTATCAATATCTTTCATCAGTGATCAAGACAAACAATCACGTCTAGTTACTGATTCATCAAAGGTCCTCATCGCTTGGGGCAAATCTATCATCACTTGGGGCATATTAGATTCATCGATCCATATCAATCTGGTATTCTCCTAATCTTGTAAACTATATCAATTTTTGCAACCATCAGATCATAGTGTTCTTTCCTTGGTTCTTCGGGAACTGAAGGGTTTGCATGTGATACCTACTAGTTCTGCTAAGACAATCAAGTCTAGAACGGGTCACTCACTTCTTATCAATCCTAAGGTTCAGAATTAGGCATTTTGACACTATTTCGCAATCATAGGTTCATTTGCTGCTACAGTGAACATTATCTTTGGTCATTCAGGACCTATTATCTCCATATCAATTCAATATCAATCAGCTTCTATCTCATATCAATTATCAATTTCAAACATCAGTTTCATATCTCTATCAAACACAGACTTTCTTTGAACCACTGTGCTTCGCACAGTAATTCAAAGAGGGGCAAAATGTAATACCCCAAAAATGGGCTATAAGTTCATTCATCTTCTATATCAACAATTCGAACGAAATCGACATCAAAGTCCTAACCTAAGGCACATCTAAATATTATCGAATCCTAATTGATTATCTTAAAATTCTACATTAGGGAATATTCCTAGCAATATTCTTAATTATCTTAATTATCTTTAATTTTATAATTATTTGGCAATAAATCACATTTATCCTAAAATTTGATTAATTAAATATTTTGCATATTTAATTAATTAGATTTAATATTTGCCACTTAATTGTTTAATTAAATTTAATTCTATCTATTATTAATTGTATTATTTAAATTTTGAAAATAAATCTAATATCATATGAATAATTGATTAAATTCTTATTTAATTAATTAAAGCAAGTTGTCATTATTTAATAATATAGTTTTTAATAAAAGTTTGATTAAATAATTGATTAACCCATAAATCAATTGTTTTATTTTTAAAAGCAGTTAAGTTGGAAATAAATCACTTTATTATTAAATTAATTCATAAATAAAACATGCACAATCATAAAAGCAGACAACTATCAATTATCAATTAAAGTTAAACTCTATTTTGAGTTAAAACTTAGCTTTTGCATGTTTTTCTGAGTTAATTATCCTTTATTTAAAAATAACTCAAAAATCAACCTGAGTTATTTGAGTGATTTATGGCTTTTTCTCATGCACCTCCAAAGCCCTAGATTTCTATAAAACCAAGGCTCAGCATCTCTCAATCATCTCTCAAATTTGCATCCACATGATCTCATATTTTGCACAATCACGCTGGAGAATTGGAATTGAAGAATCAAAGCTCTTGTGAATCGACATCTTTGTGAGATCAATCTTATTTTTGCATTCATATTGCATATTATTGTTAGATTAGCATTGCATATCAATTTTCAATAGCATTCATAGCATATCAATTTCATCTAGCATAGATTCATATCAAGTTTTCATTCCTTATTGCATAGAAAATATCAAAAATATAGATTAATTGCATTCAATCTCATATCTAGATCAATTGCATTCAAATCCTTCATTTAGGTGTCGTCTAGGTCACTGATCTCAATTACAATCTGAGAACATTAATCTCGCACCTATTAGAAGGCAGTAAATCGCTTGGTTAGAGTAGATTTCAATTTTGCATGATTTTGATTATAGCTAACCTCTAATGTTTTACTGAAGTGTTGTGTCTACAGATTAGGTACAATTTTCACACACACATTGAGTTGAGTTCATGATCAATTTATTTGGTTAGATAGGTCACATAAGATTACTAAGGAGGTAATTCATCTAGTAACTAGTTTATGCGCAATTGGTGGTTTACCTGTTCTAAGGACAATACTGACAGATGAGATTACACATTTGACCAAGTCAAGAAAAGATCAGAGGGCTAGGACGATCAATGATATTGAAGACATAGAGGTCAAGTTTGAGTCAATGATAATTAGTTAAAAGGTATATCAATTGAGCTGATTGAACAATGTACCCGGTGGAGGAATTCATGCCACATGCCAGATGGTGAGAGACAATGCTCAGTACTACCTATATGAGGTCATGAGGAGTCAATTATTTGTCAATATGTAGCAGAAAAAGAAGGATGAAAAGAAAGTTTTCAAGTATGGTTATGTATTGGTATGCATATTTTTCTACCTGCAAAATCATTTCCTTAGTATTGGTAATATTCAATGGTCAACTGACAAACTGGTAATAGTGCAGATTAATGAATACATAAGAATGTTAGGAAATAACTTTTCTAGTGTCATGTGGGGTTATTTCAAAGACTTTCATAAATGAATTCATGAGATAGAAAGGAACTAGACTGATATAGTTGAAAAGCATAAAAAAGACATATGTTTCATTATGGGTACAGATATATGTTTGATGTAGACGGTACAACCAAGAACCCCTTGGTATTTACCAATGAGATATGAAGCTGATGGTGATATTGTATCACTTCATGCCGATGAATTATTGTCCAAATTGATTGATGCAAGTACCCCCAAGTTCAATACTTATGAAGAGACATTTCTAAAAATTCACTCACAACTAATGGAGCTGGTGATAGAAAGAAGAGTAAGGAAAAGAGTGGAATAACTAAAGAGATTATGGATAAGATCAGGTAGAAGTATATTAGTGATGAAGGTTGTACTTCTTATACTACTTCTGAAGATGTAGAGGTAGAAGTTATATCTTCTACAACTGGTAAGGCAATAGGGAGGCAAACTAGAAGTTCTACAGTGAAAATGGAGATGCCTTCTCCTTGTTAATAGAGAACAGTCAAAGAGGAAAAGTTCATCACAACCTAATGCATTAGTGACTAAGGAAAAGGAAAAGGTAAAATCACCTGTAATTGAGCAAATGACTTATAAGAGAAAGAAGGAAAAAACCCATGGATATAAAGACTCAAAAGGCAAGATGATTAAGAAAGATGCAGTAGAGGAAGAATAAGCCAGAACCGAATCAGAAAAAGATAAATCAAAATTGAGGGCCAGTGGAAAGAAGTCAAAGGTTGTTGGGATGACAATTGAAAAATTAATCAAACCGGTGAAAAGGAGATCTAATACAACATATATAATAGCTAAATAAATTAGAGAATATGGTAGTATCACTAAGGCAAGTGGAGGGTATAAAAAATTTAATGAAGAGGATAAGAAAAATATTGAAGAAGCTATTATATACAACATGCACAAATTTTGTAGAGGGCCAAGTGAACTACACAAAATGATACCTGAATCATTATTCAAGAAGATTGATGTGACCTAGAGGTATGCTCTAAAAGAAGACAAAGAGTAGTTGGAACAAGCGTTGCTAGAACTGGAACTTGAATTTCCAATTGAATTTGTGAATAGTACAATTGCATTTCTAAGGCCAGAATTCAGAACAAGGAGCAAAGTATGCAGGATACTGATCACTAAATTTCAGGCAACCTATGTGGAGACTCTAGACATATAAAAAAAAAAAGAATAGGAGAAAGAAGATGTACTGGTGAGTGAAGATGAAGAGGAACGAAAAGCTAAAGAACCTGTCAATGAAGAGGTAACAATAGATGAGTTTGTTACAACTAATCAAGTAATTGAAGAAATGATCAGTGATGTACCTTTTGAGACCCCTCAACAAGTTCCTATTATTGAAGTAGAAGATGTACAAGGAAGAGTTGAAACCCAAAAGGATCAAATGACAGAGGTTGAGGTATCAGTTAAACCTACTATAGTTGCACAGAAGGAATATGAAGTTGTTACAACCGATGGTGAAATTGCAAAGAAAATTTAAGTTCAAGAAGTTGATGTCATAGTACATTTAGTAAAAAGGAAATTGGATCTAGGTACAAGTTCAAGTTAGAAGAAGGAAATAAGGTCAATATCTATTCTTGAGGAAGAAATTGTAGAATAACTTGGAGATGAAGATGTTGAGGTCATTCAAGGACCTATTGATGTTGGCAAGATTAGTCCAAGTGAATTGATGAGAATGTTTGAAATAATGAAGATGAAAGCTAAAAGGGATAAGATTAGAGAAGCAATAACAAGTACTTTTGTCTACTAGGGACATTCTTGCAGATCTTGTACCTAAAGCTGACTATGATCCTATTGCTATACCAATTGAGTAGTTAGATACTTTGATCAATGATATTACTGAGGAAGTTAATTTTTTGGAGGAAGCTGCTGAGAAGAGAGCTCAGATGAATAATGAGAAGAAGAGAATTGATAATTTAATGGAGTCCATTATAGTAGATAAAGTGAAACTTGCAATTCATAAGGACTAGGTAAAAGAAACTATTAAGGAGATTGGTAAGTTACTTACTAAACTTTCAGAATTTTCTATGTTTACACATGATTTGGAGCTAAAGAGAGCTGAACCTCAATAGGAGCTTAAATATATGATTGATAATTTTGATCCTATTTCACATTCTTCTACCACTTATGGTTCACAAGTGAAGGTTATATATCATAAGTTAAGGAATTTACAAGTAGAGAAGGATAAGAGGATATCTACATTGTTGGAATTGTATACTTATTTGATACCTTTAGTAGATGTAATGCAACATAACGTTAGATATTCAGAGGTATTAATTGAATCACTAGATTCAAGCTACAAAACAATTGCAAAAGTCATGGAAAGATTCTTTGGAGTCAACCAAAAATAAATTTAAAAGTATTTTTGAATGACTATGATCAATAAGATAATTCTATTTTTGACATTATGTTATGTACCTTTGTCATTTTTGTCAAAGGGGGAGTGATCGATGTAGTGAAAATCGAGCTAGGGGAGAATAGTGTATGTATAGAAATTTTCACTCTGTCTTTTCATCAATGCCAAAGGGGGAGATTGTTGGCATTATGATGGATTTTGGAGAAGTTGGATTAATGAGTTTGATGTTTTGGGGTTTTTCATTGATAGAAAATCTATCAAGTCTATGAGAATTTATGATACTGATTGATAGGATGAATTGATAAAGGTAGATTATGCTAAGTGTTTTAACTGGTAAACATGAAGATAATGTCAGAGAATGTTTGTAGAAGAGATCAAGTTAAAGGACACTTTTGGAGATGTGATCGTTCCTAGTGGTTTACCAATTTTAGACAAGTATACTTCTATAACCGCAACCATTAACTCAATGTTTTGAGTAAGTTAGTATTTTGATGATGATTTTAGTGTGAACCGATTTTGCTACCGATTGGTTCTTATTGATTAGATGATGAAGGTGGTTGATTTAGGGGCCAACATGTCAATATATTTTGGGCTGACATGTTAGTTATGATTGGCATAGTTTTCTATGAGTTTGGTCAATCTAGTGGGCTAACTTGTAAAATGTTTTCTAAGTCTTAGATGACTTAAGAAAATCAATATATAGGTGGACTAAATTGTTTGATTTAGAGTTACGATCTTGAATTTAGGTGTTGCAATCAGAGACATAGACATAGGTAGGTTAGTGCAACATAATTTTGAGATTACAAAGGATCTGATCAAGAAAAGGAGTTGCTACATTTACAGATCACGTTATTGTTGTATTCCTAATAGTTGTAGTAAATTAAATCCTTTAACAAGGTGGAATTTAATGAGTCTTATAGTTAAATCCTTTAACATGGTGACTTCTTAGTTGGATTTTTAAATCCTCTAGTGAGGTAGATCTTAGTAGGTCTTTTGGTACTTCTAACAGGGTACTAGTCACTTTTAACAGGGTATTGTAAGCTCCTAATAGGGAAAATCATTTTACTATAATTGAAGAGATTCATGGGCACCATCCCCACCATGGTTTTTACCCTCTAACAAGGGTTTCCACAATAAAAATTGTGGTGTTATGTGTTATGCTTTGTCAATGTTTATTTTTGTTTTACTTCTATTTCATATGTGTGATTGTATGGAAGTTGTTTACAAGCATAATCAAATTATTGATGGAATTAGTTCATTTCTTGAGTACATCGATTCATCCCCCCTCTCTCAGTGTCTTCTATATCTAACAATTACTATCCTCAATAATTAGTGATAAATAAATCAAACCATTGGCATCCAATCATTCTCAAGGCCTTCAACCATCCAAGTCTTCAAGTCCTCAAAGAATTCTCCTTCTTCATCAAGCATTGTGGAAAAATCTAACATCTATTGCATAAGGGTTATCTTTCATGATTTCCTTTTGATTTTTTGTGAAGTCCAAGGTATTGCATTAAACAATTGTGATCAAATCCAAAGAGGCATTGCATCATCAAGATATAAGGTAATTCATGATTCAAATCTAGCTTCTATTTCATCTTTCTTTTATGCAATTTCATTACATTTTCAAGGTTGATGCCTAAACAGGGGCTTGACCAAGGAAAACCCCTTTTCTAAATCTTCTTCCCCATTTTTATGTGTGCAAGAACAAGTTATAGAGCTGTCAAAACCTTTCCAGGAAAATTGGGAATAGTCAGAGCAATCCTACAAGTTTCAGGTAGAAACCAGGGTTATAATGTTGGGATTTCAAAAAAGTTGATAGAGGTACTTTTGGCACTCTATCTATTAGTTATTCAGATCTCAAGTTGCTTATTTCCTATTTCATTTCTAGATGCATGTAAATATTTCTTAATCTGCATTTTTATCTTTATTATCATTTCCCATTTCAAAATTACATATATAGCAAAGGATCATTGTCCCATTTAGCACTTAAGTCACCACTTGAGCCTATTGGGGTATCTTCCTTTTGAATGTGCAATCTTGAAAAGGAGAGGTGATCTATCCTATTTGCATTGCTTCCATTTTCCTATTATAAAATAAGATCACAATATTGGTCACTCTCCACATTTTATTTTTGTAAATATACTTGTGTCATGTGTTTCTATACAAGATTCTATAGATTCTCAAGGATAGTGAGCCACTCCACAAGTATTTTTGTACTATTTAGGACACTACATCAAAATTCCTTGTGTTACTACCAACATAAATTGATCCAACTAAAGTTGGATATCCAATTATTTAAGCTTGATTGATGTGTCCATAGATTTCTCTATTCATAGGGAGAATATTATAATTTTGATAGTCAAACATGGTTTCCCTTGAGGGAAAAAGGTAATTCCTTACTTTGGGTTTATCACCAACCTTAGGACTACTACTCCCACATGAAGGAGAGAAACAAGTATACCTCTACAAGACACAAATGTGTGAGAGATCAAAAAGTACTTTTTGGATCATGATAAGAAAACTTCAGTAGTCATACACAATTAATTCTATATGGTCTCATTTTGTCAATAGATCCAAATACCATTTCCAGACTGATATGGGTGATCCAAGCTCCCTTAGAACCCCCTTGCCAAAGATTAACCATGAAATTTTTTCTAGAA
The DNA here is from genome assembly GCA_027943335.1 of Chamaecyparis obtusa. Classification (NCBI taxonomy): domain Eukaryota; kingdom Viridiplantae; phylum Streptophyta; class Pinopsida; order Cupressales; family Cupressaceae; genus Chamaecyparis; species Chamaecyparis obtusa. The sequence continues at coordinate 1,026,595 of BSBK01003265.1, forward strand.
AGACTCCTATAAAAATATCCTATGTATAGGATCTCTTCTTTCCTCAAGATATATCGTTTATAGTTCTCTAGTGGTTCCCTTTAAACTACACTCAATAATTGGTATTATCCCATCTTTAAAACTTCCTCTTCCATCATTAGCCTTTGGATTTCTTCCATGAAATTTTTTGAGGTCATTGCTTCCAATTCTATCTTTTGAAAATTATTTCATTTCACACTTACTCCAAGTATATTACCCATTTCACTCCATTCTCCTTTAAGCATGACACTATAACTCTTTATATCATCTATATAAATTAAATTCCCTTTGTTATATATGTTACACTTTAAATTCAAGTCAATTGCTTGTGAAGCCACCTTAAATATTTATCTTGAAGAATCTCTACAATTGCTACATGAGTTCTCTTGCAATAGACCATGATTATAACAAATGTCTCTAACTTTTGTTTGCATATTTGATAGATCATAGAATTTTATTGACTAGCTACAACTTCTTATCATTATGACAAATCATTGTTTAGTTGCCTCCTTTTGTGCCAACTCCCTTATCTATGTGAAATAATGGGAATAGAATATCTAGGATTCTAAAGACCTCAATTCCTTATCATAGCATTAAGGAACAAAAATAGGCCTTTAACTATAATCCTTAAAGGACCTAGTAGGTGTTGGTGGTTCATATTCTCTTTTTGTTGTGATGGGAAATGAGGTAGTGAAGTGTTTGTATGTGATCCAAGTTAATGATGACAAAATAAATGAATGTAATAGTAAACAATAGATAAAACATGGAAAGTATAAACAATAAGGTAACTTTAGAATAGAGACACAAAGAGGAACCTAGAATTCAAATGTGGAGTTGCAAGTATAGGATAAGTATGTGTAGACACCTAAAAACTCATTGCTAAATAAAAGTATTTTTATTTTACAAAACCCCTAAGAAATCATCATTGATTAATTAATTATCTAATTAATTAATTAATTAATTAATTATTATGCCATCAATCTCTCCTATTTTAATTAAAGAATTTTAATTAAATAATCCCTCCCAAAAGCATTTAAATCAAATTTGAATGATTTTCCCCCCCATTTATTAATCATTATTTAATAAATAATGTCACAATCCTTAAATAAATTAAATATTTATTCAAACCCTAAAACCCTAGAATATTCTAGCAAACCCTAAACCTATCTAACCTTTCCTAAACCCATCCTAAACCTACTTAGAGGGTGATTCCTAACCCTCTTATTCCAAATCCTTATCCTTTAACTTTTGGTCAAACCCCCTCATTAATGAGCCTTACAGACTCATTAATGACTCCTTACACCCTCATTAAGGCTCTTACAACCTCTTAATGAAGATCATAACCCTTCTTCCATCTTGGTCCCCTAGGCACTCTTCCCTAGTTTTTCTCACACATGTGTGAGCAACCCTTAACCTTCATCCATCTAACCTTACCCCTAACCATACCCCTGACTCTACCCCAAACCCTGACTCTGACCATAACTCCACTTCCTAACCCAAGCCCTTCCCAAAATCCTATAAATACTCCTCCTTCCAAGAGAAATTTATTAGCTTAGTTCATATCATTTCATGCATTGTTATCATGCTCATTTCTATCTAGATCATCTTCACTTAAATCCTAATTGTTAGATTTAGTTCATTTCTAAGTTTTTTAACTCACATATTAGCTTAGCAATAATGGATTAATATAATTTTTTTCATTTTTTTTCCATATAATTGCATCACATCACATTCATATTTGGGCTTAAAATCAATCTAGCATAATCATTCTTAGCTTAATTTGCATTTCAGCTTCATTAGGCTCCTTGAGAATCTAGGGTAAAATTAGGTGTTCTATACCTAATTTTATGCCACTGTGGGGTTATCATGGTCCCTATTTGATCCTAAACCTTCCTAATATACATTAGGGACATACTCTGAGTGTTTTGAGATCACACCCACATCCCTAAATCGAGAGAAAATCGAACGGTGACAGGGTGCTCCCATTAAGCTCTATCTGAAGTGCCTTTGCAAATTGTTTTTACTATATGCTAAAAATATGTTGTTAGGATAATGTTTGAATGCCTACACTTATTATGAATAGGTTAGGTTTTCTCTGAGCACATTTTGGCACACCCGATGGGACCCCACAAGCCTTCACAACTGTATTTTTTAGGCTTTTTAAGCCAAAAACTCACCTTTTGACAAATCTCATTCTATTCTAGGAGGATTATCATATGAGTAAACTCCCTAGATCTAGTTTCTCATATGATCACATATGTATACTTGTACCAGAGGTTCCCAATACTCATATGGGACCTCTGTATGTAATTTAGACCTATTTTAAAGCCTCTGGCCTTGTTTACTCGTACCAGGAGTCAAGGCGACTCGTATGAGCCCTCATCTAGAATAGTGCAAGTAAAATCATTAAAATACCCTACCCTTTTTACTTTTATTGGAAAAAGGGGGCATGTGTAAGGCCTTAAGCATGGGTCTAGTTGGTTTTTTGGGTTTATTGGGCCCTCCTGGTGCCTCTAGATTGCAAATTTTCAGTTTTTAAATCTATGTTTTGTAGGAACTCATTGGGAGAAATAAGATCACTAAAAAATAAAATCCATAAGGCTCATTGACTATGTTTCATGTTTAGGAACCAAAAACACTTCATTCTTGGGCTTAAAATGAACTCTAATTCACTCTCGAATGCCTAATAATCAAGAAATTTGTGCATCTTTCCTAAAAAAATCAAAGATAATCCTAATAAATTCTAAATCAACCAAAATCACTTATGATGTTTCATTTTTTATAAAAAGAACTCCATTCATTCAAAATCTAAGTGATTTTGGGGTTTCATGCAAGCTACGAACACTTCAAATTTTGGGTGCTTAAAAGGAACTAGAAATCTACATATTAATCCTAATTGGTTCCTTATAAACCCTAATCCATCCTAAGTGTTCCTAAATCAAACTTGATGCATTGTTCTTAGCTAAAGTGAACTTCATTTGCAATATCTCAAGTGTTTTCAAAGTTTCATGCAATCTAGGAACAAAGCTGCATCTCATTCCTAATTGGTTCCTAATCAATCCTAAACTATCCTAAATGTTCCTAAATCAATCCTAATGATTTTTTCTTGGTTAAAACAAACTTATTTTTGAAAAATCTTGAATGTTTTCAAAAGTTTCATGCATAAATCACTCTAGGAACACTTCTTTTGGGCCTAAAATTAAATTCTAAAGCACAAACTCTTGAATGAATCTAAAGAATGAACCAAAGTCCAAATCAAAATAGTCATTTTTCTTTGAGTCCAAAAAAAAAACACAATCTTGAATGTCCTAAATTTTAAAGCAAAGCATTTTTTTCATTTCAAAGTTCAAATCAGGATCCTAAAAAAGAAAACACAATCTTGAGTGAAAAAGGTAAAAAACTTGCAATATCTTTAAAGCTTTCTTGTCTTTAGAGGAATGAATAAATAAAAATCATAAAAACATGTGTTTGTAAGTTTTCATTTGAATCACTAAATCAATTTGGCAAAAAAGTCTTCATGGTGTGATTCTAGGAGTTTCAATTCTACAAAATCCTTGTTAACTAAGTGACATAAAAGAGGTTGAACTTGGATGAGTTCACTTGTTTTACTTCTAGAGAAGCTTGTCCAGAGAGAAAAGAACTTCTTGTTTGGAGAACAACTTCAAACCGGTACTTCCTTGAATGGTATAGAAATAAAGCATTGAGAAAAATCTCGCTTTGTCCCCTCAAGCTCATGCGATGTGTGTTGATGGTAGCCTGAGGTAGGTGAATATCCCTACCATTTTGGCATGGTCAAATAGGCTATTAAGTGAGTCACACGTGTAAAAACTAATTGAGAGGACTCTACGAACCAAATCAAACACCTATTAATCATAGGCTTCCCGATCTACTTCTAAAGGTATCAAAATCTTTGTACGATGACTAATCTAAGTGGCTTCCTGGACCACCTTAAGTTTACTCACCATCTATATTCCTTTTTGGTATATCAAGCTATGGGAAAAGATTTTGATACTAGCCTGACTTTTAGGTAGTTCATACTTGATGCATTTTCGAGGTTTCAAACTCAATGTAAAACATCTATTGAACATTCACAAGTGGAGATTCTTACACACACAAATATTTTTCCATGTCAAACCAATCAATCCAAATCCATAAGTCATCCAAAACCTCCAAAATCCTATCATCCTAGTTTCCTAAATCATGGTCTTCCTGTCATTCAACATCTTCCCCATCCAGTCTTGTCCTCCTTTCATCCTATCCTAGGTTAGTAGAGTCATCTCATTCATCCCCCATCCCCTTTTTGTCTTCCTCTAGAGTTAGTCTTTCCTCCTATCTTGAGCCAAATCCAATCCTAGTTTAATCTGTCAGTCTTCCAATCCATCTTCATCCTTCATCCCTATCAAACTCATCCACAATTCAGCATGTCTCAAAACTATTATGATGAGTTTGGTTATTATGTCTCTTCTCTTATTCCATCCTATCTTGATAATGATGAAGGTCTTATTGATCATGATGAGCACTTTTAAAACCTTATAAGGCTTGTTCCAAACATCCTCCAGAGTCCAATCATTCCTCCATCCTATCCCAATGATGATGAAAGTCTTATTGATCATGATGATTATTTTGAAATCCTTAGCAAGATTTCTCCAAACATCCCCCATGATCCAATCATTCCTCCAAACTATCCTATCATGCCTTCATACATATCCACTAGTTATTCTTATCCTACCTTTGACAAGGAAAATCCACTATCCTATTAATCCACACCTTCCTATATTGAGCCTACATATCCTCTATATACATCCTTCATACTTCCATCTCCTTCTATGGTCGTATCCCAAACACCATCCTTTCACATCAACCCTACTAGCTACATCCCTTATCCAAATCCTCCATCCCCTTATCCTCCAACCCATTTCCAAATACAAAATCCTAGTCTTCCAATCCATTATCCTAATCCCCCACCCTCTCTTAATCCACCACCCACTATATCCTATCTCAATCCAACATCTTCCATTCTCGCCTACATTGCCACAAATCCTCTTCCACAATAAGAATGCATCCTTCAATCTGCTTCATACCCCGTACCTCAATCCACCATCCCTACCCCATCAGTTAGCCAAACCAATTTACAAGCTTCCTCTATTCCTACCTATGTGATCTATCTAGTCATGCCATCTACCAAATCCTTTTGTACACCTTCATCCCCTCAAGAAAGTTCACCATCTTCCACCCCACCTTCACTTGAGGACTATCCTAGCTCCCCATCTTCTACACATTCTAATCCTTCACTTCAACCTCCATCACAAAATTCTCCAAGGAATTTCATAATGAAGCCAACAAAAAATCCCACTCCTAAAGTCGATGAGCCATGTCATCTCAATCCTTCATGTGAATCCATCAGTGATGACGCCCATCCATCTCCTACATCCATCATTCCTCCTCCATCACTCCCATCTATTATCCTTCTTCCATATATCTGGCTTATTAATCCTCTTCCATCTCCTAGCATCATTGAGTCATTTCCATACATTGACTTCATCCAATCCCCACAAACATCTCCTTCTAGCATTATCCAAAACACATCCGATGAGCCTCATGAGTTTGCCCTTCTTCCTGCCATCACAATTTCAAAATCTCCCATCCTTTCATCCATCCCATATGAAGAATCCATCTATACATCCCCCATCATTCTATCCACACAAATCCAACCAAGTCAAGATCTTATCCAAAAGCATGTTGAAATACCCATAGATGGAAATCAAGAGCCTATCATCCCAATTCCTCAAATCCAAGATCCTATCATCTCATTTCCTCCAATCCAAGATCCTATTATCCCAATTCCTCCAATCCAAGATCCTATTATCCCAATTCCTCCAATCCAAGACCTTCCCATCCCAAATCCTCCATCTCAAGATCCATTGCTATCTCCCAATCCTAGTCAAGATCCTATCATCCCATCCTTTCCACTTGATGATCCTCCAATCCAAACTATCCCACTTCCATCACTCTATCCTCTTGGTCCACTTACATTTGTTAATAAAATTCCACTCGAAGCAGAAGAAATTAGTTTCATATCTTCTACCATGGAGCCTGAAACTAGATGTTTATCTTATTCCCCAAGTTAGAAATATCCTTTCTTGGATAAAATTCTCAAGAAATGGAATTATCGAGGCAAAGGCTTGGGTGCGCATGAACAAGAAAATCTAGAGCCCATTGAAGACAAGAAACATCCATGATCATATGGTATTGGTCACACATCTGAAGAGAATCCTTCTTGAAATGTTGGTACAACTAAAGCCAAATTCGAGCACCCTTCCAAACTCACCATCACATCTTCCCATCATCCCTCCAAAGCATACAATGCCATTCCTCCTCCTCCATCATTGCAACCCAAAACAACCTATCACTTTCCTCCATCCTCCAAATCCATTTTGGGTCCCTATGTCCCAAAATCTACCATTGCATATCCTCTACATACCAAATCCATTTTAGGGCCTTACATCCCAAACTATCATCCCCCATCTTATCCTACTCAATCCTTCATCCACCATAAAAATCCCATTCCATACACTCCTATTCATGATCAACAAAGGCACATTCCCACATCTCCTATCTATCAATCTCCTTCCATCTCTCCATCCATATTTCCTCCATCTTGCACAACTCCTCATATTCCTTCCAATGCTTCTCGCAATTTGGATGCCATAAAAAAGATGCATAAAGGGAAATATCCACAAAGATCCAAAGATTGCCATGTCCACTCTCAAAGACATGCTCAAGCAAAGAAAAATCCAATCAAGAAATCCAATGCATCCCAATGCCCACAAAGGCCCATCAAAGCAAAATAAAATTCCACTGCATCCCAATGGCCACAAAGGCCCACCAAAGCTAAAACAAAGACTATATGGATCCCAAAGCAAAAAAATGTAATGCATCTAAAAGAAACATCCATAATCGCATCCAAAGTTGCAAGTCCAACAACTACTCATTCCTCTTCTCCATCTCCTCAATCAATTTTGGGTCCTTATGTCCCAAGATCTCCTAGCAAAAATCCTCCATCATATCCACCTCTACCTTCCACATCTGATCCACTTCATCCACCGCCCTTCCAACATGTGCCAATGTTGGTCCTAACAACATCTCCCTATTATGATTACTTTCCCTCATTCCATCCAAAAAATTTTTACCACCATATCTCCTGTCTACCTGATCCCATCCATGCCTTTACATAATCCCCCCATCCCAATAAGGTTGTACCAACATCTAGATAAATAAAAAAGTAAGTGAAATATCAGCAAAAGGTCAGCAACATATCAAAAAATCCATAAAAATTGGAAAAAATCAATAAAAATATCAAAAAAGAAAAGAAAAAAGAAAAACATTCATCCAATGGTGAAAACTTGGCAATTCAAGCGCCATGGACAAGTACCATGATGAAAACCTGGCAAACATGCGTCATGCATAATCCCCCCAATTCCTCTCTACAATTGAGGGCAATTCCCTTCTATCACATCTTATCCAGCATCTCCTCCATCCCATTTGCCTCTCACCTTCTTCATCCTCCTTGGGATCTTGATAACAAAATAGAGACCACCAGGTATACATGCTTTTGGGCATCTTTCAGCATCCATCTTCCTATCACATCTTCTAGCCACCTATCCTCTATCCACCAACTATCCAAGCTTCCATCAACCGTCCTCATCCTCTTATCATTGTATCTTCCATCCAATCGTACCCCCCGCCAAATGCCTCTGAATGCATGAACTATCCTAAGAGGGGGCATCTTATTCCTTGGTGACATATTCCCTAGAGACCCATCCAAAATCCTTATCTTCCATCTCACAATCCATATATTCCCTCCATCCAAATCCCTCAATAAATCCTCTATCCAAATCCTCAACAATCCTCTATCAACAATCCTAAGAAGTTCCTCCATCCCAATCCCTCAGCAAATCCTCTATCCAAATCCTCAGCCTTCTTCTATCCAAATCCCTCAGCAAATCCTCCAAATCCCTAAGCATTTCCTCCATCTTTCCATCATCCAACACTTCCCTTGTCATTGGTATCTAGCTATAGGCTACCCCCATACAATCCAATGCCATTCATCCATATCTTAAATCTCCCAGCAGTCTTCCAACATCTACAAATCCTACCCATATCCTCTAGCTATCCAAAATCCAACATCCAAGATCAAGCCAAATCATCCAATCTCATCCTTAGTCTTGTTCCTAATCTTATGGAAAACCTTAATCTCAATCCAATCATCATGTTGGGATGCATCCTTCCGAAATCCGTGTCATTTTAGGACACATCATCCATCATCAAGCCTATCCACCATTAGTCTGTCTCCAGCCCATCTTGGGCATCATCTAACATATCTTTTTCAGCATCAACTTTGTCCCCAGATTCTTTGTACATCCTATCCTGAGTCTTGTACCATAGCATCAGTCGTGTCTCTGCCTAAGCTCATTTGTACATATGTGTCTTTAGGTCTCATCCTCTGCGTCAGTTAGCCCTTGAGTCATCGTGACCTATCCAACTCAGCACTTCAGTAATCATCCCTTGGTCCTTTTGAGGTTCAAGTGTCTTACCTATCTCTTGTCATAGAAATCCTTATTCAATTATCCACCATCTGCTTCGTGTCATATCTTTTGAGTTACTCAATCCTTATCCTAAATCAAAATCAATCCTAGCACTACCCTTTGACTAAGCATTGCCTAGGGAATCTTGTACTTGTCTTTGTAGGCCTCATCATCTCGAGAAAGAGATTGGCATACATTGGCAAGAATCCTATCTTCTGAAGATCAACAATCTATCTTAGGTTGACAATCATATCCTATCTGATCCTACATCAGGAAGCAGTAACTCATTCCCGACACTTGGTAATCCACCACCATCCTCCACCATCAATCCTCAATCTAATCAATCATCATCCATCATCCTACCTATGGCAAAAGGTTTTGTGAGATACTTTTTATTTCACTGGCTCCTTTGGATCTTTGTTTATCTTTTGAGATCCTTTGTACATATCTCCCCGTCCATTGTACATATCGTCGCGTCCTATTGTACATATCCTTGTTAGTCTTGCAATAGCTTTGATTAGATATCTTGTCCCACCCAGCCTTGTACTTCGATGACATCCTTTTTTGGCTATCCTTGATCATATTGACTATGTTTGAACCTCATCATTTGCCAGTGAACAACACAACAATAAAATGGGTCCTTGAGGATGTATCCTTCCTCCTGTCTGACCTAATATTCCATCATCAATCAAACTGGGTCCATGACGATGTATCCTTTGTCATGTTCAGACCTAATCTCCCCCCATCAATCAACCATCAATCTCTCTCCTTGGCGAAGGATGTCTTTTGGAGTTATCATTTTGATCTTGGATTTTATCCTTTGGATCTTGTTTATCTTTTACAGCTTCTCGTTGTTCTCTAGTCAAAGTCACCACGATCATTTATATCATGGTGTGCTATGAATGATGACAATATGGGGCAAGGTCTTTTGATCTTTTTTCTTCTTCATGTGAGTCAGTCATCTGTTTGTGGTTTCTCCAGCATCGTTTCCACCATGCCTCCTTTGGGTTTCATGTGTGATGTTGGGGCAACCCTTTGCGTGCTTGTTTTTTGTGTCATTCCTATGCAATGCTGGTGATAATGCCTTGAGTTCCTAGTAACCTTGGTAGATCTCTAGAATTTCTATATCAAACTAGGTTGTGCTCTCAAAAATATCCAACACAAGGAGCTCCCCAAATCCCCCATCCAACATCATCTAGATTAATATTTCATCTTGAATCTTTCATATAGCTTCATCTTGCATCTTGCATCTCACATCATATTGCATTCATACATATTTGCTCTTGGAAGGACATTTGTTTATCCCCCCTTCATCCTTTCCCGCTTGTGTTCTTTTCGAGAAAATTCCACAAAGTTTCCTCTTTGTGTTATTTTCTCGAGGGGGCACAACCCCTTATCCTCTAAATTCTAGCATGGGGCATCTTGTTTTCTTGTCTTTGACACCACGCCACTTGTGGCATCGCATCAAAGAGGGGCAAAATGTAGACACCTAAAAACTCATTGCTAAATAAAAGTATTTTTATTTTGCAAAAACCCTTGATGACATCATCATTAATTAATTAATTAATTATTATGCCATTAATCTCTCCTACTGTAATTAAAGACTTTTAATTAAAGAATCCCTCCCAAAATCATTTAAATCAAATTTGAATAATTTTTCCCCCTAATTATTAATCATTATTTAATAAATAATGTCACAATCCTTAAATAAATTAAATATTTATTTAAACCCTAAAACCCTAGAATCTTCTAGAAAACCCTAAACCCATCTAACCTTTCCTAAACCCATCCTAAACCTACTTAGAGGGTGATTCCTAACCCTCTTAGTCCAAATACTTATCCTTTAACTTTTGATCAAACCCCCTCATTAATGAGCCTTATAGACTCATTAATGACTCCTTACACCCTCATTAAGGCTCTTACAACCTCTTAATGAATCCCATGACCCCTCTTCCATCTTGGTCCCCTAGGAACTCTTCCCTGGTGTTGCTCACACATGTGTGATAAACCCTTAATCCTCATCCATCTAGCCTTACCCCTAACCATACCCCTGACTCTACCCCAAACCCTGACTCTGACCATAACTCCACTTCCTAACCCAAGCCCTTCCCAAAATCCTATAAATACTCCTCCTTACAAGATAAATTTATTAGCTTAGTTCATATCATTTCATGCATTGTTATCATGCTCATTTCTATCTAGATCATCTTCGCTTAAATCCTAATTGTTAGATTTAGTTCATTTCTAAGCTTTCTAACTCATATCTTAGCTTAGTATTAATGGATTAATATAGCTTATTTCATTGTTTTGAATAGCATTTCATCACATCACATTCATATTTGGGCTTAAAATCAATCTAGCATAATCATTCTTAGCTTAATTTGCATTTCAACTTCATTAGGCTCCTTGAGGCTCTAGGGGCAAATCAGGTGTTCTATACCTGATTATGTGCCACTATGGGGTTCTCATGGTCCCTATTTGATCCTAAACCTTCTTAATCTACATTAGGGACATGCTCCAAGTGTTTCAAGAGCACACCCACATCCCTAAATTGAGAGAAAATTGAATGGTGACAGGGTGCTCCCATTAAGCTCTATCTAAAGTGTCTTTGCAATTTATTTTTACTATATGCTAGGAATATGCTGTTAGGCTAATGTTTGAATGTCTACACTTGTTCCGAACAGTTAGGTTTTCTCTGATAACAGTATGCTAGGCACCCTAGTGTGGAAGTGTTGAGGGCTTCTGATCACAACTGGAAATGCAATTAGGAGGCTTTGTTTGCCTATCTCTTGAACATTTGGATCAAAGTAGGAGGACAAGGGCATTGCATGTCCTATTATGAGGCTTTTTGTATAATCAAAATCTATCATAGTCTATCATTATCTGCTCCTCTTTTATAAATCTCCCACTATTAGATCTACACTTGTGTAGATGAAAAACAAAGAAAAAATGTTGTGTCGTTTAGGGACATGCCTAAGTCAAACCCGTGTTAGTGTTTCCACTTCCATAATGGCTAATGATTAGATTTGAGTGCATGCAATCAAAAGGATAGAGGCTAAAAAAGTAATGAAATTTTGAAATGACAAGCTTACCTTAGGTATGCAACCCTCTCAAAAAGTTCCACATAAATGCTTAATGTAGTGTTCCTTGAAGTCTTGCAAAGGTTAGTGCATGACATGATAATAAAAACAAACAAGAGACATGCAACAATACTTGAGTGTAACTTTGTTGTGATGAAGTTGTAGATGTAAAGTCATTTGTAGCTTGTTTCTCCTTGTATGATTGCTCTAGATTGAATCAAATTGTAGTGCTATGGATCACAAGTTTATTCTAAGTATAGGTCACCAAGTAATGATCAAATGAAAAGATTGAGACTAGATCACAAAACGTAATTAAAGGATGACACTTGCAATATTCAAAACTTGAAACCCTTTTGGTAAGACTAGGGTGCTCAACACCCCAGTCCTTCCAAAAGGGAGAACCAAGTTTGAGGGCCCTTGACATAGGACCTAGCTTCAAATTTTGCATTTGATAATAATTTAAGTTGTAGGCACATTGGTGAAGTTTTAAGGTATTATAGAGTATAAAAACTTAAAATGAACCAGGTGAATGGACACCAAAGTAAGTGCCAATAGAGTGTGAAATTATTAGGGTAAACAATTTACAATACTACAATATGAGCCACATGGTTTTGCATATTTATATTCCATCACATGCACAAGACTTTCTTCCTATGCACTTTACTTCAAGCATGACCCCTCCTACCACATATAATTGTGCATGTCTATTTTGAAGTGCCCTCTTCCAAGTGGTGTCCTTGTCCTTATGTGAATCCTTATGCACCCAAGACTATACGTGTTCTCTCTCTATGCCTTCTCTTGGTGTCCATAGTGTCACCATTTGTACCATAATTCTAGGCTTCAAAATCTCCTTGTGCTTCACCTTTTCTACACATCTTGCGAATGTGGTTGTAAATACTAATGCATTACACTACAATAAATGACATGGATTAATTCATTTCTATATTCAAAATAAAGCCTTACAATAGAATGAAAACAAAGCTCAAGTTTTTTAGATGAAATAAAATAATATGTTGTGAGATGTAAAACTATAAAACTATTGGACTCACAAAATATCTATAAATAAAAACCAAAAGACACAAATAATAGATTTTGAAGGATAAATAGAACAAGTTGTTGATAGATGTCAAAGGCTAAAAAATGCAAAACCATAGAATTAACAAGCAAAGACATAATCTTCGAGCCTCAAAATTACAAATGGAATTAAAGGTTAGTAATGGCCTTAAGTTAAGCTCCATATATAGATTTTTTGTATTGAACAGAGTTGGGCAGATTTAGATTGCGGCTACTAGACAAAACATGCTTAGCATTACCTATATTCTTGGTGTCTCTATAACCATATTTTTTGTTGGAATGTTTTACATCAAACACACATTGCTTAGCTATTTGATATGGTAGCACAAATCTTAAGCTAGAACCTCTTCTAAGAACCAATGATTAAAAAATATACATTCCATCAAAATCATCAAGACACAATTCCTCCACTATCCCTTGTGGTGCCAATGAGCCTCGATAGCTGACATTCAATTTCATTTACAATGGAAAAAAACAAAAAATCATTCACATATTTTTTTAATTTATGGATTTGGAAGAACAAATATATGGTTTTCTAATTGATTAAAGTTTGTGGGGTCACGCAATATTTTCATTGATTCTCAGGAACTTGCTGTGATAAGTTTCAGAGTAGAATCTCTCTAACAATGCTGATGGCTGCCTTGCCACCACCCACTATTATCTTTTCTACAACACAATTGAAGCGCAGGAGTATTATTTCATCCAATTCACCTACTATCCCGAATAAGGTCTTTTCATATTTTTCCACTTGAAATTCTTTCAAATCCTCAAGTAATATTCAGTTTAACATAACTGATTAATTTCTTTTGTCCTGTTTGGCAGAGGTCTTCTAAAAAATTGCATTGCCCGTTGAAGCAGTGTCTTATGAATGGCAGTTTGTCAGGAGAAATCAAGACAAGCCACTCAAGCTACGGTTCTCTTTTGAAAAAATGTGCGAAGTCGGGGAACCTCTCAGAAACCAAAGCACTGCATGTTCAAATGATTAAATTGGGATTATCTGAATCAAACACCATCTTGGCAAATCATTTGGTTAATGCATATGTCAAATGCCAGAGCGTTTCAGATGCACGCCGTGTGTTTGACTACATACCCCAAAGAAATGTGGTGTCGTGGACCGCTATGATTTCAGGCTATGCACAGAATGGATATGAAGTGGACGCAATTGTGCTTTTCTGTGCAATGTTGGAAGCTGGTATGAAACCTAATACATTTACCCTTGGTAGTGTGCTTAGTGCGACTGCAAGCCGCGGTGATATTGAACAGGGAAGGGTGGCTCATGGCTACATAATTAAGACTGGGCTTCAACGGGATGTCTGTGTTGGAAATGCTTTATGCACCATGTTTGTGAAATGCGGGAATATAGTGTCTGCACGCCAAGTGTTTGATAAAATGGCCGAACGAAATGTTATATCTTGGACAGCAATTTGTACAGGGTATGTGGAAAGTGGTGATATTGAGCAAGCAATCAATATCTTTCGACTAATGTGGCTGTCGGGTATAAAGCCAAATCAATTCACTTACACTTCTATCCTTAGTGTATGTGGCTGCTTCTCAGCAGGTGAAGAGGGCAAACAGATTCATGCTTGCATTATTAAAACAGGGTTTGAACAGACTGTCCCTGTGGACAATGCGATGCTTGACATGTATGCCAAATGTGGGAACATGATAGATGCACGGAAGATGTTTGATCGAATGCCTGAAAGGAATTTGGTTTCATGGAATGCAATAATTGCTGGGTACTCACAGGCCGAGGATTTTCATAAGGAAACTCTCGAACTCTTAGGAAAAATGCAGCAAGCAGGCATGAAACCTGACCTGTTCACGTTTGCCAGTGTTCTCAGTTCGTGTGCTACTGGCGTTTCACTAGAACAGGGTAAGCAAATCCATTTGAGCACAATTAAAGCAGGGGTAGAGTCCGATATTGCTGTGGGGAGTGCTCTTATTACCATGTATGCCAAATGTGGAAGCATTGAGGATGCAAGTAGAGTGTTTGGTCATATGACTGTTCGGAACGTTATTTCATGGACTGCAATGATTATAGGATATGCTCAACATGGATATGGTCAAGAGGCTCTTGCTTGTTTTCAGGAAATGGAACAAGCTGGTGTAGAACCAAATCATATTACCTATATTGGTGTTCTTTCAGCTTGCAGTCATGCAGGTCTGGTGGTTGATGGTGAGAATTACTTCAATTCCATGACAAAAGACCATGACATTTTGCCAACCATGGATCATTACGCATGCATGGTCGACCTTTATGGCCGTGCAGGTCGCTTCAATGAAGCAATGGGAATTCTTAAGAGGATGCAATTTGAGCCTGGTGCTTTGGTATGGCGCACCTTGCTTGGTGCTTGCAGAATCCATGGCGAGATTGAAACTGGAAAATATGCAGCAGAAGAGCTTCTTAAGTTAGAACCAGAAGACGCTGCAACATATGTTTTGCTGTCAAATATGTATGCATCGGCTGGCAGATGGGGTGATGCAGTAAATACAAGAAAAATGATGAAAAACAATGCAATTGTAAAGGAACCGGGGCAGAGCTGGATTGAGGTGAAGAACAAAATACATGTATTTGTAGCAAGAGATAAATCACACCCACAGACAGAAAAGATTTATGCAATGTTGGAGAAGTTGAGAATGCAATTAAAGGGGGAAGGATATGTACCAGACACAAACTTTGTCTTGCATGATGTGGAGGATGAGCTGAAGGAATCTATTCTGTGGCATCACAGTGAGAGACTTGCCATTGCGTTTGGGCTTATTAGCATTCCCTTTGGGACCCCCATCCGTATTGTCAAGAACCTTCGTGTATGCGGTGATTGCCACACTGCTACAAAGTTCATCTCCAAAATTGTTGGACGAGAAATAGTTGTTAGAGATGCCAATCGCTTCCATCACTTCAAGGATGGTCTCTGTTCATGTTCGGATTATTGGTGATTGAAGTGCGGAAGCAAACTATAGGCAACATGAGGGAGAGACTGGATGACATTGTCACTATTAGAATGTTTCTAATATTCGATAGTTTCTTTAATGCTCTATCCTGCTACTGCGATTCTTTTGCAATCTATCTTTAGATAGTTGCTATTCTTTGTAACATTGGTATTGTATATATGAGCCTCTAGCTCGTTGTAAATCATTCAATATATAAAAACAATCTGTTCATAATTATTTTATGGTATCAGAGCGAGGTTAAGCATTCCCGAAAATATTATAATTTCTCCTTTTTGAAATTATCTGTGCAATATTTTTTGTGCTTCGTCCGCGACCTATTCGTGGATCTTTGTCCACGTCCGCGACCTGTTCATGGATCTTTGTCTTCGTCCGCGACCTGTTTGTAGAGCTTCGACCGCGAACTGTGGTGTGAGAAAGGCTCGAATTGGTGCTCGTGCTTTGTTCTTCGGTCTTCTTCCGGTGCGACCTGCAGTTTTTTTACTGGCGCGACCTGAATCTTTCGTCACTTTCGAATCTCCACTGCACTCTACAATTTCGTGGCTCCTGTTTGTGGTTTCTTGTAACCAGAGCCGTTTTTGCTATAAAACCCTAATTTTCAGGACCCAAAATTTTTTTCAAATACATATTCGTGGTGGGTTTTTCGAGATTCTATCTGGGTCTTCATTAAATATTTTTGGGTACCTCATTTTCCATGCTTGGATTTTCGAGCCAGCGGATTTGACTTTTGACCTCAAATTCCTTCTGGGTTTTTTGCTAGCTTTTCTGGGTCAGCCAGAAATTTGTTTTGGAATCCGTGCCTGTTAAATTTCTTTCTTGAAGTTTGTACCTGATGAGGTCTTTGACCAATCTGATGCTAGAAAACAGTCAACGGTTTAATGGCAACAATTATAACACCTGGAAGCAGCGAATGTTGACCATCTTCGAGTACCGTCGTCTGGATGCGCTTGTTCTAGGCACAGAGACTCATTCGACCTCCGTTCAAGAAGATCGAGATCAATTTGATGATTGGAATCGAGAAGCTGTTATGCTTCTCAAGCTCTTTGTCACAAATGATCAGTTGCCTCAAATTCCCTCTAGCAAGTCTGCTGAAGACATCTGGAAATATTTGGAGTTGCATGAGACATCCGACAAGTCGCGCGTTCTTTCTGAAGAATCAGTTGTTCTCCATTATGATGGATGAACATATGTCCTTACAGGAACATCTCATGAAGATTAAGGACATTCGTGATCAGCTTGAAGTCATTGGTCGGAAGATGGAGGAAGAAGATATGGTAGTTATTACCTTGAAAAGTCTACCAACATCTTATGAGCATTTCATAGAGACTCTCAACATTACCTCAACTAATGTTGATCTGAAATTCCCAGAGTTGTGCACCAAAATCCTACAGCAGGATCGTTGGAAGCAGCAATTTGGTAACCGTACTTCCTCATCCTCGTCAGAACAAGCCTTTGCAGCAAAATTTCAGTCTTCTCAGTCATCACAACAGGGCAGTTCACATCAATTCTCAGGAAGCTCTCAGCAGAGGAGTGTTCAATGTCATTACTGTCATAAGTATGGCCACATAAAGAAAGATTGCCGTCAGGGACTTGCTTCCAAACAAAAGAAGCTGGGAGGGTCAAATCAACAGGCAAATGTTGCTGAACATTCTGAGAAAAAGGAGTCTGCTTTCTATGTTTTTATGGCTAAAAGCCCTTCTGATTTAGTCCGGTACTTTGCTTGGTATATCGACTCTGGTGCTTCATGTCATTTTTCTCATCGGCGTGAGTGGTTTACAGACTTCTATCCCTACAGTGATTCAGTTGTGTTTGGTGGAGGAGAGGAGTTCAAAATTATTGGCAGAGGAAATGTTCAGATACAGTTTAGTGGGTGTTAGCTCATCTTTCTCAATGTATGCTACGTTCCTGGTATGGCACTCAATCTGCTCTCTGTGAGTCAGATCATGAGAAATTCTCCTCAGTTGGATGTGGTGTTCAGTGCCCACAAATGTTCCATTATTGATCGAGCAACTCGTCGTACTGTTGCTTCTGGTCTAGAGGATCATGGCCTATATCGACTTATTGACACTGGTGATTCTCCTGAAATAGCTATGGCAGCTTGTGATTTATCTCTCAGTACTTTGTGGCATCAGCAATATGGACATCTCAACATCCAGTATCTCTCTCAGCTGTCCCAGGAGGAACTTGTTTCTAGCCTAGCTCCGATTTAGACGTAGCATCTTGGAGTATGTGACGCTTGTCA
This sequence comes from Chamaecyparis obtusa, assembly GCA_027943335.1. NCBI lineage: Eukaryota > Viridiplantae > Streptophyta > Pinopsida > Cupressales > Cupressaceae > Chamaecyparis > Chamaecyparis obtusa. Next base: position 1,044,543 of record BSBK01003265.1, read on the forward strand.
AGCTGGCAAACATTAGACTCTCTTCAAAGATGGAGATTCTTGGCATGCATCTCAGGTACTTCAATTACTTCATGCTAATATTTGTGGTCCTATGAATATATCTTCAGTTACTAGTTGCAAATATTTTTTGCTTATTGTTGATGATTTTAGTAGAAAGATGTGGGTGTACTTTCTTAAACAAAAATCAAATGCTTTTAGTACATTTTAGAACTTTAAGTCGTTGGTTGAAAACGAGTCTGGTTACAGTATCATTTCTCTGAGAACAGATAATGGAGGGGAATTTTGTTCTACTGCATTCTCCGATTTTTGTGTTGAACATGACATCAAACGCCAGTTCACCACACCCTACACTCAGCAAAACAGTGTTGTTGAGCGTCGCAATCGTACGATTGTTGAGATGGCTCGTTCTATGTTACAACATAGGAGTGTTCCTAATAAGTATTGGGCAGATGCAGTGTTTACTACTATTTACCTTCTTAATCGTACCCCTACTCAGGCTGTGAAGAACAAAACTCCAGAAGAGTTGTGGTCTGGTCATAAGCCCAAGATCAGCCACCTGAAGATTTTTGGCTCTCTTGCCTATGTTTGGATTCCTAATGCTAAATGTTCCAAATTAGATTCCAAGAGTCAGAGACTCATAATGTCAGGGTACAGTGACAACCATAAAGTCTACAGATTGATAGATATCGACACTGATCATCTTATCTTTAGTCGTGATGTTGTTTTTGATGAAACTCAAGGACCTTTTTGTCTTCTTCTGAGCAGTGTTCTGAGGAACAGCCTCCCAGTGTTTCTCTTCCTTTAGCACCACCTGATGGGAGGGATGATACAGATGGGGCACCTGATGTTGATCTTGTTGAGGCCCTCAAACATGATCCTCTCCCTGCCCCTGTTGCTGATCCTGAACCTCCTCCAGCTCCTCCAGAGATTGGCTCTTCTACTCTCCGGCCCAAATGGTGGGTTAAAACTATTAGTGACCTCAGGGATGATGAGCTCATCGAAGGTAGAGTTTCTAGAAATAAGAGCAAACAGCAACCTACAGTTAATTTTTCTCTTATGGCTAACATTCATAGTGTTTATGAGCCCCAGACTTATTCCAAGGCTAAAGGTATCCCTGAGTGGGAACTGGCTATGGAAGCTGAATTTCAGAGTATTCAGAAAAATCACACTTGGGTCCTTTCTGATCTTCCTGCAGGGAAGAAGCCCGTTAGCTGCAAATGGGTATACAAGGTAAAATACAAAGCTGATGGAACCTTAGACAAGTATAAGGCTTGTCTTGTTGCTCGAGGATTCTCACAAAGAGAAGGTATTGACTATGAGGAGACTTTTGCTCCCACAACGAAAATGAGTACCATACGACTTGTTCTTGCCTTAGCAGCTTAGTTTGGTTGGAAAGTTCATCAGATGGATGTTAAGAGTGCTTTTTTGAATGGTGACTTACAGGAAGAGGTCTACGTGATGCAACTTTTTAGATTTAAGGTTGCTGGTCAGGAACACAAAGTCTGTAAACTTGTCAAAGCTCTCTATGGTTTGAAACAAGCTCCTCAGGCTTGGTACATGAAAATTGATAAATACCTAACCGATCATGGTTTTCAGAGGAGTCCATCGGATTCAAACCTGTATATCAAACATGTAGGTGATGATGTATTGTTTATAGTTGTCTATGTGGATGACTTGATCATCACTGGAAGTTCAGCACATTTGATCACTGAAATCAAACAGGATTTGTGTCGCACTTTTGATATGACAGATTTGGGACTCTTGCACTATTGTCTCGGAGTTGAGGTTTGGCAGACTGAGCACAGTATCTTTCTTTCTCAGTCCAAGTATGCTAGAAGTCTTGTGGACAGGTTCAGAATGCAGGATTGCAAACCTGCTCCCACTCCTATGGAACCCAGGCTCAAATTATCAGCTCAGTCCGATTCACCTGTTGTGGATGAATCTTTGTTTAGACAACTAGTGGGCAGCCTCATTTTTCTTATTGCCACCAGACCTGACATTAGTTTTGCGGTAAGCTACATATCCCCCTTTATGACAACGCCCAAGACTGATCATTGGACAGCTGCAAAGCGTGTCTTGCGCTATGTTAGTGGTACTCTTGATTATGGTCTTCTGTACACTCAGAGTTTTGATCCTACACTATGTGGCTACATAGATTCAGAGTGGGCCGGTTCTGTTGATGATCGTAAGTCTACTGCTGGATATGTGTTCAATTTGGGGTTCGGTGCTGTCACATGGACGAGTAAGAAACAACAGGCAGTGGCTCTGTCGTTCACCGAAGTAGAGTATCGTGGAGCAGTTAAAGCAGCTTGTGAGGCCGTTTGGCTTCGGCGGATGCTTGCAGATATGCATGTTCCTCAGTCAGGACCGACTCCTCTATTCTATGATAATCAAGGAGTGCTCAAACTGGCCAAGAATCTGGTCTTCCATGAACAAACCAAGCATGTTGAAACACATTGTCATTACATTCGTCAGCTGGTTGAAGACAATCCTATTCAGCTGCTGTATGTTCCTACCTTAGAGCAGTCCGTTGATATCTTCACCAAGTCTCTCAGTTCTGATAAATTTGTAAAATTCAGGGAGGCTATTGGTGTTATTGACAGATTAAGCATTATGGGAGGGTATTAGAATGTTTCTAATATTCGATAGTTTCTTTAATGCTCTATCCTGCTGCTGCGATTCTTTTGCAATCTATCTTTAGATAGTTGCTATTCTTTGTAACATTGGTATTGTATATATGAGCCTCTAGCTCGTTGTAAATCATTCAATATATAAAAACAATCTGTTCATAATTATTTTAGTCACTTCGGGTCAAATGGTATTTGGGTTATTTCTGTGTACAATGGATTGACTGGTATTGTCTTTGAAATGTCCATTTCTGGAGAAAGTATATAAAAATTGTTCTTTCTAACATGGGTTGAAATCTTTCTGCAGGATTCAATTCTTAGCTTCAGAACACAAACATTTAAACTGCTTGGGAGGTAATTGGATCAGTAAAAAGAGATAATAACTTCAGGGCCGTCTTATAACAGTTCTTCTAAGGCAACCACTGTGATAATGTTTTGTAGTTCTGTAGGAGAGAGATTCATGCGACGTGATAGCATCTGCAGCAGTATTAAAATGCAGAGATATTGAAAGCGGTGTTACAATGTGCTCATTTCTGACGCTAGCTCAAGCTAATACAAGGTAATACAGTGATGAGCGTAGGTGAATACAATCCCTCGTGTAAACTTAATGCTATGGCTCAACTCGGATTGACTTGAGGTGATATCCCTTCGTTCCAGAATCATGAATTTGAAGAAGTAATAAATCTAAACTGTAAAACATTTTTCACAAATGTGCACCGGCATTTCAATGCCTATTAAGAGCCTTTTGCATTTGAGAGACAAGAAATATGAATAAAATTGTTCATGTAACGTACATATTGTGAGATGGAGTACAACCAAACTCTTCACCCTTTCTTAAGTAAATCCAAATGGTTTCAACAAAGTAAATGCTGCTGAAGTTATATTGCAACACAACCTGAGGAATAAATAGTTGACTTAGCAATTCTGCAATTTCAAAAGTGGAGTTATGCCAGTGCAGACAGATAGAAGAAATGCAAGAGCTTTAATGTTTTCCAGATAATCCTGCACTTGAACAGTCAGTGTCATCCCAAGAAACACTTGATAATCTCCAACCCATCAAAGTAGAAAGATGCCCAAGAAATTGAAAATATGTCTGCTCTTCTTTAGTTTTCCAATTAAGAATGTGTAAATCTAAAGTTTCAGCCACTAAACAATGAGAAAAGAAAGTCTGCTATAAGGGGATATCTACCAGAATCCAAAAGCTCTTCTTAATTATGATATCTTTAATGGCAACTCAAACAGCTCTTGGGATAGCCACATATTCTGTCGAAGGCTATACAGGATCCTGTGCCTTTCCTTGACTGTCCTCAATTTGATTAATTTTTCCACCACCTCTGCTCATATAAGTTTGCACAAACTATCATTCAAGCTCTTTGGTCTTTATAATGTAAAAAATCTGAAACTTCCTTTGCCATGCTGTAATTAGATGAGCAAGAGACTCTTAATCTTCAAAACAAAGTTCACTCAGAGCTTCCGACTAGTTAATCCACATGTAGGGACATCTTTGGAGTACAAGGTTGGTTTGCCAACCATCAGTTTAGTTGTTTCAGAATCCTTAATCTACCGGCTCCACATAAGAGCCATCATGGAAATGCCTGCAACCAGTACAAAGAGGTTCATTGGGATAAGGAAACGAGTCCTGATATCTGATAAGGTGCCTCTAAGGGTAATCAACATGTCAATGCGGTTGCAAAATGTGGAAACAGCAGCTTTTGTGGATTTATATTGCTAACAACACAGTACCATTATGGTCATAATATCAATTCCTAAACTTAGAAGCTTAAAAACCACTTATTTATGTTTTGTTACCACTGTATAAATTATGGCTAGAACCCAATCATTCGTGATTAGGTACTTCATATTATTAATCTTGTTATAGGTGGTTCCACAGATGTGTTGTCTGTATATATATTTGGAAAACCAGCTGTTTAGGTGTAGATATTATGTTTGAAGTAATTCTAAACAGTGTTCGTTTGAGAGGTGGCATTTGATTGTTCTTAAACTGTTTAAGAGTCTATTGAAATGCATTTGATTAAATGCTTCGGTGCTGCTTAAGAGATTAGACACATGATGTTACAAAGAAAGATCCAAAAAGCAAGCTAAAGAACATGTGCCAGTCCATTCAGAAAATTCGCTACATGAAAAGACAGTCTGTAAAACATAGTTGTAATGCATTTTGAAGGATTTGAGAAGTACTACGTGCTTAGTTTTTTTAATCTTTTCTTTAGCTTTTTGAATTTTTTTCTTCATATGAGTTCTCATGGTTGTATTTCGCATTATTTGAGCGAATTCTTAAAAAATAAGCCTTGAAAAGACACACAGGTGGTGAAGATCACAAAAAATTGGGGAAATAAGAGTTACAATAGTTTATTTCATACTAGGGACTTGGGTGGATGGTAGGAATCACACAGTGATAAGTTTCTAGTGGCTTCAAGTAGCTGTCTAGTGTTATGGAAGTGATGCAGACACTCAGCCCAACATGATTCAACTTAATAAAATACAGCCAATAGTTAGGGGAAAAAACCACAGGCATCTTAACGAACATTCTCAGTTACACAAAAGCTCAGAAAAATAACCAGCCATAACTGTGACAAGATATAAAATATAGTAACATTATATTTCCATATCAAAAAGCTTAAACATGGGCTTTTGTCTCCTCATGCCCAATATTTCAAACTCTCCGTAAGTGTCCTTCCCAATCTTCTCAAACTCTCTCTATTGGTTAGAGGGCCTTCCCTATTTGATTTCTAACTCTTATCCTAAATCTGGGGATTGGTTGGAATGTGCCTCCTAAATCATAGGAGTCAGTTTTGCATCATTCTCCCTTTCTTTTTAAAAATTCTAAATTTCAACAAATAAAATACTAAGAAACTTAACAACCTAACTATTACATTTTTTTTTTCAATGTGAGATTGTTGTTTATTCCACAAAAGAGTTAGGACTGTGCCCATGCTAATTTTTAATTAAGAGACTAGGAAAAAATGAAATCTTTCCTTATTTAAATGGATGAGGAAAAAATAGAATCTTTCCCTATTTAAGTGGAGCAGCTACTGCTTAAAAAAGGGGCTAAAATAAGCAGCAGCTGCATATAGAGAACAATGATATGTGGCTCCATATATTTTCTTCCCTCTATTTTAATTGTTTCCACTTTTTTCTCCAAAATTTAATTGCAATAACTATTATTAATAATATCATTTTAAAATACAATTAAAGAAGGGTAGTAAAAAAGAAGCAGCGAAACAGGGTCGCCAACTCCACAATTTATTACTTAAAAGGTGAAGCAGTGGCTGGCTAGCTGCATGGGGACCTGCCTTAAGCCACCATGTTCCCTTCCACTAGATTAGATATCTTTTCAAATCATCACATTTTTTCTTCTTCCATTGGAAATTGCCATTACTCTTTGTATCACTTATACTAGCTCCTATTATAAAAATTTCCCATAGGTGCCTTCTCTTCTACATTATGCCATTTAGATATGCTTTCCATATCATATTTTGTAAGGTAGGGTTCATTAGTGTGATGTTGTTCACAAGACAAATCCTTTTGGACATCTTCCTTTAGACCATAGTTGTACATATCTTTACTCTCCTAATCATCCTAGTTTCCTCCTTAAGATATGATGATCGTCTACTCTTTTTTCATTACCAATGGGATTCCAAGACAATCCTCTAGCTGCTTTGTGTTCTCTAGAACCAAAAAATCTTCATCACACATGGGGTTCCCAAAGATCTCCATCTCTACTATGGCTTCCTCTCCAACGTGGACTGTTGCCATGGCTACAAGATTTTGGGCACAAGCTGCATTCTCTCTCATTGCAGTCTTCCAACTCTTCTCTTTCTGCATTGTAATCTTCAATGCTTCCCCCTTCTTCAGGGTTACACAACTCAACGGCTCCATCAAACTCAACTATATTTTTATCTTCATCCCATTCAGCTGTTTTTGTTCTCTCTTTGTTCTCTCTAGCTCTTGAAAGATCTCATTCAAAGGTCTTTTATTTACTAACAATTCCACCAACTCTTCAAGGGATTCTATCTTTCCCTGCTCTAAGAATGCCACTTCTTGTCTAATCCTTGACTCAATAGGGAGCTTTCCCCTCTGAGAATAGTTCTTGCTCATAAGGTGAATAGTTCTTTTCACCATTCTTTCCCACCTTATTACAACTCTTCAATATCTTTGTTGTAGATTTTTTTTTTCTCTTGATTGTTGCATGCCTCATAATCTTCCAACATGCACCATAACTCCTCCAACTTGAATTCTAATTGTTGCAACTCCTTTTGTTGGTGCTTTGATAACTTCTATTGCTACCTTTGCTTTATATACTTTTCTACCCTGTTTATCCTCTTTCGTACATTTTGATACAACTCCATATCTAGATCCACAACACTAAGATAGAGCTGCAACTCTCTTCTCTTCCCTTCTAAATAAAGAGTCTACTGACTAAATGTCAACATCTTTTTAAAAAAAAAAAAATTATTACTCTTCGTCCCTCCAAATAAATTAACACAAACTTGAAGAACAAAGTTGCGAAATAATATTTTGTAAACCAGTAGTCAATAAGTTCACAATCTTCAACTTAAACAACTATGCAAAAAAAATAACTAACACCCATAACATGCAATAACAAAAGGCTTCACAAAGTCTACTTCTTACCATTATTGCCCTTTAACAATCACAACTCTCATAATAACTGTTGCAGGTAACCAATTATTTATAATCATGGAAATTGTCTGCACCCTTCACAAATCAATACTAAGCTTCTCTATCAACTTGACAGCCTAAAGAAATGTAGTTGGCTGCGAAAATTCCATGCTACTCTTAACATACACAACTAGATGAACAATCTTCTACACTCAACTGTTGAATACTTCAATGCAACCGTAAGTTTGAATCTTGTCCTCCACAAAAGCTTGGACTTGAACAACAAGCAATCGTGGACAACATCAATCTTACTAGTAGACTTGTTATGCTCAAATGAGGCACAACAGTAGGAAGATTGCAAGATGTTGATATAACACTCTTCTTCTAGCTAATAAAATTCCTTTCAAAAGCATCCATCCCCAGCACCTTGAAGTGTTCGGATACCAAACTGATGCCCATATTTAAAATAACCAGTCATGAAACTGTGACAAGATTTAAAATATAGTAACAATATATTTCCATATCAAGAAGCTTAAACATGGGCTTTTGTCTCCTCATGCCCATATTTCAAACTCTCTGCAATTGTCCTTACCAATCTTCTTAAATTCCCTCTATTGGTTAGAAGGCCTTCCCTATTTGATTTCTAACTCTATATTTAGCAAATGCAGTTCCTAAAACACTGGATCCCTAACAACTATTTCTAAGCATAGCAATTACAGTTAAACTCTTCTCCTAAATCTGGGGATAGGTTGGATTGTGCCTCCTATATCATAGGAGTTAGTTTTGCATCAGGAAGTCCATTGATGGTTCTCACAAAGTACAATTTATTGGAGGAAGTGAGCTTTCAGAATGTCTTCCAGTTGTCATTGACACAATTCAGCAATATAGATAACGAGAAGAAGACTTCTTCATGAAACCACCTTATCATTTTGGAGCCCTTATACCACCCATTGCATTGATCTTGCACCTAAGGACATAAAATATATGATGGGTGAAAACTATGAAGAATCTAAAAATATCAAATACATTTAAAATAAAACAAGGGCTGCACTACAACGTAGTTCCTGCCAAATGCTGGTAGGGTGGGTATGGTATGGTATGGTGTCTATATGTTTGAGATTTTATGTGGTTTGAATTCTTTGATGGCTTTCAACCATATATGTGGAATGTAGTTTGTGCTATATAGTTTGGAGAGTACAATTTACGCTGTTCAGATGTAAATGATTGATAGCTATTTCAATATATATAAATTCCATGGGTTGTTTAAGATAAACCTAGTCTTTCCCTAATTTTCTCTACCGAATATGCTTCCTCAAAACAGTCTTTTGAATTGTTGTATTTAAAATATTTATATTTTTTAATTATCTTTATAATATACATAAATAATTTTATTATTAATTTTTCAACTACTTAATAAAATTGTGGGTTCTCTTCCCTGAGAAATTGCAATCCTTATTTGTATTTTGCAGGGTTGTCAAACCACCAAATTTCTGCATTGGCATGTTTGGATACTCCTTCAAAATGAAAATATATAAGAGCAAAAGAGAGCTTCTAATTGGTTGAGGAAACTATCACTACTTAAACTAAAAGTCCAATGGCAGATCACCTTGATATGGCAAATCATATATAATATTAAAAATTATTTTTAAACTATTAATTAACTTTGTATTCAAATTAAATTATAATCAACTTAAATTAATGTTGATTTAAAAATAAATAATTAAAATATTTTACATAATAGAAATAAAAATATATATTTAAAAAATTATTTAAATATGTATTTATTTTATTATAATTTATATTCTATATTTTAAAATATATTACCTTTAGTGAAAAATAAATTGTACATACATAGGTTGGATCACTTGGCTCTGCTAGGGATTTGCATGTTGTACGAATTTCTTTCTATTTATGATCTCTGTGTATCAGTTCTTCATACTACATTAATTGTGGGAACAGTAGGGGTATATGATGGCTCCAGCCAACTTTAGCTCAACAATTGATGTTGGTGTAAGAGTTGTTGTTGCGGATGTTCATGGTGCCTCCTCTGAACAAACACCCTCACAAGTTTGTTCCGAAAGTGTTTCATGAGGTATGCCCTCCCCTGATATTGTCCTTAATATCCAGGAATTTGATAGTGCTTGTGATTGGCTTGAAAATCACACTTTAATAAGTTATTTTGTTGGGAAAACTCCTCCTAAAAGCATGCTGAAAGACTGGGTGCCCCAGGCCTAGACTCCTCACAAAGTTTGACTTGATGGCGTTCAAAGCCTTACTAAGGGCTTTTTTGGTTTCATTTTTCAAACCCTACTAAGGTTGACGCAGTTTTTAGTCGTGGACCCTAGACAGTTAGGTCATCTTTGCTTGTTTTCTAGCATTGGTCTCAGGACTTTATTGTCTTTGACGACAAGAAGCTTAGGGTTCTAGTTTGGGTGGAATTTTCGGGTCTTCCCTTGCCATGCTAGTCATTCATGCAGTCCATTGTGTAAACCTTTGGCAAAGTGGTGTGGAGCATGATCATTTTTTTAATGCTCGTCTATAGAAGAGAGTCTGTGTTGAATTCGACATTTTGAGGGACCTCAAAGAAATAATGGAGATTCAAGTTGGTGCCACCACCTTCACTCAAAAGGTGTTATATCTGAACCTGCCTAAGACCTGCTATAGGTGTTAGTCGACTGAGCATAAGATCAAAGATCGCCCTCTAACGATGTGTTGCACGAAACCCCCACCGAAGGATGCTCTTGCCAAATCTATAGAGGCGGCTAAAAAAGAAGAATGGACTACTGTTGTGCGCAAAGGCAAGAGTGCCTTGGCCCCCAAGTAAGCTTCAGCGTCTATGGCTCCTCCACCAACGGTTGTCACTCTGGTGCCTTCCGTTGCCTCGACGGTTGAGCTCTAGCTTTCTCTAGCTCATGTTTCAAATCCTACCTTGCAAGGGACAAAAGCTTTTGCGAGTGTTTCTCAGCCCCCTTGGGTCTGCACTCCGTAGGCGACTTCTATGATCGTTTCCCAATCCTTGTGATGGTCTCACAACCCTTCTAGGCATGCTGAGATTTCAGATGGCAGTTTGGAGAAGTGGAGGGTTATTTCTGAGGGTGTTTCTCCTCCTAGCTTCAAGGCCAATTCAACATTTTTGCATAATAGTTTCTCTTCTCTTGGGGACGAGGATGATATGCAAGCTCAGTTTTTATGAATTTTCTCTCCTGGAATGTTCGAGGTCTCACTAACCCCCCTAGAAAATATTTTGTTCGAGATGCTAGACACAAGATCGATACCCTGGATATTCTTTGTCTCCAGGAAGTTAAAATCTCTAGTTTTTTGCTTACTGTTACTTGTCGTGTTATTTGGCCGAATGGAGTGGCTTTTTCTTCTCAGCATGAAGTTGGTTGAGGTGGTGTAGTTACTCTCATCTCCCCTCATTTGTTATTTTCTATTATTTCACACGGCTCTAACCCCATGCAAATAATTGTTTGGATTTTGTTGTCTTTTCATAATCATTCTTTTGGCATAGTTAATGTTTATGCTCCCAATGATGGTGTTGAAAGATCACACTTGTGGTGTTGGATGGCAGATCACTTGCCACCTGCCACTTGGGTTGTGTGTGAGGACTTCAATATGGTTGAGATAGCATCTGATAAAGATGGGATTTTACCATTTAAATGGATAGTTAGGGAGAGAGAGGCACGATACTACATACGTAATCAATTGGGCCTTTTTTATCCCAATGCTAACCATCGCCATCTTGGTGGGGTTTGGCATACTTGGTCCAATTTTAGAGCCGGATCTAATAGGATTTTTAAGAGGCTTGATCGTGCCATGATCACTACTCAATCTTTTTTCTTTTTTCTTTTGAAGATTGGGAATTACCTATCATTCCCTTAATTGATGTGGCCTTTTCAGACCACTATTTCATCATCTTTACTATTGAATGGTAGACAGCTTAGAGGCATCCTTGTAAAACACATTTTTTTCTCAACACGTCACTTCTCCAGCATGAGCCCACTTTGGTTCACATTTTGCGTGTTTGGAATTTGGAGCCTAGACCCTAGAATCACATTGGCTGGATTTAGTGGTGGAATGATGCCATCACCCGTATGGCAAGGTTTCTCTACATTTATGGTAGACAACTTGCCATGTACTGTCGGCGTTCATATGACGCCACCACCAAGGCTCTTTGTGATGCCTCTGAGGCTTTGGCCTTGAATCCTTTTGATTTTGAACTCCAACTCCAGCTGGCTAATCTTTGTCACCAGAAGAAAATTGCAGAAACTATGCTGCCAAAGGAGAGAAAGTTAAGGCTCGCCTTCATTGGCTTGAAGTTGGTGACCAAGCCTCTAAGGATTTTTTTCAGGCTCTTAGAGCTTGTCATACCTCTGTGGGGATCAAGAAAATCAAGGAAGGTCAAGTGGTCTTATATGAGCTTCTAGATATTCTTCAAGCTTTTGTTGGACATTATGAGCATGTGTTCACAGCGCAAGGAAGTTTTGATGTTAGGGACCAAGCTTTGAAGGATTGTATTGATGTTACTCCTAACTAGCTCTCGATTGAGCATCATGCTTTTTGTGAACAGATGCTCACCCTCAATGACCTCAAGGAAGCCATCTATTCCATGGTGAATGACAAGGCTTCTAGGTGTGATGGGTTTCCTTGTGAATTTTATAAATCCCTTTGGGATTGTGTTGGCCCTGACCTGCAGACGGTTTATTTAGATGTATTTCATTCCAAATCTATTGGTAGCATTATTAATAAAGGAAATATTAAATTCATACCTAAGGCTGGAGATCTTGAGGATATTTTCAATTGGAGACCCATTACCTTGCTCAATGTCTCTTGCAAGATCATTGCTAAAGCCTTGGCCCTGAAGGTTCGTCACATCCTACCTTTGGGTGTTTGGCTAGGGAAAACTAGGTTCATCAAATCTAGATATATTCTTGACAACATTATTGCCATCTGGGAAGACATGGAATGGACTAGTAAATCCAAGCAACAAGCTATCTTTCTCAAGATTGATTTTGCCAAAGCCTATGATTGCATTGAATGACCCTTCATTCTTGCTATGCTTTAGGCTCTGCGGTTTGGTCCCACCTTCATTTAATCTGTTCAAATACTTTTTGGTGATACTTCTTCCTACATAACCATTAATGGGCATCAATCTAAAGATTTTGACCTTTTTAGATCCATCCACTAGGGATGCCCTTTAGCACCTGCTCTTTGTATGCTTGTTGTTGAAGGCTTTGGGTATTTCCTTGCCAACACAGTCTCTTCTGGCATTGTCAAAGGTATTTCCTTGCCTGAGTCACATGCCCATCTTGTCAATGGAAATTTTGTCGATGACTCTTTCCTCACTCTTCTTGAGGACGAGGAAAATATTTCCAATGCTCTCCAATGTTTGGATACTTAATAATTATTTTTCTTAGGCATCTTAATAGGTTCTTTTTTGGTGTTTAATTTTCTATTATGGGATTATGGTCTTGTTTGTATAGATAATCAGAAATCTAGAAGCATAAAATTTATTATTAAAAATGGATCAGATAAATGAACATGCATGCTTAATGTGTCTTTGAAAAGTGTAGAGGTAGGAGAGTATGCTCTTGTCGATGTAGACAATTAGAAATCCAGACCCTTGAAACTTTTCTATTTGTTGCATGTGTACCTTTTAGTGGGCTTTCCATTGAGGAAAAAATCTCATGGGAATGACTCAAGCGAGAATAGGCAGACCCACTACAATCAAAAGCCTCCTTTTGAGATTAAAGTCTTGGAGGATGTAGCTATATCTATTCTATTTACGCTGATATATGTAGGGCTTAAGGGCCTCACTCTTATGTGTGGGACTGCATTATCTTGGTACTCATAGGACATTCTCATGTCTCAATCCTATTTATGGGACTACGATAGAATATACTTTTATATGTGTAGGGATGAGAGGCCTCAATCCTATATGTAGGATTACCATATATGATTACTTGTAGGGCTATAGACCTCAATCTTGCTTGTAGGACTACAAGGGATAGTTATGAATGGAAACCCTTACTAAACACCTCAGGTTAGAAGCTACCTGGTTCACCTCTAAAAGGTTGATAATCTTTGTGAAAGGAAGATAGTAACTCCCCCAAGATCACTTGCCATATCGTGCCCCCATTAGCATTTGGAGTCGACTAATATGACATTGAGAGATCCATTGCATTTTCTCCAATGGTCGTATTCTAATTAGCTATCGGGTGTGTGTACCTGAGTTTGCAAGCAAAGGTTTTCTTCCTATGCCAATTTCTTTAGGCTAGCTTATGTTTGGATTCCCCTTTATGTTGTGTGTCTGTTAATCATTAAACCATTAAACCATTTGACAAATAGACCAAAAATACTAAAAACCAAAACAACACTGGATAACTTAAAAACTTGGAAACTTGTAAAAAAATGATCAAAAAATTTCAAAAATCAGTGGCAAAACCCTCTTGTCCTACACATCTTGATCATTGCTAAAATCCCATCATACAAGTTACTACCCATTTCGATATTGCCAGCATTGCATCATCTAATCTTTCTAGTTTATTGTCTTGGACCTCCTTCTATGTCGTATGATCCTGCATTTTGTTGTATGAACATGTGAATGTTTGGGATTAGAGAGCTTATCTTGACCCGATTTTCCATTTTCAGACATGCACGAACACTTCTTGATTAGTCTTGTGGTCAGTATACCTCTATCTGAGAACTTATACCTATGACTTGATAGAACATCTACCTAGTTTGTCGATCCCTATCCTAATCTGTGAGTGAACTTGTCTTGTCTCCCATCCAACCAACATCAATTGGCCTTAGTTCCATCAAGTTTGGAGCCGATAAAATCAATCAATCTTTCATCAAATCATGTTGTCTAAACTTGAGTCACAATTCTCACTTACCTAGGCACCTTAGCCTTAACTCTAATACCTTGTACTTAGTTTGTCATCAAATCTTATCAGCTTTACCAACAATCAAAACCTCAATCTGATCATCTATTCATCTTTTGAAACAAATTTTTCTTTCTCATCCTGGATTTGATTATCATATTTTATCACTCTCAAGCTATCAATCACATCAATTTTTCATGCCTGTCCAAACTAATAGATCTCGTAGACACTCTAAAGAGAGAAAGAAGAAAAAAAATCTCACAATGGCTAAAACTAAATGGGCTAAATCTTGCACTCCTAGCAACAAGGAAGAAGATATTCTTATTGCAGCCATATCAAAATAGATCTAATCTTTGAGATCTAAAATTCAAGACCTAAAGGAAAAAAATGATACATCATCCAACGAGTACTCATTGAGCTCAATTTTGCCTTCCATCTATGATCATGATTCATCCATATCTTCATCTTCCTCAAATAAAAATGTTACTTCACAATCTCATATTAATCTCATCTGTGATCAAGAGCCTACTTCAAGATCTCAAGAGAATCCATTTTTTTTTATCAAGAATCTTTTCAATAGATTTATGATGCTCCAATATATGATGAAGATCTTGAAGAGGAAGTTACATCACATTTAGTTGAGAGTCTTTTATATCATTCCTATGACTACAACAAATTAAATCCCCATGATCTTGAATCTGACATCTCTACAAGTTCAATGGATAGATCATTCACCCCTTTGGGACAATCTACGAATCAGCCTTGAAAGAGCTTCTGAAAACAATCTCATCATGCTACCTCAAGTTTCATCATGTGGAACCTCATTTGTGAGTACCTATTGTTCCTATCATAGAAATAATGAGCATAAAAATTCAGGTTGTATGGAGTTGAAGCATAAAATCTAAGATCTAATTGATGATGGAATAATTGAAATTGAAAATATTAATGAATCATCTAATGAAGATACTACTCTCAAGATTGATCAATATCACGAACCTATGTCTATTAACGGTTGTCATACAACTTCTACTTCTAATGTGCAGTCACCTTCTAAAAAATTTCAGCTATCCAAAGTTCCTACATTGAACAAATAACCTAATGCTTTTCATGTTGACTATGTCTACCCTCATAGGCTACCTTTAAAAGAGATCCAAGATAACTTTCCTCTTTCTGCAAGTCTTTTCCATATCTAAAAGAGCATGAACCCCAAGCTTCCATGTACTTCAACACCTCTCAAAGCTACTCTAAATGATCCTTCATCAACCCTTCAAACATCTCTCACCTAGATCCAAAATCCTACCTTGTCCTTGGAAGTGGCTCCATGTCAAGATGATAATCCAAAAGGTGAAGAAACAAGTCTTAATGAAGATCCAAATTAAGACATCCATCCCCATCCAATAATTGACCAAGGTACCATGTCCCAAGTGTCCAATGATAACCCAATCATACCCTTTACCTTCTTTCAAGAAGATATCCCTCCATCTCAAGAGCCACATATCCCTCCACTTCCTTAAAAAATCAAGCACACAACACTCTTCCTATGCTATCCAAAGATCCTTGTCAAGATCATAGTATCCCCGCATCCTCTTGTTAGACTCCTCCATATATACCTAAAAAATTTCCTATTCTTCCACATCCTTTGCATAAGAAGAAATCCCCTCAAGTTTCAGCTACTCCTATCAAAATTTCTACTATCAAATATACTCATGAGCATATTGGTGTAAAAATTAATCATAAAGATGAGAGCCTTGACCACATAGATCACTCTAAAAATGTTGATATCCCTATCGATTACCCTTTTGCATCCTCCAAATCCATCCTTGGTCTCTATATCCCAAAGCTAAAACCCTCAAACCTTCCATCTATATTGGGTCCTTATATTACTTCATCCATCACACTTGTCACTCCTATCTTTTCATCCACATACCCTATCTCCTATCAAGATAAAAAAAAGACATGCATCATTGAAGCCTTCATATCAACCTATCCATATGAACCAACCATATCAGTCTTATTCATCCATAATTACCAAGTCTTTTGGAAGCATTTTGGATGTCAAACAAAAAAATTAGAAATATAAGAATCCACTTATATATTAAGATCACTATGTCCTATCTAATCGACATGTGCCTACAAAGAAAAAAGAGCTATTCAAAAGACCACAAAAGTCCATCAAGCAAAGAAGAAAAACATAAAAGAAAATATGGGTTCCTAAATTTATCTTATTGAAGAAGTGCATCCTAAATTATTCAAAAGGAAAGACAAATCAAAAGCTATGTGGATTCCCAAGTCTCTCTTAAAGGACTTGGAGACAGAAAAAAAAAATCAATGTTGGCATCTAAGCTAAAAGGTGTTGTAGTAGCATACTCTTCAGTTGCAACTTGTTTATTGAATGGTGGAAGTCTTGGAATGGTAACAATAGTTGGCTATATAATAGGCACCAATGGTACCAAAGGTTGAATCTCTACAATAATAGGCATTGATGGCCTAGGAGCTAACACACCAGCTTGTATTAAGCTATTTCCAACTTGTATAGAAGTATCAAATGTTGCTGGTAATGTAGTTCCTCCCATAGATTGAATCTGAATTGATATATTTTTATCTAATGCTTTCAGATAAAAAAAAATGCATACTCATTAGATGATTTAATTGCTACTGGTATCCTATTCCATGTTTTCTTGAACCTATGGTTGAAATCAGTAATGTTCTCATCAGGTGCTCTTTTGATGGTAGTCAATTGCTACACAAGAGACAAATGATTAGATTTGTCTTCAAACATGTCTTTTTTTGTGTTTTCTTTTCCTCTATAATGTTTTTGTAAACAATCTTGAGAGTTTATTCAATTGACCATTAATAACATTATAAAAACTTTATCATATTGACATTACATATATTTTATCTATTCATTTCAAGAAAATATTGAAGCTAAAACTAAATCTAATTTACTCTATTAAAATTATATACACTTAGCTTGAATGGAGCATATTGATATGGTCTCGTACTTGATATAAATAATTTTATCACATTGAATCACTATAACAATGAAATAAAAGGCAATATCCATTTATCCTTTCCATTTCTTTGAGAAACAATACAATGATAGTATAAAGAAAATGAAGTAATTCTTTTACATTATTTTCATCATAAATCTAATAAATTTTCTTGGAGTAAATATACATTTTCTCACAACAATGATTCCATGCAACAAAATTACAACATTAAAACAAAAAGATTGGAGTGTCCCTCCAATTCAAAGTGACAACAATACAACACCATCTCTTGCTCCCAAAATGACACCAACATGAATTTGGCCACCAAAACCTACAAAAAATAGAGCATAACCATGGAATGCTCACTTCCCATCCTAGGTCTCTAAGAGACCACCCCCAAGATTGGAGAACCAATGCTAAAAAGGAATACACACATACAAAACTCACAAATACTTTTACACAACAATAAACTACCACAAGACTTGGCTTCACAAATGGGTCACCTATAGACCCATATAAGAGGGTGAAGGTGGGATTTTCAAAGAGGATATTGTCATACCAATGAAATAAACAACCATGAGTTTTCCATGCCTTCCAAAGGATACATTAACAGATTTTCCATCCACAAAACTTCACTCCTTATCACCCCCAAATGTAAAAATAACAAGTATGGCTTTATGGAGCCCATACTCCATGAAATTATTCTCTTCTCCAAGAGAAGAGGCTCTCAACTACTATGGCAAGCCCAACTAACCCCTTCACCCAAGGACACTACTTCCCTACCAAGGGTGAGTGATGCCTTGTACACCCATGAACAACATACCATTCAAAGACAACAAGAAAATAATGCAAGACTTTTCATACCAAATACTTACAAAACATCAACAACAATTCTCATAACAAGAAATGCATACAATCCTACATATTTATTTGACACAAACAATAACTAATCTACAAGATGCAAGAATTTTTCCTTCATGGAAAGAGCACCAACCTTACTCCAATGCTAATGGAAAATGAGGTTTGAGAAGAGCCCTTTTCCTTTTTCTTTCTCCTTTTTTCAACTCCAAAACCCTAAGTTTCTCTAAAGTTAGAGACTGGGTGAACACCCACTAAGTCTCACAAAGCCCTCTAAAAAGGCCTCCAAAATCCTACTCACCCACTAGGAATAAATGTGAGTTGACTACTAGTCCTTGGACTTCCTTCTTATCCCCTCTCATTAATGAGAGTTTAACTAGGAGTGTGGAACAAGTCAAGTTCATGTGGCCTTCTCCATTTTCACCACTTTTAAAAGGTAGCCTTTTTGGAGTGCCATAAATGTGATCTAGACCTTCCTATAGGAAAAATATAACCCCTAACTCAAGGTACCCCTACATGGTTAGCTTATTTTAACTAAAAAAGAACTCTAGGGTCACTTTTAAGCCCTCTAAAGTCCAACTAAGGTTTGAATACGAAATTAAACTTGATGGGGACCCTACAACACATCTATAAGCAAGTGGAATTAACTTAGGCATTCTATTAGGTTGGCTATCTCTTTCCAAGCCCCAATTGACATGTCCCTATCCAAAGACATCACAAGTGTCAAGTGACAGTATAAAATACATTTCACATTTACAAGTGACATATCTAAATAAAAAAATGAATTTAATCTAACAACATACATACAAATTATGTTTACAAATAAAACACATTACAACAAGGTTTCAATCTCTTCAATAGATTAAACCTTGGATTTCACTTTTGCGCATAGGTTTAGCCCTGATTCTCTGAATAGTTCCATGGTTTCTTTCCTACACACTAAAGAGCATCAGTAGTCCAAAGAAAAATCACATATATATATCAAATCAATATTACATAATTGCATACAATATTCGACATGCATAGTTCAAATTTTAGTTACTCTTCTATTTCTAAGATAACTTTCACACATAGTACTTTGCATAATTATAACATCATGATATACTCATCAATATTATTTCTTAAACTTAAAATATAATTCTTGTAACATTTAATCTAACCATGATTTAGTCATCCTCATCAAAATATACATTCGAGCATACATAAACATAAATCAACAAGTATAATCTAGATCCAATCAGCATCATAAGTAAAATCCACATAATACAAATCATCATAAGGCATAGATGACATAAATAATTGTGCAATCGATCAAAAGCGTATCAAAATATCGAATCATAAAGTACCAAAATATGAATGTCTCACTAGTGCTACGATGGGTCAAGGTGGGGCCTCACAACATCTCAAACTCCTTTCTCATCTCTTCAGCAAATGATTTAGACATTGATTTATTTCCTCCAAATATAATATCATAAACATAAATTTCAACAATCAAAATCTTATCAGTACTATCACATTTCAAATACAAATTGCTATTGTCACTTGTCTTTTAAAATTCAATCTTGATTAAATATGAGTGTAATATTTCATACCATGCTCGGGGTGCTTGCTTCAAACCATAGAGTGCCTTGTGTAGTGTGCATACCATATCCTTGCTAGAATTCTCGACAAATCCTTCAGGTTGTTCAATGTAAACTTCTTCTTCAATAATTCTATTAAAAAATGCAGACTTAACGTCCATTTGATAAACTTTGAATTTTTTATAGGTAGCATATGCAAGTAGAATTCTTACACCTTCTAATCTAGCAATAGGGGAAAATGTCTCACCATAGTCAATACCTTCTTGTGCATACCCTTTGCATACTAGTCTGGATTTATTTATGATCACATCTCCATTTTCATTTAGTTTATTCCTGAAAATCCACTTTTAACCAATAACATTTTTATCCTTAGGTCTCGGTACCAATGACCAAGTATTGTTCTTTTCAATCTGATCAATCTCTTCTTTCATTACATTAATCTAGTCTTCATTTTCAAGTGTATCCTTGACTAGTCTTGGCTCAAATTCAGAAATCAAACATGTATTGTCTCTTAACTTACTTCTTGTCATGACTCCTTCATTCTTGTCTCCAATAATTTTTCTCGGTGAGTCGTGTCTCCTCACATAGTTTTCTAAAACAGGCTCAGTAGACTGTTCATCAGTATTTTTATCTCTTAGTGGAGGCTCAACTTGTTCCTCAGTTTATTCTTGTAGCTCAGTTAAAGTACCATAAATCCCTTCTTGTACATATATAAATCTTTGATAATCTTCAGGTTCCTTTTTACTATCTTCTTCATTTCTTTCTACAAATTCATCAATCCTCACATTTGCACTTTCCACAATTTTTTTAGTAGCCTTAATCAGACATTTATAGGCTTTTCTCTTTGTGGAGTATCCTAGGAATATACCTTCATCTCCTTTAGAATCAAACTCTCCATTCCTAGCATCTTTCAGTATGTAACACCTCCTTCCAAAATTTTTAAAGTAACTAACATTCGGTGTATACCCATACTAGAGTTCATAAGGGGTTTTATTTGTACCTTTCTTCAACTGTACTTGGTTGAGAGTGTAGACAACAGTACTAGTGGCTTCTCTCTAGAATGTTTGTGCAACCTCTTTGTCATTCAACAATGTTCTAGCACAATCAACTATAGATATGTTCCTTCTTTCAGTTGTGCCATTTTGTTATGGAGTCCTCGGTGTAGATACTTGCCTTTTAATTCCATTCTCATTGCAAAAGCCAGTAAATTCCTCAGAGATAAATTCACCTCCTCTATCTAATCTTAAGCATTTCAATTGCCTACCTGTTTCCTTCTCAACTCTTGCCTTGTACCATTCAAACATTTGGAATGCATCAAACTTTTATTTTAGAAACATTACCGACATCATTCTTGACTAGTCATTAATAAATAAAATGAAATACCAATCACCATAATAACTTTGTATTCTCATAGGACCACAAAGATTAGTATGAACTAATTCCAAAATACCATTAGATGAGTAAGACTTTCTTGAGAAACTTGATTTGGTCATCTCACCAATCTGAAATTCCTTATGCATCACTTTATCAGGTTTTCTTAATTTCGGTAGACCTCTGACTCTATCCTTTTTTCTCACCTTAATCATGTTATCAAAATTTACATGACAAAGTCTTTTGTGCCATAACCATACATCCTCAAATTTAACAAACAAGAAACTTTTTGTAACAATATCAAGGTAAAATAGGTTA
Organism: Chamaecyparis obtusa; assembly: GCA_027943335.1. Taxonomy (NCBI): domain Eukaryota; kingdom Viridiplantae; phylum Streptophyta; class Pinopsida; order Cupressales; family Cupressaceae; genus Chamaecyparis; species Chamaecyparis obtusa. Next base: position 1,065,809 of record BSBK01003265.1, read on the forward strand.
CCTTTAGATTGTCCACCGGTTCCAATCAAATCTCCATCAGTACCATAGATCTTCACTTTTTTTTTTCTAAAATTCTAGTTGGTTGTTCATACTCTTCTAGGCTCTCAAACTTATCAATATCATCAGTCATGTGATATGCACAACCACTATCAATAATCCAAGGGTCAGTTTTTCTAACATAATAAATAAGATCTTTTTCATCTTCATACCTCTCTTCTTCTGAATCATCCTTCATGGCAACATAGATAACTTCCACACTTTCTTCTATGTCATCAGATTCATCATCAGTTACTCCTTCCTTGGCTAGATAGCATGATTTATTTCTTTTGTCCTTGTAGTCTCTAAACCTTTGATATCTATTTTCCTTCTTGTTACTTTTATCATTCCTATCATTTTCGGGACATCTAGATGCAATGTGACCAATCTTGTTGCAGCTAAAATATTTTAGAGGCAGTTTACCTTTATACTTTCCTTTTCCTCTTTGTAGCCTCTTTTCCAGTAGTTCTTCCAACTCTTGTTTTTCTTTCTCTTCAGTTAGGATACTGTCATAGTCACTTCCATATGAACTATTGTGATTCTCTCTTTCTTTTCTTGAATTATCAATGCTTAGAGATGACTTAAAGGATGTTTCAATGGTCGTTAGACTATTATCATAATTACTAAGTTCAAATGCAATCATCTTATCGATTAAAGCATCAAGAGTAACAGTCTTATTTGGTATGGATCTTCGTTCCTGAATACCAAATACCTGAATAGCATACTTGGATGAAAGAGTTCTCAAAATTTTTCTTACCACTTCTTCTCTAGTTAATGTTCCACCAACACCTATGATGGCATTAACCATTTCCTTAATTTTGAAACTATATTGAGAAATATTCTCTTCATCTTTCATTCTCAAAATTTTCCTCTGAGACTATCAACCTTATCTTTTTGTACATGCAGATCACCTCCATAAACAAGTGCAAGCTTATCCCACATCTCTTTTTTAGTAATACAGTCCTTAATGTCATTGAATTCAACATCAGTCAAGGAGGAAGCAATTTCAATTATTAGCGAGTTGTGTTCCTTCTTTTCTCTCATTTGATCAACTATCATAGGTCTAGGAGGTGGTGGAGTGTAGTCATTACCCAAAAGGTTGAGTGCAGATTCTCCAATTGAGATAGGTATAACCTCATCCTAATTTTTCATGTTGAGAAACTTTCCTTGTTCATCTTAGGTACTTTTCTCCTATACACTTTAGATCTTTTACTCAAGTATTTCAAACTTATCCCTTTAGATTACTTAGCTCTGATACCAATTGTTTTATTACAGAGAGTGGGGGGTGAATCAACAATACTTGATTCTCTATACCTTAAAAAAATTCTCTGATCAAAATCAGCGTCAACTCGGTCAGACACACTTCACTATTTACTGACAAAAATAAGTTAACTTTATCAATCAACAATAAAAATCACAGTAAACATTCAACACATATAACACCAATATTTAATGTGAAAACCCAATTTGAGAAAAACCATTATGAGAATTGTCACCCACTAAAGAAATACTCTTCTGAAGTATGCTTAGTTAAAATCCAATCTGGTTAAAGATTACAATACACATTGTTAAATGTGACCCAGTTAATGGATTTACCTAAGATCTGTTAGGATCTTCACCCTATTAGGAGTGGTTTGGTTAAAAGTCTTTAATCACTCTTTTAGAATGTTACCTTTTGCAAAGATTTTAAAATAAGACTGTTAGGTCCACTTAGTTAAGAGATTTTTCTGATACAAATGTTAATAAGTAACAACATATAAATTGACATGTAAATCTGCAACTATCTTTTTCATAATCAAATCCTTTGTGTGCTCTTTATCTTCACTCTAATCCTTCATTTTTTCACTAGCTTCAACACTTCATCAAACTCATATTTCTAACTCAGATTCAACCTTTTACTTCTTCACTGCATCAGTTGGTGACTCATCAACCCTTCAAATTGCCAACCTTTTGTCCATACAATTTCATCCTTTATATAGACATTTTTTTGCCACTTGATCTCCTTTATCACATTTTTCTTTGATCTCAACCATCCAATTCACTTCATACACTAATCCAATGAATATAGATCTCGGTAAAATGTTTTATCATCACCTCAGAACTTGAACTTTCTTGGAACTTGTACCTTCTTTTTTTGCTTCTTAAATTTGTACCATAGATCATCACCTTGAATTTTCTTGATCGTAGATCTCTTCAACTAACTCTTCCTCATCATCAGAATCTTCCAGCTCAACATAGCTCAACATTAAATGTTGTTCTAATCCTTGCATTTTATTTATGTTCCTTGCTCAGTGGTTAACTCTTTTCTTTCAACTAAATTTTGGTTTATCTCACTCGGTAACTGAAACCTTCTACTCAGTGTCTTGAGTTCCTTTCTCTTTACCAAAACTTACTTTCCTTTTACCGAATGAATTTTTCTCCTCGGTAGCCAAACTATTTTGCTTGCCGACTTGACTAATCTTCTTTACTGACTTGATATAATTAAATATTTGGTAGAAAATAACTATATCAACATAACCTTAACATTGTCTGATATGTATCTGTTTTCCAATTAAGTTCTTCATCTTCACAACATTTTCTACTCGGTGTCTTGAGTTCCTTTCTCTTTACCGAAACTTACTTTCCTTTTATCGAATGACTTTTTCTTCTTAGTAGCCAAACTATTTTGCTTGTCGACTTGACTAATCTTCTTTACTGACTTGATATAATTAAATATTTGGTAAAAAATAATTATATCAACATAACCTTAACATTGTCTAATATGTATTTGTTTTCCAATTAAGTTCTTCATCTTCACAACATTTCACTTCTTCTTCTTCATAACTCATTCAACTTATATCATACTTTGAATGATATGGCAACTCAATATAAATCAGAAATCAATTGCTTGACACCAATGACAAGATAATAACTGATCTAATCTCTCTACTATCTTGTATACCTCTTATCTTAGTCGTTCTTCATCATCATCACCATCAGTTATAGTAACAATAGATATCTTGTGTACCATACTCATCAACATATGGTAGGCTTATGTTTTTCGTGGTATTCACCAAACTAGACATTGTGCAAGCAATGGGGGTTTTTAGTTGGTACATGCTAAATCCTAGTACTTATCATTGGACAATTGTGAAGTGGATTCTTAGATATCTAAGAGGCACTTTAAATGCTGTTATCTATTACAATGGTATTAGTCTTCAAGTAGATAGGTATGTGGATGCATATTTTGGCAAAAATAAAGATAGGAGAAAGTCTACTATAGGTTATGTTTTCTCCTTAATTGGAGGTCTTGTTAGCTAGGTATCAAAGTTATAGATAGTGGTGGCACTGTCAACTACTAAAGCCGAATATATGGCAGCAACATAGGCTAGCAAGGAGGCATTCTGGATTCATAGGCTTTTGGGTGAGTTACAAGTAAAATAGTACACAATGGTTTTACATTGTGACACCCAAAGTTCTATTCACTTAGCACAAAACTCAGCATATCATTCCAGAACAAAGTATATTGATATTCAGTATCACTTTGTTTTTGAAGTGGTGGAAGGGGGACAAATATCTTTAGCCAAGATTCACACTAATATCAACCCTACAAATATTATGATGAAGGATATTGGTAGAGAGACACTCATTTGGTGCAAAACTTCTCTTGATCTACAAATTACCTGATAACAGGTAGAATTGACAATGGTCTTTTAGTAGAGGAATTTCATAAGTTTGTAATTTGACTTCAAGTGGGAGAATGTTGGAATGTACAATTATCATGGAGAGTCCACTAGCTTTGGTTATGTTTAAAAGTGACTTACTACTATAAATAAGGTTTTATGAGTTCTTATTATAAATAGTAAGTCATTTTGTTCACTTACCAAAAATAGTAATTTTTACAAGTGCTATACAAGTAGTTGTATGAGTCATACTTACTAAATTTTAGTAAGTGGCCTGTAATTAGGAGTCTACAAATTGGTTGTTATATGCAACTCAAAGTCATGTTTGGAGACACAATTTAAACATTGTTCTAACTATGAAAATTACTGAGAAATAACATTGAAAGATATTTGCTTGTGGTTTTTTCCTTAGTATAATTTTACCAAGTGTTTTCCACGTAAATATTATGTTATGTATATTTTATGTTCTCTACAATTTTCTGCACTTGTTAATTTGTAATAATTTCCTCTCTGTGCATCATTTCTAAGTCTATAGTTTCATATTGAATTTTACTTTTGTATGTATGTTTTTTTATGTTGATGATTCTCAATTTCTTAGCTTTTACCTAGTTTTTGCATTTTCATATCTAAATCATTATCCACTCATTCAAAACTCAAAAGGGAACAATTAGTAACAAAGCTTAGTTCTCCTATATGATTAAAGTTGAGTATAATTGGTTGTTCCTCAATGAAAAAGTTTGGAGATGGTTCTTAGTTTTCATTCTTAGGCTAAACTCTATTTTCCTTCTTTTCATTTAGTTTTTGAAATAAGTAATAATTTAATTATTTTAATAAATAATAAAGATTATTTAAATAAAAATAAGTATTTTCAAATAATAAAATAATAATAAATAGAAATATTATTTAATAGCTATTTGTATTGTCATTATTCATCTATTAATTTAGTTTTTAGCTTGATGGTAGAGATGGGCCCTTATAATCACACATTATCTTGACATAAACTAAATAAAGTTGATGACGACAAAAAATTAATGGAAAAAATGTTTGATCAATGCATGGATTTTAATCATTATATCTTTAAAAAGCGAGCACAAAAATATAACAAGTTGTGTTTGAAAAATAAATAGTCTTTTGAGCCAAATAGGTTTGGAGAGGGTCATTTTGAAAGAGATGGTTGAACAACTCTTGTAATGGGGCATGACAACAAAAATTTGTTTTGGGTGATTCCATAGAGGTAGTGAAATATCTTCTTGTCTTCAATATTGAGGTGATTGTTTTCCTTCTTGCTCACCATTATAACTATTTACAACTTCTTTGTATGACAACATTTTGACACATGATTAATGATATGTAATCTAGAGGCAACTAAAAGTATAGGGTCTACATTTATAAAGTGAGTATAAATATATTTAAAAAATAACTTCAATGTCTAGTATATATGTTGTGAATAACTTAATTTTTCTATAAGTGCTAGTAGGTGGTTAAACACATTACATATGCCTTACATATATATTTAAGTGTGTCTTATTATTTTTAAATATACTTATGTTGGTTATTGAAAATAATAAATAATAAATTTTTATATAAATACAGATAAATTTAGTTCTAAATAATAATAAATAGATAAAACATAAAAGAAATCTGCTAACTAAAATAATCTAATTAAATTAATAAATTTCTTCTTATATTAGATTTGGAACTTGTAGCTAAATGTCATGTCTTGACAGGCTAAGTGACCTAGATTTCAGGAGATATAGTAGACCTTGTTGATTTTCTTTGACCATGTTTGATTTAGTCATAAATTGTGATTAATTTTTTTGATATTAATCAACAACATAACAAGGGTGTTGACCCTTACAAAATCACAAGCCATGTGCATCAAAAGAGATCAACAACACATTAAAAGTACAAGTGTTGTATGCTACAAGTATAGGCCATTAATGAAGCACTAACAGAAAAGTTAGTAACCCGCCTCAAGAGTAGGTTGACAACTCATCCAAAGCATAATGATAAGAGTGAGGAATTACAAAAAAAAAATCTTTGTCATCAGACAACTGACCAGGCAATATTATTAATACGATCCCCACCACAAGGAGGAGTAAGTGGTGAAGTCTCATTAGGAAGACTATTAGCACAAGATACAAAGTGCTAAGAAGGCTAGACATTGTCAATCAGAGATTGAAGAAGAGCAGGAGAAAATAGATAGAGAGGGGTCAACACAATAGAGGGGATTGCACCAACAATAGGAGGGGGCACATGGGCTATAAAGATCGCAACATGAGTGTCATCTAAATCTGCAGTAGGAGCATCATCTCGAGGGGAGTCATCATCAATATGTGATTCATCATCGAGGAAGAATTAGAAGCCGGGACAATCAAATATTCTTCACTAGCATCCTTCCACCAAGTGGCAATGCCTTTATGCCATAAGAGAGAACAATTTATTGCTAAATGACCATTAGAGAAGCACTGGTGACATAAAAAAGGGATGCCCTCATAATCTATCAATTGAGTCCATGAGTTTTCCCCCACCATGAGAACCACATCTCTAGGGAGAGGTGTAGAGATGTCAATGTCAAGTAGAATGCATGCAAATGTGGAAGGACACATGGTAGTCATGGTATCATCCACCTTTAGAAAATGACTAATAGAGTTGCTAATGGCCTCAAAACAAGAGTTCTCCTAGAAATGAAGAGAAATATAAGACAAACCCACAAGACGCACACTGAGAGGCTTAATCATAGGGTTGAAGGAGACTGCCTAGGGTTTGGCAGAAAGAGAGCGATTCCCCTAAGCCCACAACTTGCCCATTACCAAATCGTGTTCCTCAAAGGAAGGAAAAATAACAATAAAAAATCCCTTAGCATAAAGGGAAAAGCTCAATGTTAATTGAAACCAAAGGTCTCCAAGAGTCCATTACCCAACGATGCGGGTCAGGTAGAGAAACCCAAAAACCAACAAATTTGTAGAGAAACCCACAAATTGGAAGTAAACCACATTTTCCTCCACATTGTGACCACAAACCACCACTAGGGAGGTCTTGGCACAAGCTAGAGGTTTGGAGGAAGAGTTATAGAAGATTTGGTAGACATAAACAAAACTCTGCCCATTAGCAGTAGAAAAAGGACTTTGAAGGGAGGGGTCCCTCATTCACAACCATACTAGTGGAGACATCCTTGAACCACCCAATGGAACATAGGCACCTGATAAAGTGGCAACCAAATAATCCTTAAAACCACCCTTGTAGAGGGAAACCAAAGGAGCCTCTACAACCAATTGAGGAAACACAACATTTTCAGTCACGATGTGAGCATTCTTAGTACAACTATGCAAGTGGGATGAGCATTCCAAACAATTATTTTTTTAGTGTTAGCAGGTGACACATTTTGTGATTGTTCTTCTTGAGTGGAAGCCTACATTTTCAAAATCTTTGACATTTCTTCTTGAGCGAGAGCAACAAAAATGTTGTCAAATTTCGATTAATGTCAGACATTAAATTATCGTGTTTTATAGGTGATTAAACATTTTGATTACTATAGTGTATGGTTATCATATATTTTGAATTTGTTTTGATTATGTTTAATATGCATCATTGTTATATGGTCGAATATGAATGAAGTAAATTATTGATGCAATTTGACTATTCATTTAAATGGATTATAGATTATGACACTAACCCAAATTGATGAAAATTCAAGTGTTGTAAGTTTTGGACAGGTCCCAAGGGTGAGAATGAGGCCTAGGTGGAAGAGGTCAGCATACTGACAACAATATGAATGTTAGATTTTTGGTCACACACACTCATGTAGTAAATTTATTTTCATAATTGATTTATTTTTGTGATTTCTTTAATGAGTTTCTAACCCTATCTATGATTGTATTTCTAAAATATGTTATTCATGTGTGTATATGTGTACGTTTTAAATGATTAGAAATGTTGTTTTATTCAAATTTTGATTTTATTTATTGATGAATTTGAAATTCTTATTAAATAAATGTGAACTTTTGTATGATTTACTTATTTTATTGTTAAAAAGTACAATTTTAAATATTCTGAATTAAAAAGTGAGATTCTCTCAAAACACAAACTATATATATAAACATGGATTACAAGAGATACTACACACAACCTTTAAAATAGTCTCAATTTGGAGAAAAAGAGATACTACACACACTATCATCTGAATCTTGCTTTAAAAGGCTTATTAGGTTGTGTGAAAGTCTAGCAACATCTAAAACATTAAAGAAAACATGACTTCACAAAATGGCAGGCAAATGAGGAGAATAAAATTAAATGTTTCTGAGCATGAGCATTATTTGTATGAAGCGCAACCCATATATATCCTTTCTTGCAGGGTAGAGGAACAGAGGAGGGGTCGTTGGCATTTTAAACTGAAGAATTTGATATAGTTCATGTGCACTAGTATTTTAATCGCTGATTGTATTGCATTGTGAATCTAATTTGCAGACACCATTTTTATAACAATAGAGTTCAAAGTTATGATCAGGTACTAGATTTCTTTACCTTATTATGTTGCATTTATTTTGGGAAGTTACAAGACTTCTTTATGCTTGATTACTGTTCATACTTTTCTGTACACATGAACATTAGGATTTTAATGTAAAGAAGCATTTAAATCTTGGAGAAAAATGTGTTAATGTGATTTTTTCTGATTTGCAGCTGTATAAAGAAATTGAGAAGAAATGGTCTACATAACTGAATCTGAGCGAAAAGGGTAATTGAATTTATATTTGATGTTAGAATTTAGATGGCATAAGTTTTTCACAGTTCATGAATTCTAGATACAAATTTTTAGATAGAAATTTTGTATTTATTTTTTATTCAATGTTTTGAGCCATCATCATCAAAATTGTTTACAAAAGGAGTTAATTTTGGTCTGGGTGTGAAATTTGATATTGAGATCGATGTATGGAATTGGTTTTGGAATGTCCATACTGCCAGTGACAGTCAAATATATTTGTACTTGCACAATTTCAGAAGAAGAATTTGAAGATGTAACAAGTAGTTTTCCTTCCAATAGGTTGCTGTTGGATTATAGTGAACTTTTCACTCAAACTTACAGGGAAAGAAAGATTGACAAGCTCAAGGATATGGAAGAAGAAGAATTTGCTGATCGAAGAACGAGTTGGGTCTGGAAAATCAAGTGGTCTTTAGCATATCAATTCTGGAGAGGGTCATTTTGAAAGAGATGGTTGAACAAATTTTCTAATATGGATTCAAAAGGATCATTTTAGAAGAGGAGTGGGAAACACAAAATCTATATGGGTAGTCAAATATTTTCTTTTTGTTGTAGGTGAGGTTTTGTTTTTGTAACTCACCATTGTAACTATATGAATCATTTTGAAAGAGGAGTGAGAAAGAAAAAAATAAATAAATAAATAAAAATAAATTCTTGGTTTATTCTATATGAATAATCAAATATCTTCTTGACTTCATTATTGAGACTTGTTTTTCATCTTTCTCACCATTATAAATATACAGATCATTTTGGAAGAAGAGTGAGAAAGACAATGCATATTGGTAGTCAAATATCTATTTGTTTTTCATCTTTCTCACCATTATAAATATACAGATCATTTTGGAAGAAGAGTGAGAAAGACAATGTATATTGGTAGTCAAATATCTATTTACTTCATTAGTGAGGTGAGAATTTACTTCATTAGCGATCTTGCTCACCATTATAACTATTTGTTGATAGTGATAATATGGGTGTTCACTCTTTTTAATGGGTACGGAAATGGCATCTTTGTGTTGCTCTTATGGTGACTGGTGATGCAATGGGGGATGTCCCTTTTGAGGAGAAGGCAATGCTTCAGATTTTACAGAGGTTGGGGCAGAATGGTATCTACCATTATGTTGATCAAGGAAGTGACCACTCTTCAACTTGGAGAGTTGGTTTGATTCACAAGCTATGTGCAGCTTGAGGTTGGTTTTGTTGTTGGGATGGAAATGTCCTTCGTTTTCAGTGCTCTTTTTCTTTGGGTGGGACTGTCTTTGGAAAGTGGTTTGTTTTTCTATTGTGACCAGTCGATTGCTGCTAGTTTTCAAGGGCTCTCTTTGGTCAAAAGTCTCCTATAGAGGTGGAAACGTTTTTCATGAGATTCGAGGTGGACATGTTTCCTATTGAGGTGGAGACTTTCTTCACAAGTATGGTTTTTTTTTATCTCGTTCGGACTCCCTTCCATGAGTTTTTAGATGATTGGTGTTTTAACACTTTGCACTTTGGTTTCTTGATCTTTCTCTTTGCTGCTCCTATTGAGGTGGGCTCCTTTGTTATGGAGGTGGAAAGGGATTTGACAGCTGGTGGGTAGATCTGAGGTCAGAGTGTTACAGTTATTCATAGGAAGTCTTTTGACTGCCCTGTTTGTTCCAAGGGGATTCAGAAAGCTTCAATTGATTAAGTGTTAGCTGAGTGTTACTATTGGGGGTCTATGTTGGCCTTTGTGTTTTTGGCCTTTAAGGTCTTGTACCCATTTAATGACTTTTCTAGAAGGTTTATCTGCTGACTGTGTGTCATTTGTGGCCTTTATTGTAAATCTCTACACTTTTCCTGTTTTGTTGTTTCATTGACAGCCCCATGACTGTGAATTTGTAAGGGTCAAAGCCCTTGTTTGGCCGCTGCTAATATCAAAAACTATTTACAACTTCTTTGTAAGGCACTGTTTTTCACAAAATTTTAAGACATGCTTAATGTTTTGTTGTAATCTAGAGACAATTAAAATTTTTGGATTTACATTAATAAATTGAGTATTTTATGTAATCTATCTTTACATTATTTTTCAATTAAAAAAAAGTTGAACTTAACCACTATCAAGTTTTTCTTAGCCAAGGAGATGATATCTTGCATTGGACTAGCTTTTATGATGAAGGATATTTGGGTCAAGTTGATGAACTTGGAGTATTTGTTTTGTGTTATATTTTCTAAGTTTCACTTGTGTAGGAATTTTTACTAAATCTTTTGCTGTTACCTCTTTTTGGGAGTCATGTTGGAAATGATTGATTAACCAATTTAATTCAGTTTCTACTTTTCTGAAATCTTTTGTGCACTTTTACAGAGGCTAATTATCCCTACATTCTAATTCTATTGTTCATTGTACCTAAAATGTTTCCCTATTTCTAGAATTTCTAGTGATTTAACAAGAATGAAATTTTAGAATTTTTTGTAAGATTTGCCCATGAAAATAGAGTATATCATTTTCAAGTTGGAAGAGGTCATTTCTTGAATTGGTCATGACAAGTGCTGCTAGTAAATGTGTTTCTTTCACCTTTGGAACGATGTAGTTTTTTAAAATGACAATCTTTAAAACTTTCTCTTTAGGGGGGAATTGAAGAAGATATAGAATAGTATTAATCATTCACTTGTCAAATGGATTTCTATTAAGGATGTTTTATAAATTTAGGATTAATTTTGATTGAGATTTGTATAATAATTTAGCTTTTTTAAGCGTAGAGTGTGTGATTGCAAATTTGCATGGAACTATTATCATAAATACATCTCAAAATTTATTTGTGAGTGCAATAATAAAATTTATAAATTTAGTCTCTAAGAGAAAAATTATCAGTTAAAAATAATGAAAATTTAAAAATATTAAATATCTACATGGAAGAAGTTCAATGATTTTAATCAACATCTAGACAACTTTAAATTAGTGAATAAATGATATCCTTCTCCAATCATAAAATATTTTAGATTTTTTTCAGTTCGAATACAGAAACAAAAATTCATTGATATATAGATCAGCAACTAAGACCTAAATTATTAGAATCATGAACCCCTTCAACGATAAGGATTCAAAAACTTTGGGGTATATTTGGTAATTATATTTTTTTTCTGTTTCGGTTTATGTGGGATCCATTGTCATAATCTTTGTATGAAATTGCTAGTTTCCCTTGTATTGATATGACATTAACCTCAACAAATGTTTGGTAGTGATGTCGCCTCACAAAGAATTAATGGCAGATTACCTGTCCTTTCTCATGATGTACAAGGATAGATTTTTTAACTAACTGTGGTCTATTTTTTTCCTGGTATCTTATCACACCATATCCTGGTACGTCTGATATGATTCCTTAATTTTTCTTCTTGATTGGGGGACCCTATGATTGATACATTTGCTGTGAATTCTGAGGTCATTTCAGAGTAATTTGAGATCTTGTAGAGCTATGAAGCATTCTCTGGAGATAGTTTTGAACATCTTTAATAATTGTGAATACAAGATGATGATTCCAACTGATTATCTTGGTTTGGTCTTTACTGATTTCTAAATCTCTATCTATGCAAACTAAAAAGTCTATGTCTATATTGAGAGGTCTTTGTGGGTAGAAATGGAATCCATGTGACCGTGGGCCATGAAATCTTGAATGATTTTCTGCAACCAAAAATAAATTGCTGTAGCATTCTATCTCTTTCAGAGACCTTAAGTTAGTTAAGTTCGTTAGAAACTCTTAATTTTAGATTATAAACTAGACCGGCTCTAGGCAATTTCATTTTATATCCTTAAGGAAGCTCATCAAGATTTGTTATATTTTAGGGTTTATTATTGCAAAAGTGAGGCTAGTTGTCCTTGATTAGATTGATGTTCATTGGAAGAGGATGTAGAGCTCAGCAGAATGACATTTCAATGAATGACCTCTATCCCTTTGTGATGTCGGAGTCTTATATTCACCAATAAGTCATATTTGTTTTTCCCTAGTATTGCATTTGTGGTGTTATCTCCTTGCTCTGCAATTTTTTCTATATATGATAGGAAATTGGTATTGTATTTTAATTTGAAATAGTGTCTACAATTTGTTCATTCCCTTTATAATCTATGTAAATTTTAGAGAGGCAATTCATCTATTTTGATAGTAGTTTTCTTATTGGTTAATTGTATTTTGAACTGGATTCATAATATGCTTTTTTCTCTATGCTTTCCTATAAATTGTAATGTCTATGGTAAATTTTGCACACCAGATTCTTTGTATTATGTGGGGTGGGAGGAGAGTGCACGTTTGACCTCATACCTACTATAAGCTCTCACCAATTGAACAAGACCCTAATCCCTTTTTCAAATGAATTAAAATTGTTATACATAAATTCAAATTTTAAATATATAATTACAAGAAATACATAACTCAATATTTGGACTAAAATTATATACATTCCCAAATATCTTTCAATAAAAATAGATTTAATACTTATCTGATTCAAACTAGTAGAACAATTATTCTCACTTTACAAATATCTTAATCATTTAGACCCTCTTTGATGCAGGGATTTGCTATGGTCATAACTTTTGATTTTATGGGTAGATTCTTTAGGAGAAGCCATTTATTTGGGCCTCTGAAGTTGACTTTTAGTATTTTTTGAGTTTTTAAAAGGTATTTTTTTTAATAACTTAGAAATCATGTTTCTAGTTTTGAAGATTAGTTGGCAATTCTTCATATCTTAGTTTATGACAGCTTTAGGGGAAAAATCAGTTTTTTAGGAGTTGTTTTGAAAATTATCAAAATCACAAAAAATGGATTTTATAAAATTTCTCAAAAATGGTAATTTAGAATTTGGTTGAATTAGTGTTTTCCTATTATTGTAAGACAGAGAGGATAGCTAGATGAATAATGAAAAGTTGTGAATTCTGATACAATTTATTGTGTGTTCATATTTACTTTATGATACTTGTTCGCGGTTAAAATTGGGCTACATCACTTTTAACTATGCACACCCATAAATAATCAAACACAATACTTAATTATGCACCACATTGAAGTTTATGCATTACTACCATAACTAGAACAATCTTTAGTGTACATTGTACATTGTACATGAATTAGACATGTATTGCATATCCTTTTTCAACCAACATACTCAAAATACATTTTAACATGGTAATCATACATTCTTGAGTACATAACTATCCTCTCTTATATTTTTCTATGCTAGAATATTAAAAATTTATTTAATTAAAAAAATTATAATATTCCATTTACTAAAACTCATTCAATTTTTACATCATAAGTTTTTCTCTTCTAAAATTAACTAAAATAATTTAAAGAAAATCAATAATCTTATTTTTTTTATTATAATACTATTTAAAACAAAAAAAAAGTGTTATCCCAAACATTGAGCCTAAACAATAAGTTTTAAATAGGCTTAATCAAAAGTAAATCATACAATTTTTATTTGACTTAATTATTTTTAATAACATCCTCCCACCATTTAAAATTTTTTACAATTTTCCAATGGCAAATCTAAATTTGAGTAATAATTCTACTTATGCAATCTTTGTGCTAAATTTTGTAATTTGAAGTTTGATGTTTAATCTTTGAATCAAAATGTTATACACATACAAACATGCATCATCATTCTGAAATTTAGTTTGAATTATGTATGAGTTGTTTATTGTTACATTTTATTTATGCATCCATGGTGTGTATATATATATATATATATATATATATATATATATATATATATATATATATATATATATATATATATATATATATATATATATATATATATATATATATATATATATATATATATATATATATATATATATATATCTATCTATCTATATTATTTAACGTTTAATTTTTTATTAAAAAGTTTTCATAATGCTCCCAGATCTGATAGGCTAGATATGTTCGCTCAGATTTTGGAATGAAAGAAAGTTGTTTGGATGGAAGGGTCTCTTGGGTGGACTACTTGGATTGAAAACCTTGATGATGTCCTTCACTAGAGCGTTCTCCTCTTTTTTGGATGCTGCTACATTCTGTAATTATGTGTTAAATATACTGCCTAGCCTCCCCTCTTTTTGGATGTAATCTTTTCTGAACTCTCAATCTTTAATATAAAAAAGTTTTCAAAAAACTATGATAAGACAGTAAATCTTAGGGTAAGGTTTCCTTAAACTAATAAATGACTTTAATAAGATAAGATAAATAGTTCTAGCTATTTAATAATTTTGAATATTCATTATTTTAATAGTTTTTATTCTCCTAGAGTAATTAAATGGTGTCCCTTTCTAATTAATTCATGTAATAGTAGTAGGACTAGTTAAGTATGTCTTATAGTCATAATTTAAGTAATATATTAAATAATAATTTTTAATTAAATATTTCATCTTTTAATCAATAATTCAAAAATATTTGTAATCAATTCATTCTTTTATATAGTTTTAGGCTAGCTATACTACAACTAACAATATTATATTAGTTATAATGTAGTTATTTCTTATTTAATATTAAATCTATTTCAAATTTGGATTTCAACTTCATTATGCATAACCATTAAATATTTTAATACCAAAAAATAACATATTGGCATCTGATATCTATATAAGATATATCAATTGTATAATTTGATGGTTTCTTTGTATATTAATCAATAACAACAAAAATGGTGTTGACCCTTATTGAGCCACAACCCAAGGGTGTAAGAACCAACAACACCCTAAAAATCTAGAAGAACATCAAAAACTACCCAGAGAAGAGCCACTAGTAAACAACCATTGACAAAGTGGGAAAATAGCCTAGATACATAACCATTTTATCATCACATTAGAGATAACAATAGTAATCAAATAGTTCATACTCCTAATATAGATAACAAAAATTAAATGATTGTCAATGAAAATGTCCATCCTAGGCATAGAGTATAGTTTAAAAGACCAAATAAAAAATTAAATCCTTTAAATAGCCATCCAAGAATTAAGCATTACAAGAGGATTTGATGTCCCATCTCGAATAGTACAACACATGGCTCTAGTCATCCATAAGGAAATTATATATTGGAGTAGATTTTTTTGACAAAAGGGTGTTAAAATTTATTCAACTCAAAGAAATGTTACAAAGAAAGAAGAGTCATTGGCTCATAAAAAAGAAACTTGCAAAAAGTAGAAATAATCTTAAAGGAGGCTAAAGGAGAGTTAGATACCCATTCATTTCCTCCATAACTAATGTTTCTAGTGCTTGAGAGCATTCTAGAGATATAAGTCCCTAGTAACCAACATTCTACCCTTCAATACACTCAAAAGTCTATTTAGCCAAACAATTTGCTACTCTGTTCCACTCTCTAGTAATATGACAAAAGGGAACAAACTTCAAAGAGATACTCAAACATATAATTTATCTAACTATTATGGCCAAGTGCCAATGAATCTAACATTTTCTATTTTAACATATTCACTAGGTACTTATTAATCAAACTCATAAATAATCTAAATTGCACCAAGACCACAACTTATTTCCACCAGAAAGAAATTAAGGACCTCCATGAGGTTATTAGTACGTTTCCCTTTATATATAGAAAAAATACTAAACATATCTAGAAGTATCCTTGCCAACACCACCAATCCCCACATACCTAAGATTTCCACTAGAAGAACCATCAATATTTACCTTCAAATATCCTTGAGGAGGAGGAAGCTATCAACCCTCATGATGAGTCTTCCTCTTCTCCATTAAGATCTCCTACCCATAGAATAGCCCAATCCATGGTCCACAATATTCAAATTTAATATATTATAGTCATATCACTAGGGTCCACTATAACAGAAAGGTTACATTTTGTAGACACAATCTTATAAAGTTTTCTTATAATATTATGCCACAATTGATGGACCACCATTTTCTTATCTTGAAAGATCCTATAATTCCTTTCTAGAAAGAGATTAAAAATAATGAAAGTAGGACCATTGGACCAAGATACTATATAAAAATAAATTTTGGCTAGATAATCACCAAGACTTTTATAGAACTCAACCAAATATGTTGCATGAATACAAGCCTAATGCCATGTGCTCCACCAGTGGTTTTGAATCTCCCTAGAGAAAGAACATTGGAAGAAAATATGCAAAGTACACTCTTCACTATTATTATAAAGAACACAAATAGATGGATCCTGGAAGCCTCTCTTTCATAAATTCTCCTAGGTAATGTTAATATGATTTAGAACAATAGAGAGGGGGGGGGGGGGGTGAATCAGTTGTTCTCATGTCCTGATGTATAAAATTACTTCAAAAGCTTTTTCTTAAATCAGATCAAGCAACCAAAAAAAACTCGGTCATCACTAATTCAATAATAGAAACATATAACTCAGCAGTCCACTACCTAGCTGTATCTAACTTGTAAAACACAGAAATGTTCAAACCAAAACATTCACACAAGTATGACACCAGGATTTATAGTGGAAACCCAATATGGGAAAAACCACTTTGTAACATGCTACTATTATTTTCACTCTTCTGAAGTGAGCTCGGTTAAAAGCCAACCCTATCAAAGGTTACAATACACACTATTAAGTGTGACCCAGTTAAAGGATTTCAATCACCCCGTTAAAAGTGAGCCTGGTCAAAGGACTTACATACACTCCATTAGAATGCAACCTTGTTCAAAGGATTTAACATATGACTGTTAGGTCAACCTCTGTTAAAAGGATTTTGACTGTTACAATGGTTAGAAAGTAGTAGTAGTATTGATCTGAAAACATACAACTCACTTTGCAAATATCAGATCCAATTCCGTACACAAATGCTGGTTTACTAACTTTGAAACTTTGCCATCTCCACTTCTGATTTGCTCGGAACTTTCCTTCAAGCAATCACCACACTTTTCTTCAGCCTTTTCGCTTGTACAGTCAATAAAACTTTACTGTTCTTCCAGCATCTCCTTCACCCATTCCTTCTTCATACCTAATGCTTCAGTTCCCTTAATACTTTCCTCTATTAGGTTAACTTGTCTTTTGCCACTTAATCTCCTTTGTAGATCTTAGGGTTAGGTCAAACACATTGAATCTACCCGCTTCATGTTCTTCGTCTTCTCTTCTAGAATCATCTCAAATCTCATAAGGATTTACAATAAAACATTTTACAAAGCATTAAATGCTTCCATACAATCAATAAATAAAGTCAACACTTTTTACATAATCCAAGAATTCAACAATGTCGGCTCCAAATCTGAATTCTCTTCAAATACAAAAATTGCTGATGCTCGGTCAATACTGTGATCATCCACTCGGTCTCCATGTAAAATGCTCAGTCACTACTAAAACTATTTCCTCGACAAATACTGTCTTCCTTGGCAATTTACTGATACTCGGTCAACACTAGATTTTTTCTTGGCATCCACTAACTTGGTCGACTCTGTCATAACTCGGCTTAAACATGATTTCTTACTTTTTGCTCAGTTAAGCCTACCAATTTAGTCTTCAATCTTACTAAGATAAACAATACATTGTCTCATCATTATGCAACATAATCAAGTACACTTTGTAGTATCAAGATAACTCAACCTTTCCCTAGGTCCTATTGTTACCAACCTTTCTTTCCCTTCTCATCATAGATATAGTACTTTCCTAAGTAGCAATAGTCTTACCAGTTAAGGTTTGACATCAATGACAATACAACAATTGTTTCAATTGCAGTTTCCAACAATCTCCTTCTTTGGCATTGATAGCAACACCATATGATATCACCTGAATAACACATGGATTATCAACCAATCCAAAAAACTTATTTGTTCATCAGAGAAAATTTATAATATCCTTAGCTTCATTCTGATTCAGAATCTGTAAATCTCACTTTTGTGACCGTAAGAAGTATTTGGATCTCCCTCTATCTTGATCTTTCATTTCATTTCAATCTCCCTTTTAGTGTCATGTGTTATAGTATCATTTTAGTTTAATCTCCCTTTTTGAAAAAAATGCCAAAGCAGCAACTCAAACATACATCCAACAGATGTAGATATAACTGTTCAGCACAGTGTTTCTCCCTTTGTCATCTTGCTTATGACTGATTTGTTGTCTTTGCTTCTTCTTCATAGCTCTAGGACAATCCTAAAGTGTGACAATCTTCTGCATCAATGTGTCAAATGTTCTGTTGTAGCATGTTTGATGCAGTGATCCTAGCTTGGCTAGGAAGCCTCAGTTAGGGGAAGGACCCCTAATTGACTTGTTAGGTACTCATGAGCTTCTTTAGGTAAAGCTTTAGTGAATAATGTTTGCCAATTGTTCTTTTGTATTCACATATTCCATTCAAACTTCCTTGTCTTGTACCAATTCCCTCAAATAGTGATACTTGATTGCTATATGCTTGGTCTTAGTGTGCATCACTGGATTCTTAGAAATATTGATAGCACTTGTGTTGTCACAGAAAATAACAACAGGTTCAGTGATTTCTTCTTTCATGCCTATCAACAACTGTTTTATCCATATCAAATTTGAACAGTTTACTATAGCAGCAACATACTTGGCTTTAGTAGTAGATTGGGAAATGCAATTTTGTTTCTTGCTTGTCCAAGAAACTAAGCTCTGTCCAAGAAAGAAAGCTCCACCACTAGTGCTCTTTCTGTCATCTACATTTCCTGCCCAATCAGCATCAGTATATACTTTAAGTTCAAATTTGTCATTCTTCTTGTAGTATAACCCATAGTCAGTAGTTCCTTTCAAGTATCTCATGATTCTTTTCACTGCCATCATGTGTGTTTCCTTAGGATTGGCAAAGAATCTTGCCACAATCCCAATAGCTAATGCAATATCAAGTCTACTATGTACAACATATTGCAATTTTCCAATCATGGATCTATACAAAGTCTGGTTAACTTCTGCAACATCATCATTCTTAGATAACTTTTGTCTAGTAACCATAGGAGTTCCCACTGGTCTAGCATCTTCCATTCCAAAAGTTTTCAGTATTTCATTAACATACTTAGACTGTGTAATGAAAATACCTTTCTTCATCTAACATACTTGTAAACCAACAAAGAATTTGATCTCACCAAACATACTCATCTCAAATTCATTTTTCATTTCGTGTGAAAAACTTTTACACATTGCATCTTGTCCACCAAAAATAATGTCATCAACAAAAATTTTGGCCAACAAAATACCTCTACCTTCTTCATCTTTCATATACAGATTTATTGTGTCATTTGTCCTAGAAAATCCAATCTGTATCAGATAATTATGCAACTGCTCATACCATGCTCTGGGAGCTTGTTTCAATCCATATAAAGCTTTGTTCAGTTTGCATACCATGTGTCTCCTGTTTGGATCAATAAAACCTTCTAGCTATCCTATGTAAACTTCTTCTTCCAGTATACCATTTAAAAATGCAGACTTGACATCCATTTGATATACCTTAAAATATTTATAAGTAGCATATGCAAGAAGTGTTCTTACTCCTTCCAATCTAGCTACAGGGGCAAATGTATCCCCATAATCCATTCCTTCTTCTTGTGCATAGCCTTTACATACTAGTCTAGCTTTGTTCCTAGTGATTTCACCTTTTTCATTCAACTTGTTTCAAAATACCCACTTTGTTCCTATAACATTCTTATCTGTAGGTCTTGGTACCAGAGTCCAGGTTTCATTCTTCTCAATTTGGTCAATCTCTTCATTCATTGCTTGTATCCAATCTTCATTTTCTAATGCCTCTTTAGTTGTCTTAGGTTCAAATTCACATAGTAAGCATGTTGGATCTTTTGTCTTGCTTCTGGTCTAAATTCCAGTGTCTCTATGTCCAATTATCTATTCAGGCTTGTGATGTCTTCTTACATATTTTGCCAAAATAGGTTCAACATTTTTCTCTTCTATTTCGTCAAGTTCCCCAACAAGATTGTCAGATTCAGCTTCTGAATGCTCGACAACCTCTTCTTGATCCTTGACAACATTATCTTGTAGCTCGACATGTTCTTGTTCTCTCTCGGCACTATTTTCCTAATGCTCGACATCATTTGTCTGTCGCTCGGCATTGCTTGCCCGAGACTCGGCATCAGGTGTAGGTCTGTTACTTGCCTCTTCTATTTCCTCCATGTACACAAAAGATCTGTAATCTTCTGGTTCTCTTTTTTCTATCAACCTCATTTCTTTCTGCATACTCATCAATTTTTACATTCACACTTTCCACAATTTTGTTAGTGTTAGAGTTCAAACACTTATAAGCTTTACTTTTTGTGGAGTAGCCTAGGAATATGCCTTCATCACTTTTAGCATCAAACTTTCCATTCCTATTGTCTTTCAATATGTAACACTTGCTTCCAAAGATTCTAAAGTATTTAACACTCGGTGCATGCCCATACCATAATTCATAGGGTGTCAGATTTGTACCTTTCTTGATCTGTACCTGGTTAAGAGTGTAAACAACTGTACTTATAGCTTCTTTCTAGTATTTTTGTGCCACATTCTTTTCAATCAATAATGTCCTAGCACAGTCCAAAATAGATTTGTTTCTTCTTTCTGCTATACCATTCTGTGGAGGTGTCCTAGGTGCAGACATCTGTCTTTTGGTTCCTCTATCATTGCAAAATAGATTAAATTCATTTGATGTAAATTCTCCACCATGGTTAGATCTAAGACATTTCAGATTCCTACCTATCTCCTTCTCAACTTTAGCCAAATACCACTTGAAATTTTGAAAAGCATCAGATTTTTCTTTTAGAAACATTACATGGATCATCCTGGTATGATCATCAACAAACAAGATAAAATATCTAGCACCACAGTAACTTTATACACCCATAGGTCCCAAAGGTCAGTATGAACCAAATCTAAAATGTGTTCAAAAGTAAAGGATTTTCTCTTGAAACTTGACTTAAGCATTTTTCCTAATTGACATTCTTTGCACATCACATTCTCAGGTTTCTTCAATATAGGTAGGCCTCTTACTTTCTTCTTCTTACTTATCTCTACCAGATTGTCAAAGTTAACATGACATAGCCTCTTATGCCATAACCAAATGTCATCAAGTTGTGCAAACATACATATTTCTTCACATAGGTCGAGATAGAACAAATTACCTCTAGTCTGCTCACCACTTCCAATCAGTTCACCAGTAGCATCAAATATCTTAGCTTTCTTGCGATGAAATTCCACTCGGTAACCAGTTCTATTGAGCTGAGCAACACTTAACAAATTATAATTCAATCCTTCAACCCAATAAGCATTTTCACAAGAGATCTTATCAGTCAGTTTAATCAATCCTTTTCCTCTAACAGGACATGGTGCATCATTACCAAATGTTACACTTTTACCTTTATAATGATGTAGGGTCTCAAACTTACTTTTGTCACCAGTCATGTGATGTGAACAACCACTGTCAATAATCCATTTATCATTCTTGTTCACAGAGGAAATCAATGCAGTTTTCTCATCCTCATCAGATTCATCTTTCATTGCAACATAGACTACCTCAATTTCAAAATCATCACTATTAGTGTCAGTCTCTTCTTCAACAATGTAACAAGATTTCTTACCTTTTTCTTTGTAGTCTTTGTACCTTTGGTAGCCTTTTTCATCTCTTTTGTCTTTGTGTCTGTTGTTTCTTTCTTCATCTTTATCCTTCCTCTCAGGACATCTAGCAACTATATGACCGACCTTGTTACATGCAAAACATATAATAGGGAGTTTACCTTTATATTTTCCTTTTCCTCTTCTCAGTCTTCTAGCCATAAGAGCTTCTAAATCTTTAAGATCTTCATCAAAAGTGTCACTGTCATCTTCAATTTCACTTTCACTTTCATTGATGCATCTTTCTTTTTCCTTCTTAGGCTTGTTCAGGACTAACTGTGACTTAAAAGAAGATTCAACATTTCCAATACTACCAACAGTGAAATTATCATAATTAGACAGTTCAAAAGCAGTTAGCTTGCCAATCAAACCTTCCAAAGTAAGCACATTTGCAGAGTTACATCTAGATTCCTGAATAGCTGAGATCTTAATAGCATATATAGGACACAGAGTTCTCAACACTTTTCCAATTATAGTCTCATCATCAATAGTTCCATTTGCTCCTCTAATAGCATTCACAACTTCTTTTATTCTACCACAATATTGTGCAATGTTTTCATCTTCATTCATTCTCATTTCATCAAACTTACCTCTAAGACTCTCGGCTTTAGCTTTCAGTACATATAGATCACCACCATAGATCTTTGCAAGAGTGTCCCACATATCTTTAGCAGTTGTGCAGTCCTTAATGTCCTCAAATTCTAGATAGCTTAGGGCAGATGCAATTTCCAGCATTACTTGATTGTGTTCTTTCTTAGCTCTCATTTCCTCGGTAGTCAAAGGTGCAACAGGTGTGGCATAGTCATGCTCAATGTAGTACTTTGCAAAATCACCAATACCAACTAGATGCAGCTTCATCAAGCTTTGCCATGCAGGGAAGTTTTCCTTATTCAGCTTCGGTACCTCCTTCTTATACATCTTGATCATTTGCTTCAAGCCCCTTTAAACTTGCTTTCTATAAACACCAATAAGCAACATAACTCTCATACCAATTGTTAATATGATTTAGAACAACAGAGAGGGGGGGGGGGTGAATCAGTTGTTCTCAGGTCCTGATGTATAAAATTACTTCAAAAACTTTTCCTTAAATCAGATCAAGCAACCAAAAAAAACTCGGTCATCACTAATTCAATAATAGAAACATATAACTCAGCAATCCACTACCCAACTGTATCTAACTTGTAAAACACAAAAATGTTCAAACCAAAACATTCACACAAGTATGACACCAGGATTTATAGTGGAAACCCAATATGGGAAAAACCACTTTGTAACATGCTACTATTATTTTCACTCTTCTGAAGTGATCTCGGTTAAAAGCCAACCCTGTCAAAGGTTACAATACACACTGTCAAGTGTGACCCAGTTAAAGGATTTCAATCACCCTGTTAAAAGTGAGCTTGGTCAAAGGACTTACATACACTCCATTAGAATGCAACCTTATTCAAAGGATTTAACATATGACTGTTAGGTCAACCTCTGTTAAAAGGATTTTGACTGTTACAATGGTTAGAAAGTAGCAGTAGTATTGATCTGAAAACATACAACTCACTTTGTAAATATCAGATCCAATTCCGTACACAAATGCTGGTTTACTGACTTTGAAACTTTGCCATCTCCACTTCTGATCTACTTGAAACTTTCCTTCAAGCAATCACCACACTTTTCTTCAGCCTTTTCTCTTATACAGTCAATAAAACTTTATTGTTCTTCCAGCATCTCCTTCACCCATTCCCTCTTCATGCCTAATGCTTCGGTTCCCTTAATACTTTCCTCTGTTAAGTTAACTTGTCTTTTTCCACTTAATCTCCTTCGTAGATCTTAGGGTTAGTTCAAACACATTGAATCTACCCGCTTCATGTTCTTCATCTTCTCTTCTAGAATCATCTCAAATCTCATAAAGATTTATAATAAAACATTTTACAAAGCATTAAATGCTTCCATACAATCAATAAATAAAGTCAACACATTTTACATAATCCAAGAATTCAACAATGTCGGCTCCAAATCTGAATTCTCTTCAAATATAAAATTGTTGATGCTCGGTCAATACTGTGATCATCCACTCAGTCTCCATGTAAAACACTCGGTCACTACTACAACTGTTTCCTCAGCAAATACTGTCTTCCTCGGCAATTTACTGATACTCGGTCGAGACTAGATTTTTGCTCGGCATCCACTAACTTGGTTGACTCTGTCATAACTCGGCTTAAACATGATTTCTTACTTTTTTCTCGGTTAAGCCTACTAGTTTAGTCTTCAATCTTACTAAGATAAACAATACATTGTCTCATCATTGTGCAACATAAGCAAGTACACTTTGTAGTATCAAGATAACTCAACCTTTCCTTAGGTGCTATTGTTACCAACCTTTCTTTCCCTTCTCATCATAGATATAGTACTTTCCTAAGTAGCAATAGTCTTATCAGTTAAGGTTTGACATCAATGACAATACAATAATTGTTTCAATTGCAGTTTCCAACAAGTAAGACATCCATTTTGCACTACTAGCCATAAAAATAAATTACATTTGGGCAAAACAAATTGTTCTACACTCGATTCCATGAAGTATGTCCAACTATCCCTTACAATTGTTTATATTTAACCCAAGGTAACTCAAGGTAACTAATAATTTTAGCGTAGTGCCAAGGAGAGAGAATCCCCAAAGGAGATGTCCAACCTCACAACTAAAGGTAACACAGGGAAGAAACAACACAAATCTAGAAAGAGAATGTACGACCTAATGTATTTATTCAGAGATCAAACAACATACATGCTAGGATATCAGGTCTTCCCAATTATGTCCATATATAGGGTATGTGCAAGATCACGAGGGGCCAAACTATGCCCTTAAGTGGCAATGAAAAATCAGCAAATCAAGGTTAGTCAACTTGATGTGAAAATTTCAACTAGCTATCAACCTAATATCAAAAAGTTGTAAGAATAGAATCTGTAGAAAATTGAATTTAGTTTCTAAACTACTAGGCCTTTTTTGAAAAAAAGTTAGTATGATTGGTGAAGAGTATATATTTCAATGCAACAATTCAAAAAAATTTGGAAAAAAATAAGAAGTAGGTGTATGTTTGACCACCTTAATCATAATCAAATGATAATATTTTATTATAAGATTTTATATATAAGTAGTAGACTCATGACTGGATGTGACACATATTTTTTTGTAATTTTATTCTAAAAAAATAATTAATTATGAATTTTCTGCTATAACATTTTTAGAATAAAAAAATCCCGTGTTTGACCACCTTAACTCATTCAAAACTTTACAAAATTCAAAAAAAACAATTACCTTATAGTAGGCGAAGCATAGAATGTGATGCATTTTTCGGATTTCAAAAATTTTATACCGTCTAAAAGTTATAGTCATTTTTCAATTAGTATATAAATCAACACTTTAGAGGTAACTCAATTAGAAAATAACTAATAATTACTTACCGAATTCAAAATTTGACTGCAATTATATCGATAGAAAGCTAATAATCTCCTTAAGATACCCTTTTCATTTCATCAAATTCGGGTGAAAAAAAAGTCGTCAGCTACATTGTCAAAGTTTGGAACTCAGAGAAACAAGGGAAAAACACGTTTTTGAGACATTTCAATAGTTGACCATGTAGGTTTGGTGCACAAAGCAATATCGAGCCTAATCGGGTACCCAAAAATGCAGGCAGAATTTGTATTTTTCACTTTTCCCTCCCCTTTCTCCCTCCCATTTCTCCATCCTTCATATGATATATTATATATCAAAAACTATATATTAGATATATATTAGATTATATATTTTATATATTAAATATTATATAATATCAATTATATATTAAATATTATATAATATACATTTTACATTAAATATTATTTAATATATATTAATATTAAATGTTACATTATATATCATTTATTATATATTATTTTATATGTATAATATATTAATATGTATTTTACAACTATGTACGAAAGGTTGGAAGATTGCAGAAAAATCATGGATGGCCATTGAAAGAAGCAAAGGAAATCAATCACCCATTTAAAAAATTCATGGGCGGCCATTGAAGAAGAGAGAGAGTGAGAAGGTGGCGAGGGCTGAGAGAGGAAGAGAGAGATTGAGAAGGTGTGTGTGTGTTAGAGAGAGAGAGAGAAGGGGATGGGGAGAGAGTATTAGAGAGAGAGAAGGGGAAGTGGAGAGAGTAGGAGAGATAGAGAGAAAGGGAAGGCGAGAGAGTAGGAGAGAGAGAGAGAAGGGGAAGGGGAGAGAGAGAGAGAGAGAGAGAGAGAGAGAGAGAGAGAGAGAGAGAGAGAGAGAGAGAGAGAGAGAGAGAGAGAGAGAGAGAGAGATGGGGAGAGAGTATTAGAGAGAGAGAAGGGGAAGTGGAGAGAGTAGGAGAGATAGAGAGAAAGGGAAGGTGAGAGAGTAGGAGAGAGAGAGAAGGGGAAGGGGAGAGAGTAGGAGAGAGAGAGAGAGGGAAGGGAAGGGAAGAGAGTAGGAGAGAGAGAGAGAGAGAAGGGGAGTAGGTTTGAAGTAAGACTAAGATTGTTTATCAGTTCAAAAAATATTACTGTGTTGTAATTTTGATTAACATCCAATGATTGGATGTGAAATTCACAAATTTGATTATATTACCACTGGTTCTATTTCAAATTATGGAAAAAATGGATATTTGACATATGTTCATAAATTTCAATCAACACCATTTTAAAATAACACCAGTTTATTTTTACACATTGAGAATATCATCAATATGAATTGAACTGAAATTGACATAGGTCATAGGAAATAAATGCCCCAGCTATTTGTTGTCTTCTACATTTTGAGTTTCTTATTACAATCAAGAGAAGAATATTACTCTCCAAATGGTTTTGGACAGTAACATTTGTCCTTCCTCTTTACAAATATTTCTTCCCTCATCTTGCTGCCTATTGATACCGACAAAGTGAATCTAGGCATTTCTGCCATGTAATGGGAGAAAAATGGTTTCCTAATTGATATGTTTCTAAATAACACATGCAAGAACCTTTTCTTTGATATTGCTCACTAACCCTTTACAAAAAAAAATGTTTACAAAAACTAGCATGTACTTGCATGAGGACATTATATATAATAGTAATCCCGCATAGAAGCAGCTGGCAAGCCACTCAAAAAGTAGTAACTAATAGCAAGTAGGATAATGTAGATACTTTAATAAACCACTATCTTCTTTACTCAAGCAACATCTGGTTCATCTACTCAACTAGGGCATGTTTGGGAACAAACAGTCTCCATTTAAACTCAAGTCTCTAGAAGCAATTATATTTGTCAGTGGAGGAGATACACCCATTGGATCTACAATAACTTTATGCTCACTGGAATTTCCATTTCTCTTCAATTGGGATACTCTTTCCAAATTTGCATCTACCCTTTTACCAATTTGGGAAATCAATGGGTCTATTTGTGGACCTCCAAGGTGTTGGTCACCTAAACGAGAACCTTGAGATGAATTAGGAACTTCTCTACAAAAGAGATCAGTACCTTGAGAAGCTCTCCACTTTTCAACTGAATTAAAACCTTGGATCATAGATGGCTGCCCTTTGTTGTAAAATGAGGAGTGAGACTTCCTTGCCAAAGGTGGCAATGAACTTACATTTGAGAGATAATGCCCAACATGAGTAACCTAGTTTCCCAAGTCCCGTAAATGAAAGGCCATTGACAAATAGGCATTTCTAATAGAAATATTTGTGGTGCTAGAATGAAGTGCATGACCAAATTCTTTGCCTGCTAATGAACCAATTTGAGGCTTCATTTCACATTTCTCTATGGATAATTCCACAACACTTGTTACTTCTCTATCTAAATTTTTTGTGTTAGTGTACATGTGCACTGAAGAGCTTCTGTCACTACTTGAGCTACTAGTAGATGGTGAGTACTCATCATCATCATGTGACATAGGCTCACACACATATATTACTTCTTTCCTTTGTTGCTTTCCCCTTCATAGCTCTTCCTCCTTATTTGTAACTTCTATCATGGGTCCAAGAAGCTCTTCCCACTCTTTCCCATTAATATGCAAATATTTTTGTTCCTAATAGTATTTTATGCATATATTATGATATTGAGCCAATTTGATGCACCTTCTCTATTTTCTCCATACTTCCCTTTTATTTCACTTGCTTTGCTCATTTTGCACGTCATAGGCCAGGATTTGACAGTGGGTATGACCTTGGTACTGCCGGCGTTAGTGATAAATTTTACCTTTTAGTTATTAATTTTTTGTCATTTTTCCTATATGATGCTTTTGTATACGAATTGTGGATATTCTTTGGGAAAATTTTCATTTTTTCCTGTAGGATGCCTTTGTATACAAATTTTGGAGAGTCTTTGTTAAAGAGCAGGTAAGGATGGCTAAGCTGAGTGTAGCAGAGAGGGAGAGGACTAAATTGAGAGAGCGGAGGCGGAGAGTGATAACGACAAAAATATTTTAGGGCTTGCGGAAATATAGAAATTATAATCTTCCTCCTTGAGCAGACATTAATGAAGTTCTCTGTGCCTTAGTAGAGGAAACCGAGTGGATTGTTGAAGCTGACGACAATACATACAGAAATGCGATACGTATTTTTGGCCTAAATTTTATTTTTCATTTCTTTTAGGTCTTTAAAGGAAGTCAGCTAAATCTTTGTATTAAATGTCAAGGAATGCATGAAAATAATATGATTCTGAGCACAAGCATAAGTCCATATAGGGGCATAGTTGTGCTTTTTACAGGCACCATAAACCGTAGCTATGCAGAAATGGAGGCTTTGAAGAATAGTTCCCTAGAGGTGGAGAGAGAGAGAGAGAGAGAGAGAGAGAGAGAGAAGGAGAAGGAGAAAGAAGGGATAAAGAGAGTCCTCATGACCCATTTTGACACATTTGAATGCTCAAGTGTGTCTTAAGGGGTCCTATGACCCCTTCAGACACACTTGAGCATTCAAATGTGTCAAAATGGGTCATGGGTACTTCCTAGAGGTCCTAGTATGCCTTATCACACGTTAGGACCCCTAGGAAGTCCCCATGACCCCTATGGACAAATTGGAAATCTCAAGTGTGTCTTAAGGGGTCCTACAACCCTTTCAGACACACTTGAGCATTTGAATGTGCCAAAAGGGGTCATGGGGAATTCCTAGGGGTTCTAGTATGCCTTATCATGCGTTAGGACCCATAGGAAATCCCCATGACCCCTATGGACACATTGTAACTACCAAGTGTGTCTTAAGGAGTCCTACGATCCCTTCGGACACACTTGAGCATTTGAATGTGTCAAAAGGGGTCATGGGGATTTCTTAGGGGTCCTAGAATGCCTTATCACATGTTAGGACCCTTAGGAAGTCCCCATGACCCCTATGGACACATTGGAATGCTCAATTATGTCTTAAGGGGTCCTACGACCCCTTGGGACACACTTGAGTGTTTTAATGTGTCAAAAGGAGTCATGGGGACTTCCTAGGGGTCCTAGTACACCTTATCACCCATTAGGACTCCTAAGAAGTCCCCATGACCCCTATGGACACATTGAAATGCTCAAGTGTGTCTTAAGGGGTCCTATGACCCCTTCAGACACACTTGAACATTTGAATGTGTCAAAAGGGGTCATGGGGACTTTCTAGGGGTCCTAGTACACCTTATCATGTGTTAGGACCCCTAGGAACTCCCCATGATCCCTATGGACACATTGGAATGATCAATGTGTCTTAAGGAGTCCTACGACCCCTTCAGACACACTTGAGTGTTCGAATGTGTCAAAAGGGGTCATGGGGACTTCCTAGCGGTCCTAGTATGCCTTATCATGTGTTAGGACCCCTAAGAAGTCCCCATGACCCCTATGGACACATTGGAACCATCAAGTGTGTCTTAAGGGGTCCTACGACCCCTTCATATAGACTTGAGCATTTGAATGTGTCAAAAGGCATCATGGGAACTTTCTAGGGGTCCTAGAATGCCTTATCACACATTAGGACCCTTAGGAAGTCCCCATGACCCCTATGGACACATTGGAATGCTCAAGTGTGTCTTAATGGGTCCTATGACCCCTTTGGACACACTTGAGTGTTTGAATGTGTCAAAAGGGGTCATGGGGACTTCCTAGGGGTCCTAGTATGCCTTATCACCTGTTAGGACTACTAGGAAGTCCCCATGACCCCTATGGACACATTGGAATGCTCAAGTGTGTCTTAAGGGGTCCTACGACCCCTTCAAACACACCTGAGAATTTGAATGTGTCAAAATCAATCATGGGGACTTCATAGGGGTCCTAGTATGCCTTATCACGCGTTAGGACCCCTAAGAAGTCCCCATGACCCCTGTAGACACATTGGAATGCTCAAGTGTGTCTTAAAGGGTCCTATGACCTCTTCGGATACACTTGAGCATTTGAATGTGTCAAAAGGGGTCATGGCAACTTCCTAGGAGTCCTAGTATTCCTTATCATGCCTTAGGACCCCTAGGAAGTACCCATGGCCCCTATGGATACATTGGAATGCTCAAGTGTTTCTTAAGGGGTCCTACGACCCCTTCAGAAACACTTGAGCATTCGAATGTGTCAAAAGGGGTCATGGGGACTTCCTAGGGGTCCTAGTATGCCTTATTACGTGTTAGGACACCTAAGAAGTCCCCATGACCCCTATAGACACATTGTAATGCTCAAGTGTGTCTTAAGGGGTCCTACAATCCCTTCGGACACACTTGAGCATTTGAATGTGTCAAAAAGGGTCATGGGGACTTCCTAGGGGTCCTAGTATGCCTTATCACATGTTAAGACCCCTAGGAACTCCCCATGGCCCCTATGGACACATTGGAACCCTCAAGTGTGTCTTAAGGGGTCCTATGACCCCTTCAGAAACACTTGAGCATTTGAATGTGTCAAAAGGGGTCATGGGGACTTCCTAGGGATCATACTAGGCCTTATCACGTGTTAGGACCCCGAGGAAGTCCCCATGGCCCTTATGGAAACATTGGAACCCTCAAGTGTGTCTTAAGGGGTCCTACAACACCTTCGAACACACTTGAGCATTTGAATGTGTCGAAAGGGGTCATGGGGACTTCCTACGGGTCCTAGTATGCCTTATCACATGTTAGAACCCCTAGGAAGTCCCCATGGCCCCTATGGAAACATTGGAATGCTCAAGTATGTCTTAAGGGGTCCTACGACCCCTTTGGACACACTTGAGCATTTGAATATGTTAAAAGTGGTCATGGGGGCTTCCTTGGGGTATTAGTACACCTTATCACATGTTAGGACACCTAGGAAGTCCCCATTACCCCTATGGATACATTGGAATTCTCAAGTGTGTCTTAAGGGGTCCTACAACCCCTTCAAACACACTTGAGCATTTGAATGTGTTAAAAGGGGTCATGGGGACTTCCTAGGGGTTGTAGTATGGCTTATCATGCTTTAGGACCCCTAGGAAGTCACCATGACCCCTATGGACACATTGGAATGCTCAAGTGTGTCTTAAGGGGTCCTACAACCCCTTCGAACACACTTAGGCATTCAAATGTGTAAAAAGGGGTTATGGAGACTTGCTAGGGGTCCTAGTATGCCTTATCACATGTTAGGACTCCTAGGAAGTCCCCATGACCCCTATGGACACATTGGAACCCTCAAGTGTATCTTAAGGGGTCCTACGACCCCTTCAGACACACTTGAGTGTTTGAATGTGTCAAAAGGGGTCATGGGGACTTCCTAGGGGTACTAGTATGCCTTATCATGTGTTAGGACCCCTAGGAAGTCCCCATGGCCCCTATAGACACATTGGAATGCTCAAGTGTGTCTTGAGGGGTCCTACGACCCCTTCGGACACACTTGAGAATTTGAATGTGTCAAATGGGGTCATGGGGACTTCTTAGGGGTTTTAGTACGCCTGATCATGCATTAGGACCCCTAGGAAGTCCCCATGGCCCCTGGGGAGACATTGGAATGCTAAGGTGTGTCTTAAGGGGTGCTACGACTGCTTCAGACACACTTGGGCATTTGAATTTGTCAAAAGGGGTCATGAGGACTTCCTAGGGGTCCTAGTACGCTTTATCATGCATTAGGACCCCTAGGAAGTCCCCATGACCCCTATGGACACAATGGAACCGTCAAGTGTGTCTTAAGGGGTCCTACGACCCCTTAGGACACACTTGAGAATTTGAATGTGTCAAAAGGGGTCATGGGGACTTGCTAGGGGTCCTAGTATGCCTTATCACATGTTAGGACCCCTAGGAAGTCCCCATGGCCCCTATGGACACATTGGAATGCTCAAGTGTGTCTTAAGGGGTCCTACGACCCCTTTGAACACACTTGAGCATTTGAATGTGTCAAAAGGCATCATGGGGACTTCCTAGGGGTCTTAGTATGCCTTATTAGGTGTTAGCAACCCTAGGAAGTCTCCATGGCCCCTATGGACACATTGGAATGCTCAAGTGTGTCTTAAGGTGTCCTATGACCCCTTCAGACACAATTGAGCATTTGAATGTGTCAAAAGCAGTCACGGGGACTTCCTAGGGGTCCTATTACACCTTATCATGCCTTAGAACCCCTACAAAGTCCCCATGACCCCTATGGACACATTCAAACCTTGAAGTTTGTCTTAAAGGGTCCTATGACCCCTTCGGAGATACTTGAGCATTCAAATGTGTTGAAAGGGGTCATGGGGACTTCCTAGGGATCCTAGTATGCCTTATCACGTGTTAGGACCCCTAGGAAGTCCCCATAGCCTCTATGGACACATTGGAAACCTCAACTATGTCTTAAGGGGTCCTATGACCCCTTCATACACACTTGAGTATTTGAATGTCTCAAAACAAGTCATGGGGACTTCCTAGGGGTCCTAGTATGCCTTAGCATGCGTTAGGATCCCTAGGAAGTCCCCATGGCCCCTATGGACACATTGGAACCCTCAAGTGTGTCTTAAGGGTTCCTACGACCCCTTCAGACACACTTGAGCATTCAAATGTGTCAAAAGGGGTCATGGGGACTTCCTAGGGGTCCTAGTATGCCTTATCACACATTAGGACCGCTAGGAAGTCCCCATGACCCCTATGGACACATTGGAATTCTCAAGTGTGTCTTAAGGGATCCTATGACCCCTTCGGACACACTTGAGCATTTGAATGTGTCAAAAGGGATCATGGGGAATTCCTTGGGGTCCTAGTATGCCTTATCATGTGTTAGGACCCCTAGGAAGTCCCCATGGCCCCTACGGACACATTGAAACCCTCAAATGTGTCTTAAGGGGTCCTACGACCCCTTCGAACACACTTGAGCATTTGAATGTGTCAAAAGGGGTCATGGGGACTTCCTAGGGGTCCTAGTACACCTTATCACATGTTAGGACCTGTAGGAAGTCCCCATGGCCCCTATGGACACATTGGAATGCTCAAGTGTGTCTTAAGGTGTCCTACGACCTCTTTGGACACACTTGAGCATTCAAATGTGTCAAAAGGGGTCATGGGGACTTCCTAGGGGTCCTAGTATTCCTTATCACGTGTTAGGACTCCTAGGAAGTCCCCATGGCCTCTATGGACACATTCATATGCTCAAGTGTGTCTTAAGGGCTCCTACGACCCCTTCAAACACACTTGAGCATTCAAATGTGTCAAAAGGGGTCATAGGTTCTTCCTAGGGGTCCTAGTATGTCTTATCATGTGTTAGGACCCCTAAGAAGTCAACATGATCCCTATGGACACATTGGAATGCTCAAGTGTGTCTTAAGGGGTCCTATGACCCCTTGGGACACACTTGAGTGTTCGAATGTATCAAAAGGGGTCATGGGGACTTCCTAGGGGTCCTAGTATGCCTTATCATGTATTAGGACCCCTAGGAATTCCCCATGGCCCCTATGGACATAATGGAACCCTAAAGTGTGTCTTAAGGGGTCCTACGACCTCTTTGGACACACCTGAGCATTTGAATGTGTCAAAAGGGGTCATGGGGACTTCCTAGGGGTCCTAGTATGCCTTATCATGTGTTAGAACCCCTAAGAAGTCCCCATGGCCCCTATGGACACCTAGAACCCTCAAGTGTGTCTTAAGAGGTCCTATGATCCCTTTGGACAAACTTGAGTGTTTGAATGTCGAAAAAGGGGTCATGGTGACTTCCTAGGGGTCCTAGTATGCCTTATCACATGTTAGGACCCCTAGGAAGTCCCCATGACCCGTATGGACACATTGGAATGCTCAAGTGTGTCTTAAGGGGTCCTATGACCCCTTTGGACACATTAGTATATATATAATATATTATATAGATATTATATACATTAGTATATGTATAATATAGTATATATATATATTATATACATTAGTATATAATACATATAAAAGTTTAATATTTTCATTTTCTCCCGCCCTTTTTTTCATCTACTTGGAAATATCGAGTACCCAATAAAATCAAGTACCCGATTATTGACTGGTCATATTTGACCAAAATATTCCCTGTCCCCACAGACCATAGAAGCACAGGATTTCAGACTTTTTTCATGGGTTGTAGGAAAAAAAAACATGATTTGAGTCCCTTTTTTTGTTTTTTGTCAACTTGTGGTCTCAACATGGGAAGTAGCTGTCGTCAAAAGGTTAAATGGAAGAGGAAGGTGACAAATGAAGAAATTCAAGCATATAGGGAAAAAGATAGGGAAAATCACTGAAGAAGGAGAGAAGGTATGTTAAACATTAATCAAGGTGACCTTGTAAATGTAGTTGCAAGTGAAGAGGATGTTGAATTTTAAAATAATATGGAAATTAATTTTGTGAATAACAATGTATGGAGTGAAGATGAAAATGTAGAGATGGAGAATGAAAATGTAGTCTTGGTGAATGAAAACATAGATTTGGGGAATGACAATGAATGGAATGAAGATGAAAATGTACAGATGGAGATTGAAAATGTAGACTTGGAGAATGAAAATG
Organism: Chamaecyparis obtusa; assembly: GCA_027943335.1. NCBI lineage: Eukaryota > Viridiplantae > Streptophyta > Pinopsida > Cupressales > Cupressaceae > Chamaecyparis > Chamaecyparis obtusa. The sequence continues at coordinate 1,100,694 of BSBK01003265.1, forward strand.
TTGCACAAGAACCACATGAACGTTACACATCTCCAAATTATATGCGAAATGAAGTTCCTTGCAATAAAGATAATCAATCTTCAAATTTGAGGATTTCAAGAACACCTAAATGGCTAATTGAAATTGAGAACATTATGAATAATTGGGAAGGAAAGAGGTCACATAGAACCATTAGGTTGTGGGCTTCAAGACTTTATGATCAATTTTTTGGAAACAAGACATTGGTTGAGAAATGTCAAATTTTTGTACAGTTGTTAAAGATGCAAAAGATGAGACCCGTGCTTGTGAAATTGAAGATTTGTGTGAACAAGAAAATGGAGAGAAATGCCATTGTTGTGAAGAATCTTTTTAGTGCTCTCAATAGCATTGGTATGACTAGCAGAGAAAAAGAGAAGAGAGTTTCTTGAAGGGTTATTACAACCTCCTTAGTAAGTCATCAGTTGAGAAAGGCTCGTTTGATGAGACAAACTTATGTTGACTTCAATATAGACCGTAAAACTTTGGGTAGAGCACTTGCAAGAAGAGAAAGACTTGATGATCCACTTCAAATTGATACATGGGCTTATGGTGGGAGACTTCCACATTTCGATAAGAAGCTAACAGATGTTGTCAAGGATGAAATTCAACAATTTTGGGATGTTGACTCAAGAGTGTCACCAAATGTGAAGGATGTCTTGAAGTTGAGAGTTGGCAATCGAGTCCGCACTCCACATCCTAAACATTATGTGGAGGTAAGTCAAACAATTTTGTATAAAAATTTTGTGAGACATGTCCAACATTGAAAATATCACAAAGGTCTTTTGAATCCGTGAAGCCATTTTATTGTGTACCCCTTAAGATTCGGAATACACGTTGTTGCAAATATCATGTTGAATTTTCAATGCATCATGAATTATTACATTCCATTCATTCTACTTTGCATACTAATGAAATGCTAGAGGATTGTGGTGCAAGTGGTCTTCCCAAATCATCAAGAGACTTGCTAGATCAATTTTTATGTCAAAGAGATGATGGTTGTTTATTTTATAAAAAAAATTGCTTAAATGCCAAGTGCTCACAATGTGGTGGCTTGTCCAAGTTTACGACATGTTTTCATGAGGGTTTGGAACACAATTTTGGAAAGACACTTGTCCAAAAAAAGGTATATGAAATAGTGAAATATACATTGAAGAGTGGAGGTGAAGGCTCTAGATGTGAGTTAGTTGCAAAAGAATACAATGTTGCTGATTTTATCTCAGATTTCAAGACAAATCTTTTTTACAAGTATGCAAGGCATAGTCATAGGTCTCAATGGTTGGATCAATAATTTAGGATGTGTAAGGACACTTTCCCCATTAGAACTATTATATCCATTGTAGACTTTGCGGAGAACTATACATTGCAGCCCCAAAATGAGACTCAAGATCAATATTACAATTCCATTCAGGTTGCTATTTTTGTACACATCACATATAGACATTCCCCTGATAGCACAAAAGATGAGAAAAAGATAAACAGAGAGTACCATTTTTATATGAGCGACAATAGGTCTCACTCTCACGAGTTTTTTCAACATTGTTTCTAGAACCATTTTGACTTCTTGCAGGAAAATGGTATTGCTATGGATAGGCATATCATTTGGTTGGATAATTGCACCGGTCAATATAAGAATGCCAGAATGTTTTATTGGTTGTGTAGAATGCATGTGGAGAGAGGTGTACCTCATATTTGGAGTTTTTTTGAGTCAAGGCATGGGAAAGAAGAGCATGATGGAGCAGGTGCGTGTGTGAACAGAGCTCTAGTTAAGGAGCAATTGAGGATTTTAGGTGTTGTACTTCTTGATGCTCATTCTATTGTTGATTGGTGTACTTTAGCACTGTCATAGGGGGGACTCTTGATTATATAGTGTGTAGATTATTTTGGTTGGTTGAGGAGGGACCTATAGGAGATAGATTGGATTTTCAATCAATGAAAGACTCTTAAAAAATGCATTCATTCCGAAGCTCCAATAGTAGTACATTGACCATTTAGACACGAGAGATAGCTTGTTTTTGCCCCATGTGTTTTTAGTATGATTGGGATCATTGTGAGTTAAGTGATTGGGTGGATACATGGGTTCCATAGTATCTATTCCTTTATCTTTGACACTCTCTATAAGAAATGATGACATGGACACTTTAGTTGAGTATGACCATCTTTCAGATCTTCTGCAGCTAGGAGATGTTTTTGCATTGGTTGCACCATAGGGGAATGATGAGAGGTAAACAAAAGCTTGTACAACTGATGACAGATGGTGATGGGTTCACATATCCTACTGGTTCAATTTTTGTTGCGGGAACATGCCTGCAAACATACATGATTAGAAAGAATGGAATTCCCGCATTTGAAGACTATGAGAAGCAAAAAACTATTCTCATGTATTCACACCTTGTTATAGAAACAAATGTCAAGTTTTCAAAGCATCAAGGAAGACCAAAGACAAAAGAACATTGGACTATTAGTATTCTTGATCATGAAGCACTATTGGAGACCCTGAAGCAAAGAGATGACCCTTCAGGAACACTTGACTAGGTAATAAGTTAACTTAGTGCATTATTTTCTAAGTTCACTAAGCTTAATTTCAATACATTAATTTCACCTTTCTTAGATTGTATTTTGAGTCAATAAACTTGGTTTTGTATGTGGATTGTAACTTGTGTAGGAGCACCTATGAAGACACCTACGGTCACCATGGATCCAATCAAAGATAGAAGGAAAAAAGGATCCTTAATGGTTAATTGAGATCTTTTGAAGCCTATAGTGGAAATTTGTAACAATCAATTTGATTTAAAATTTAAATGTCCTAGAAGTCTTGATAAGGACTTATGCCCAAAATCATGTATGGGTGGCCAATAGTGCCAACAAGGGATCTTACATGTCATTTACTTATGTCATTTGCATGGTTTGAATTCTTACATGTTTGATTGTTGTTTCTAATGCTTTAAGGATATTATTTTTTATCATTTCAAACAATCTATAGAATTTAAACTTCAAACATAATAAGCTTAATCATGATTAGTTTCATAGTTCAAATTTCAAACATACCACTAACAGTCATTGCAACAGAACTGGGTCAAGAAAAGAAGTGTGCATGCTTTCCCATTTAGTTCTTCTCTTGTTTCAAAATGAAAACCTAATTGTTTCCACTACAGACAAGGACATGTTCCCAAGGACTACTTACTCAATCTGTAAAACACAACTACTTGTAGGTTGCCTAGTGTACCATAATGCATTGTGTGTTTTATGGCCTGCAAGTGACATGCTTTCTAAGTTTGCATGAGAGAATAAAAGGGTTAACTTTTTTGTTACTCAAAATGGTGTGGACTATAAGTTGGTGGTTCACTTTAATGACATTGTAAATGCTAGTGACAAACCCATTCTGCCCATGGAGTCACTGGAACACTCGCAACCACGCTCGACCCAAGTGACCCCAAGGTGCACTAAGCATGATTGGGAAATGATCTTCTAGGGATCGTATCTTGGACCTTGTGAGAGGTATCAACAAACTATCAAGGGCTAGGGGATCATGTTTACGAGGTCTACAATAACCTCTCTCAGTTTTGGGTGATTCGACTTTGTTTGCATTTGGCAAGGCGATGTCAGTCGATGCCAAAACTTGCAGTGAGGGTCAGTTGAAAGTGGCTCAGTAGCGTATCTTTCAAACCATCTAACTTGGCATTGAACCGTCTTCTCCATCAGCTCTGGTTGGCCGGGTAAATGCCAGTGAAAACTTTGTTCTGCTCACGGAGTCACTGGAACACTCAACCCAAGTGACCCCAAGGTGCACTAAGCATGATTGGGTAGTGATCTTTCGAGGATCATATCTCAGACCTCGTGAGAGTTATTAACAAAATGTTAGAGGCTACAGGATCATGTTTTTGAGGTCTACAATAACCTCTCTTAGTTTTGGGCAATTTGACTTCATTTACATTTGGCAAGGCGATCTCAGTCGATGCCAAAACTTGCAGTGAGGGTCAGTTGAAAGTGGCTCAACAACGTATCTTTCAAACCGTCTGACCTAGCATCAAACCATATGCTCCATCAACTTTGTTTGGCTAGGTAAATAGTAGTGACAACCCCGTTCCACCCACGGAGTCATTGGAACACTCGCAACCATGCTTGACCCAAGTGACCCCAAGGTGCACTAAGCACAATTGGGAAGTGATCTTCCGGGGCTCATATCTTAGACCTCATGAGAGGTATTAACAAACTATCAAGGGCTACAAGATCATGTTTTTGAGGTCTATAATAACCTCTCTCAGTTTTGGGTGATTTGACTTCATTTGCATTTGGCGAGGTGAACTTAGTCAATTCCAAAACTTGCAATGAGGGTCAGTTGAAAGTGGCTCAGCAATGTATCTTTCAAACCGTCCAACCTGGCATCAAACCATCTACTCCATCAGCTCTAGTTGGCTAGGTAAACACCAGTGATAACTTTTTTCCACCCATGGAGTCACTGGAATGCTTGCGACCATGCTTGACCCAAGTGACCCCAAGGTGCACTAAGCATGATTGGGAAGCAATCTTCCAGAGCTTGTATCTTGGACCTCGTGAGAGGTATTGCCAAACTATTAGGGGCTATGGGATCATGTTTCCAAGGTCTACAATAACCTCTCTCAATTTTTGGTGATTCAAATTCATTTGCATTTGGAAAGGCGATCTCAGTCGATGCCAAAACTTGCAGTGAGGGTCAGTTGAAAGTGGCTCAGCAACATATCTTTCAAACCGTCTGACATTGCATCAAACCATTTACTCCATTAGCTCTGGTTGGCTGGGTAAATGCTAGTGACAACCCCATTCTACCCACAAAGTCATTGGAACGCTCGTGACCACGCTCGACCCAAGTGACCCCAAGGTGCACTAAGCGAGATTGGGTAGTGATCTTCCAGGGATCGTATCTCAGACCTTGTAAGAGGTATCAAAAAATTGTTAAGGACTATGGGATCATGTTTTTGAGGTCTACAATAACCTCTCTTAGTTTTGGGCGATTCAACTTCATTTGCATTTAGTAAGGTGATCTCAGTTGATGCCAAAACTTGTAGTGAGGGTCAGTTGAAAGTGGCTCAATAGCGTATCTTTCAAACCATCTGACTTGGCATCAAACCATCTACTCCATTGGCTCTAGTTGGCTAGGTAAACACCAGTGACAACCCTGTTCCACCCATGGAGTCACTGGAACGCTCGTGACCATGCTTGACCTAAGTGACCCCAAGGTGCACTAAGCACGATTGGGAAATGATCTTCTAAGGCTCATATCTCAGACCTCGTGAGAGATATTGAAAAACTATTAGGGGCTATAGGATCTAGTTTCTGAGGCCTACAATAACCTCTCTTGGTTTTGGGTGATTTGAATTCATTTGCATTTGGCAAGGCGATCTCAGTCGATGCCAAAACTTGCAGTGAGGGTTAGTTGAAAGTGGCTTAGCAATGTATCTTTCAAACCATCCGACATTGCATCAAACCGTCTACTCCATCAGCTTTGGTTGGCTAGGTAAATGCCACTGACAACCCCATTCTTCTCACGGAGTCACTGGAATGCTCGTGGCCATGCTCGACCCAAGTGACCTAATAGCACAAGTGTTACATTTCTTTGTGTATTTAGTAAACCCCAATATGATGAGTTATATACATAGTGAGTATATACATAGTATTGAAACAATGTAGTACTAAGTGGCTTAAGTGAGTATATATAATGTAATGAAACATAAGAACATAGGAAATCTATAGAAGTTAAACCTCAAACATAATAAGCTCCATGAACAGGGTATTCCAGAGTAAAGAAAAACAAATGTAACTTCAACAAGATATAATTTAAATCATAATGATAATCATAGTCAAGATATAACTTCACCATTCAATTCCATAAACATGAATAATAAATATGTATACAAAAGATGACGCAAATATAACATAAAAATGAACATGTTCTATATATAGAAAGTATCAAATGTATCAAAAGTATCTCCATATATAAATATGACACATGCCATTTCAAAATGTCTACAAAGTCAATGTTTCAAGGTGTACAATGTGGCATATATGCCATCTCAAAATGTGCCAAGTGACATCTTTAAATGACCACAAAACTAAAACTACATCCTATGCCATAGGGGGATCATCAAAATGTAGCCTCTTTGAAGAAGTGTTTGGCTCTGATTGATCCTGCATAAAAAATGAGTTCAAACCCAAGTTAGATTGCTTACTTCATATGATTTGTACACACACACACACAGAGATATATATATATATAATTCATAATTCAAACACTAATTTAATTAAAATTATAACTGAATACAAATATATGTACCTGGCCTCTCGGTCGCCTACCATGATCAGGTGTCCTAGCATAAGTCCTTGGTAGTGAAGGGACCATGTCAACAATACCAACTTTGACCTATAAATATATATTTGTAATAATGAGATTAGTAGAGTGGTGGAAAATAGAGTAATAAATCTACAAAATAGGATGATAGCATAATAAAATTACAAATTGATTGAACTAAAATTAAAACTTACATCTGGTGATCCCTCCTTTGGAATAGTGGGCTGGGTCAACAAAGATACAAAAGATTCTCGTGGGCCCTCCCTTACATTCAAAGTAACCTATGAGAGTAAAAAGATTGTCAATTATCTATAAATGTACTTCATCATAACAACCCTGGTTACAAAATACAAATAACAATATGTAAAAGTCTATGTACAATCAAGCTATCACTCCGAATTGAGATGCTTGTTAGCCTAGGCTCCCGAACCCATGTTGGGACATCATCAATAGCCACACCCTATACAATAAAGTGCAAGTAAAATATTTATTACTACACACAAGTGGCATATATATGCATGCATAATTAAACTTAAACAATTAATTACCTTTCCTTTGTCGACACCTGATGAAGGAACCCCCTCGTGCCCCCCAACAGACATCGGTCATAGCCTGCAAGAGTACAATAAGATGAAAATATATTAGTAAATGTATAAATTTTATTGCTCTAATTGGTAGAGATTTAAGCATGTACACCAAATGATATAAAAAAAACTAATGGGTACATAATTTATAATATACCGTATAGGCATCAAGGACAAATGAAATGGCTGAAAGTGTGGACTCATCCACCTGTCTCAACTCCTCCTGTGTCATCGACTGAACATAAATGGAAAAAATATATATACATAAGTGGATGCAATCATTAAAACTATTCTAAATAAATAAATTATTTTAAAATTAAATAAGTCATGTGACAAATTTATTTATAATGATTACTCTTACCATATCAATAGGAGTCCATGGCTTTGTGTACACCTCCTGAGCACTCTCATGAGATGTAGATGCTCCATGAGGTGTTGCAGCCTCTGCAGCTATGTCTCCTACATCCTCCTCATTAATAACATACTGATATGTATTAGCATTAGTAAGCCGTCCGAGGCACATATTCTTGCATATAATGAAAATATGGGGCTCGCATACATGTGAACTTCGGTGAGATGTCGATGCACCAGCATCATCCACACCAAGAGGCAACATTGACCTAGTCTATGTGATCAATTGATCACTCAAAAAATGAATGGCCCTAATAGTCTATGAGGTAGCCTCTGCAATGATATCGGGATGCTTCACTCAAGGAGGGGGTGCGACATCAATGGGGGGGACAAAGGTAGTGGCCTTTTTGCACTGTGCAAATGGCCTAGTCTGAGGAGCTCCTCTGCCTACGCCCATGTTGGGCCTCATACTCCAATAATTAACATTGTGACCAAGTACAAACTCAGCATACAATTTTTTTATGAAATAGAAAGGGAGCTCCAAATTGCTATGGGGTGGTTTATCAAAAACCATCCACCAACAATCCCAAAAGTGTGTGTGCATTGCTTCATTTGTGCACCATTTTATTGATAATTTGGGCTTTTTGGGGTCAACTTGTAATCTAGTTTTAGGATTCACAAAAAGTGAGGCTATATCTTCCTTACTTATATTAAGGGCCACAATCCCATCATGGTCAAGCCCGTCATCAAATTGGGTGTGCATATCATCACGCCAATGAAGAGCAACATTATCTTACCGTGTGAGTGTGTCAATATTTTCAACAATAGTATTTAGTGTGGCAAGCATGGGACCTAATGTAGGTATATTCTGATATGTGTTTTGGAAACCTCGTATTGTGTTCAAATTATCTTGTATCAAATCTTCTAAAGATTGAGGGTTTTGAGATGGGGGATTGTTTTGGGGATCATTATTTGGTGCAGGAGGGTTATTTTCTTCATTGTTGTCAGCCATGCCTGATTAAATAAATAAAAAATGTAAATTTCAATTTGATTTCATATATTATTACAAAAATAAATACAAAACCCTATTTCAACCAAAAAAACTACATTTAGCGTCAAAATGAAATAAAATAATCAAAATATACAAAGAATTTACTTACTGTATATACTGTAGAGATCAAATTTGTTGTTGCAGAAATCAGATACCTAAAAATATTATGTATATGATATTTGCAGCCATTTTCCAATCCCAAAATGTGAGGAGAAATGAGGAAAATAGCTCGCAGGTTTTGATTTATGCCACAGGTTTTGGGTACCTGAAACAATATCAGGTACCTGATATGTTATCGGGTACCTGATTAAGCCTATGCTTTGGTGTCAGGTTTTCTTGAGTGTATTGACACCCAAGCCTACGAAAAATTCAACAAGCATTTTCATGCACTTTTGAATGAGTGAAAAGTGAATATTTTTCACATCGCCACTTTTTGGCCCCTCATGATCTTGCACATACCCTATAATGAAATGAATCTCATATCCTAATTCCAATCTACCAAAGTCTTAGATCTAGGTTCCTAGAACCAAAAGAACTTACTTCTCAAGATACATTGAGTTATTACATATAGGAAATGCCTCTATAGGTTAGCCAAGAAAGAATTACATTCCCCAAGAAGGAAACATGTACAATAAATAGGTTCTACCAAAAAATGAATCAAATATCCATGAAGGGAAACAAAAATATGTCTAATCATAGGAAATTATCCACAAGAAATCTATGAACCACATGCTATGATTGCAACAGTCGAAAGCTAAAAATCAATGATGACACATCGAATCTCTAAATAGGTCCAAGAAAGAAATGAACATGTTATCCATGTACAACAAATGAATCATATCTCAAGTAACCATGAAGAAAATGAGGTGTGATTGTAGGAGGATGATCTCTGATAGGTCTAGAATAATAATTTACAATCGCACATGCTATCGTGAACAAATGACGATTGGCCAACATAATTTGTCCAACTGGAAAAGAAGAAAAAAATAACAAGTAACTATTTTTGGTTGATGCATGATCGCCATGAACCCAAGATGCTCTTGCATCATACACCTGGGGTTAATAATGATGTTCTTGAATCAGAGTTGTTGTACAACCCAAGAATAATCTAAATGATCCAACTTAGATTGAGAAATCCAAGTAGTGTCCTCAACTGGTTTTCTCTTCCACTTAACCAAGTACTCCATGTAATCCTTTTCCCTTTTTCTTCTCCCAATCCTTCTATCCAAGACCTTCTCAATTTCCTTTGTCTTCTTCTTAGAATATTCCTTCTTCATGTCTGTCTCATCATCTGACTCATAGTACTCATACAAATCTGCAATGTTGAATATAGGTGATATATCCATTTCAACCAGTAACTCAACCTCAAAAGAATTACCGCTATCAAATTTCTTTAGTATCTTACAAGGCCCAAACTTCTTCATCTTTAGCTTACTATAGGTTCGAACAAGAAATCTTCCCTTCTTTAAATGAATCATAAATTCATCACCAACCTTAAAATTATTACATCTCCTAGATCGGTCAACTATATCCTTATTATTCTGATTACTATGCTCCAAATTACACTTCACCTCATTATACAAAGTCTTCATGAATTCAACATATCCCTCTACTTTAGCACTTCTCTTCTCCTCTAGGCCGAGATCTTTCAAATCTGATAGTCCTTTAGGATTCATGTCAGTAACAATCTCAAAGGGTTTTTTACTTGTATTCTGGTTCATTGAATTGTTATATGAAAACTCTACTTGTGCCAAAACCAAATCCCAATTACCAAGTTTATCAACAACAACACATTTTAAAAAATTACCCAAACTCCTATTCACAAATTTTTTTTGTCCATCAATCTATGGATGAAATGTAGAACTAAACTTCAAATATGTACACATATTCTTCCAAAGTGTCTTCCAAAAGTATCCCAAAAATTTTCTATCCCAATCAGAAACAATATTCTTAGGCAACCCATGCAATCTCATAACTTCTCTAAAGAATATATCAGCTATATGAATAATATCTAACATTTTCTTACAAGAAATAAAACGTGACATCTTTGATAATCTATCTACCACAAAAAATAGAGAATCATTACCTCCTTGTGTCTTTGGTAACCCAAGAACAAAATCCATGCTAAAGTCTTCCCAAGGTCTACTAGGAATAGGTAAAGGTGTGTATAACCCTAACTTACTCCCTTAGAAACTTGACAAATTCTACAACTTCTAAAAAATTTCTTAGCATCCTTGAGGCCAAAAGTATTTCTCCTTAATCAGACTCACTATTTTATCAATTCTAAAATATCTTGCAAGTCCTCCACTATGTTTCTCCTTGATTATATTTTCCCTCATTGATACTCTTGGTATACATAATTGAATTCCTTTGAACAACATACCTTCTTGAATAAAGCAATCAATCCACTAACTCTAATTATCTTTGATCAGTTCCTTACATGATTTCCAACATTCTACAAAGTCAAGGTCAATTTCATGCAAATTTTTCAAATCATCAAAACCAAGTATCTCAACTCTCATCTCAGTCAATAAAATTTTTATTCTACTCAATGTAGCTACAAACCTATTCAAAAATACACTTCTATGCTTCAACACAAAAGTAAAAATTTTCAATTATTCAACCCACTTCATATGTCTCTAATTCAACTTATTCTGACTACCCAAATACTATAATTATTTATGATTGGTGTACAACACAAATTCCCTAGGCATCAAATAATGTCTCCATTTCTTCAAAGCTTGAACAATAGCGTAACATTCTTGATCGTAGACTAAATAATTCCTCTTAGCATCATTCAATTGCTCATTGTAAAAAGCACTAGGTTTACCCTCTTGACTCAAAACTACTTCAATTGCACTTCCACTTGCATCACAATCAACTTGAAATACTTTAGAGAATTTAGGTATTTAGCCAGTATCAGTAATTCATCTACCTTCTTCTTCAAGGTCTCAAAACTTTTTTCAGACTCATGTGTCCACTTGAAGTATTTCGTGTCCCCTCTCATTGTCTCTATCATAGCATTACAAATATAACTAAAATTCCTTCTGAAATTTTGTTAGAAACTTTCCAATCCATGAAAATATCTGACTTCACTAGCATTCTCAGGTGTAGGCCATTCTAAATTTCTCTAACTTTCTCAGGATCGATCTTCAAACCTTCATCTAAAATTAGAAAAACCAAGTACACTATCTCTTCCTTCACGAAAGAACATTTCTTCAAGTTAATCAACAACTTTTACTCTTTTAATCTCTACAATACTTGTCTTAGATGCAACAAATGATGTTGCTTATTCTTAATTAATATTAGAATGTCATCCAAGTAAAAAATCATAAACTTACACAAGAGTTTCTTCAAGACCTCATTCATTAGCCTTATAAAAGTACTAGGTGCATTATTCAAACCAAAAGTCATAACCAACCATTCATACAAACCTTCCTTTGTCTTGAAATAAGTCTTCCATTCATCTCCTTCTCTTATTTTGATCTGATGATAGACACTGATGCAGGAGCATCCTGGGTGTAAGAGCAATCTTGCATCACCCAAAAATATTTCTATTTTTGTATTCAATAAGGGCTATCTTGTGCAAAGTTGCTATTTATGGAAACTTGCTTTTTTTTTAGTAAGTTGGTCTTACGATCTCAGAATGTTCTAATTTTACATATGGAGGTTCATATCAGTCATATCATCCTGCCAGCAAAGTTTCATGGCTAGATCAGGTCTAGTTTTGAAGATATTGAAGATTTTTGATATTGGCAGCAGGGTACAGAAACTTTGAACTCAGTTTTGAAGGCTTTAGAGGCCCCAGATGAGGTTGAAAATTTGGGTGACGAGCGCTTTGTGCCAATCAAGCCTGTAGAGCATTTCGTGGCATTTCCAAAATGGGGTTATAATAGCCAATCGGGTCAACAGGTGATGACTTATGGTCTTCGGAAGTTGGGTCACCTGAAATGGTGAAAAATAATTTTTCTTAAAAATTTCTGTTTGGGTTTCAAAACTCATTTTGAGCCGACTTTGATGTAATAAATGGTAAAATAAAATAATTCTAAGTTTGGTCGGCCCTAAGGGCTAAATTTCTAGAACCTTCTTGGGCAGTGGAAATTGCCTATAAAGAAGGCCCGTAGTGTTGTCTAGGGCAGTTCTGGGTAGTAGATCTGGGTATTGATTCGAGGCTTTTTCCTTCAGAATATTGTAAGGGAATGCCCATGTGGCTTTGCATATTGTAATTGGGAAAGTTTGTAATTCCACATTTGTGGAGATAATAAGAAGCCGATTTTCTGTTCTTCCATATTATTGTTGTTGTTTCTCTATTTCTGTTATGTGTTTGTGGTATTAAGGGGAGCACCCTTCATCAGGTGGTATCAGAGCAGGAGTTCTTGAGTGTGTAAATAGATTGCCGACTGTGAGGTAGTTTGCACCAGGACCGTGGTTAGGGTTTCAGGGTGCATCGCGAAAATGCCTCCATGAAGAGAACGTGGTGGAAGAGCTGGTGCTGTGACACCTGAGGTTAGAGAACTGCAGAGACAAGTGCGAGCATTGCAAGAAGAGATTCACAGAGGAATGAATCTTAATGTTGGAGACGAAAGCGAGGATGAAGCTGAAGAAGAATATCAAGAAGGAGAAGTTGAAATTGTGAACCAGGAGGAAGAAAGACTTTTTCGGGCAATTTCCAAGATTGGGAAAAGACCTAAGATTGAGGTTCCTACATTTTTTGGAAATCTTAACCCAGAGGAATTGATCGACTGGATCAATGAATGTGAGGAATATTTTGAGTACGAAGATGTTGAGGATCCTGATAGGGTCAAATTTGTGAAGGCCAGATTGAAGGGTCATGCGAAGATCTGGTGGCAAGAAATTCAATTAGAGTGAAATAGAAGAGGGAAAGATAAAATCACAAGATGGAATCGGATGGTGGATAAATTGAAGCGACAGTTCATTCCTGTTGATTATGAGCTTGACCTACTAAAGAAAATGCAAAGTTTGAAGCAAGCAGGAAGATCTGTTCAAAAGTATACAGAGGAGTTCTATCGACTCCTCATCAGAACAGGCCATGCAGAAGCTGATAAGGAGAAAGTTGCCCAATACCTTAATGGGTTAAGGCCAAGCATTCAAGAGGAGTTGAATCTGGTTCAAATGAACAGTATTGAGGAGGCATACCAGTTTGCCCTAAAAGTAGAGGAAAAGCTGAACAAGAAGTTTGAGAGCAGACAAAATGGAAGAGGTCATGGTGGAAGATCTAGTGGATGGTCATATGGTGGCCAAAATGAAGATCCGAAAAAGAAGGATGAGGCCAGTAGCAGTCAGAATCAGAGAGGAAATAATTCCAATCGTTTCCAGGATCAGAGTAATAGAGATCAGAGAGGAAGAGGAAGAGGACAAGGATCTGGAAGAGGAGGCTTTCGTGGAACATGTTTTCCACTGTGGAGAAGAAGGTCATAGGGCATTTGAATGTCCTCAGCGCCAAGGTAGAACAGACAGGAGAAATAAAGGCTAGACCAGAGTTGCACATGTAGATGAAGATGCTAGATCATCAAATTTTGAAGATGCTAAAAGAGGAGAAACGTTAATTAACAGAAGAGTCTTGCTGAGTGGTGAGAATGAACCTGAACAAAGGAGCCTGTTTCGCACTAGATGCAAGTGTGAGGGTAAATGCTGTGATGTGATTATCGATAGTGGAACACTGACAATTTAGTGTCAAAAGAGATGGTGACAAAGTTGAAGCTCAAGAGATAGAAACACCCACATCCATATCAGATTGCCTGGGTGCAGGATGACCACAAAGTCATGGTCAGTGAACAGTGCCTGGTAAAGTTCAAGATTGGCGGGTACCAAGATGAGGTACTATGTGATGTCATCTCTATGGATGCATGTCATATGTTGTTGGGTAGACCATGGTAGTTTGACAGATGTGCTGTACATGATGGTCCTGCGAATACCTATTCCCTGACAAAGGATGGAGTGTGACATAAGCTAAAGCCATTGAAGGAGACCGAAGAAAAAGTATGTGGTAATGCAAGAATAATATTTGTTGATGGAAGAAACTTCCTAGATGGTATGAGGCATGAGCATGTGTGTTTTGCTTTAATTTCAAAAGTTGGTAAAGAAGAAGTGGAGGATGTACCTGTAGAGGTTGCAGATTTGTTGAATGAGTTTCAAGATATTGTATCTGATAATGTACCTGATGGATTACCACTGGTAAGGAAGATCAGTCATCAGATAGATTTGATTCTAGGGGCTAGTTTTCCAAACAAGGTAGCACACAGAATGACACCAGCAGAAAGTGAAGAGTTGAGCAGACAAGTACATGAGTTATTGTAGAAGGGGTTGATTTGAGAGAGTCTGAGTACCTATGTTGTACCAGCGGTATTATCACCAAAGAAGAATGGAGAGTGGAGGATGTGTACAAATTCCAGAGCAATAAACAAGATCACAATCAAGTATAGGTTTCCATTGCCACGAATGGATGATATTATGGATTGTTTGAGTGGAGCTGTGTATTTATCAAAGATAGATCTGAAGAGTGGATATCACTGAATTCAGATCAGAGAAGGAGATGAATGGAAGACTTCCTTCAAGACAAAGGAAGGATTGTATGAGTGGTTAGTCATGCCTTTTGGGCTAATCAATGCACCGAGCACTTTCATGCGGCTCATGAACGAGGTTCTGAAGGAATTTCTGGGTAAGTTTGTCATTGTTTACCTAGATGATATTTTGATTTTTAGCAAGACATTGGAGGAACATATGATGCATATTCGTATGGTGTTTGAGAAATTGAGAGATGAGAAATTGAGAGATAAGAAATTGTTGATTAATTTGAAGAAGTGCAGTTTTGTGAAGAAAGAGTTAGTGTATTTGGGATTTGTAGTTTCAGCAGAAGGTCTAAAAATGGACCCAAAGAAGGTACAGGCTATCCTTGAATGGCCTACTCCAAGGAGTGCTATTGAGGTAAGATCTTTTCATGGTTTGGCTAGCTTTTACAGAAAGTTTATCAGAAATTTTAGCAGTATTTGTGGACCCTTGACTGAAACAATGAGAGGGGATAGAAAAGAGTTTAAGTAGACTAATGGGGCAGAAAAAAGTTTTCAATTGTTGAAACAAAAAGTTACAGAACAACCTATTTTAGCACTTTCAGATTTTAATAAGGTGTTTCAAGTAGATTGTGATGCTAGTGGTACTGCAATAGGAGCTGTTATGAGCCAAGAAGGTAAACCTGTTGCTTATTTCAGTGAGAAATTAAATGATGCCAAGAGAAAATATTCTGTTTATGATCAAGAATTTTATGCTATAGTTCAGGCATTGAAAAAGTGGAGGCACTATCTACTTCCTAAGGAGTTTGTTTTGTATACTGATCATCAAGCTTTGCAATATTTGAATAGTCAAGGAAAGTTGAATCAGAAGCATTTGAAATGGGTTGAGTTTTTGCAAAGTTATACATTTGTTTTGAAACACAGAAGTGGAAAGTCTGACAAGGTTGCAGATGCTCTTAGCAGAAGGCAACTATTGCTAACAAAGATGCAGATTGAGGTGGTTGGGTTCAAGGAAGTCAAGAATTTGTATCCAGAGGATCCTGATTTTGGTGAAGCTTGGAAAGCTTGTACAGAACCTATTACTCTAGACAGGACGAAATGGCTGGATTTTATCATCCAAGATGATATGCTATTTAGAGGGAGTCAGTTGTGCATTCCATGAAGTTCTATGAGGGAGAATCTCATCAAGGAGAAGCATAGTGGAGGATTGGCTGGACATTTTGGTCGTGATAAAACCCTTACTTTGGTTGGTGAGAATTATTATTGGCCACAATTGCCACAAGATGTGAAGAAGTTTGTACAGAGTTGCAGAGTATGTCAAATGGTGAAAGGAGTGAAGTAGACTATAGGGTTGTATCAACCATTACCTATACCAGAGAAGCCTTGGGAGGATATCAGTATGGACTTTGTTCCTTATTTACCGAGGACTCAGCGGGGACACGATTCAATTTTTGTGGTAGTTGATAGATTTTTGAAGATGGCACATTTCAATCCCTGCAAGAAGACTAATGATGCTGTTCATGTAGCAGAATTATTTTTCAGAGAAGTGGTGAGACTACATGGTTTGCCAAAGACCATAGTTTCAGATAGAGATACTAAGTTTGTTGGATATTTTTGGCGGACATTGTGGAAAAAGTTAAAGACAGATTTGAAGTTCAGTTCATCACATCATCCACAAACTGATGGACAAACAGAGGTGGTGAATAGGAGTTTGGGAAATTTGCTAAGATGTTTGGTTGGAGATAAGCCAACAGGATGGGATTTGATTTTACCACAGACAAAATTTGCATACAATAATTCTGTCAACAGGAGTACTGGTAAATCACCATTCCAGATTGTATATGGAAGTAGTCCAAGAAATGCATTTAAATTGAGAAAGATAGATAAAGGAGAAATAAGTAGTGCTGAAGCTGAAGATTTTGTAGAACATTTGAAGACCATCCATGAGGAGGTGAGGAAGCATATTACCAAGATGAATGTGTAGTATAAGGTTAAGGCAGATGAGAAAAGGAGGTATAAGGAATTTCAGGTTGGGGATGAAGTCATGGTTCATTTGCGGAAGGAGTGATTTTTGGTTGGTACATATAACAAGCTAAAAATGAAGAAGTTTGGACCATGTAAGATATTGAAGAAGCATGATTCAAGAAATGCATATGAGGTAGAATTGCCTAGTGAGCTGAATATTTCACCAGTGTTTAACATTTCAGATTTGATAGAGTATCACGAAGGAGGTGTTGAAGATGAGGTTGCAGCAGCACAGTGGAGTATTCCAGCAACCAGTTTAGATATCAAGGAGATTGAAGACATACTGGACAGTCATTTTGGTAGAAGCACAAGGAACAGGACATATGAAGAGTATTTGGTCAAATGGAAAGGATGACCTGTTGAAGATTCATCATGGCTAACAAAGGAGGAGGTTAACCATCTTGGTTTTCCTCTGCACACTTGAGTCGTGACAGGGTCACTTCTCAAATTACCCCCGGTGTCTGATGCAGGAGCATCCTGGGTGTAAGAGCAATCTTGCATCACCCAAAAATATTTCTATTTTTGTATTCAATAAGGGCTATCTTGTGCAGAATTGCTATTTATGGAAACTTGCTTTTTTTTTTAGTAAGTTGGTCTTACGATCTCAGGATGTTCTAATTTTACATATGGAGGTTCATCTCAGTCATATCATCCTGCCAGCAAAGTTTCATGGCTAGATCAGGTCTAGTTTTGAAGATATTAAAGATTTTCAGTATTGGCAGCAGGGTACAGAAACTTTGAACTCAGTTTTGAAGGCTTTAGAGGCCCCAGATAAGGTTGAAAATTTGGGTGATAGGTGCTTTGCGCCAGTCAAGCCTGTAGAGTGTTTCGTGGAATTTCCAGAATGGGGTTATAATAGCCAATCAGGTCAATGGGTGATGACTTATGGTCTTCGGAAGTTGGGTCACCTGAAATGGCAGAAAATAATTTTTCTTCAAAATTTCTGTTTGGGTTTCAAAACTCATTTTGAGCCGACTTTGATGTAATAAATTGTAAAATAAAATAATTCTAAGTTTGGTCGGCCCTAAGGGCTAAATTTCTAGAACCTTCTCGGGTGGTGGAAATTGCCTATAAAGAAGGCCCGTAGTGTTGTCTAGGGCAGTTCTGGGTAGTAGATCTGGGTATTGATTCAAGGCTCTGTCCTACAGGATATTGTAAGGGAATGCCCATGTGGCTTTGCATATTGTAATTCAGAAAGTTTTTAATTCCACATTTGTGGAGATAATAAGAAGTCAATTTTCTGTTCTTCCATATTATTGTTGTTGTTTCTCTATTTCTGTTATGTGTTTGTGGTATTAAGGGGAGCACCCTTCATCAGACACTCTTCAAAAAAATATTGGTAAAGTACTTTTCTCCACTCAAATAATCCATGATATCATCCATCCTAGGAAAGGGAAAATGATATTTCACTATGATCCTATTTATAGCTTTTGAATCTATACACATCCTCCATTTTCCACTCTTCTTAGCTATGGCACCAACATAGATGGTACTACACACAAACTCAAATTTTATTTGATCAAACTCTTCTACAATAATTCTTAAACTTGTCTATTCAATTCTTCATTCTCTACAAGTGTCAACCGATGAGGTTCCTTATTAGGTAAAATACCTCCCGATATCAAATCCATGTAATGGATGATGCTTCTAAAAGGAGGTAACAAAATAGGTACATTATTTAAAATGATATCTTGAAATTCTATCAATAATTCTTTAACCTTTGATAGTTAGTCATCCATTGTCTTCACAACTAGTCTAATAGGAATCAAAGCATAGCACACATCATCCTTCTTCAAATCCTTTATGAACTATTTTCCTTCAACCAAACTGTATCATCTTAAAATGGAAGCACTCCCATGGTAAGATCATTTAGCCCTCTGAGTAAGTGGTTTGGGGTCATGTTGAACACCTTGAATGCGTACTTGACCTGGATTTGGCTTTTTCCCCTATTCTGCCCCATTTTCCACTTTTTCCCAACATTTTCCTTGCATTTTGGACTGTGAACCTAAGATTCTTGACCTTAGGGTCAAGGTCAACCTTGACCTTGACCTAGGTCAGGGATGACCTCAACCCTGACCTAGGTCAAGGTTGACCTCAACCTTGACCTACATCAAGGGTGACCTCAACCCTGACCTAGGTCAAGGTTGACCTCATCCTTGACCCTAGGGTCCAGGATCCTTGGGGTTAGCTTCCAGTTTCAAGATTTCATCAAAATCTTTTCTTTTCCCTCTTCGGGGCTACTATTTCTCAGGTTAAGTGTCAAATTCTCAAATTAATATTTGAGGTGGACCTTTCTTGATATTTGTATAGGAATCCTAATTTATTATTGGAGATTATCCTTTCTCAAGTTTTGTGCCTAATGCTCAAATTAACTTTGGGGTTGGCCTTAGCTCGAATTTTGTGACAAGGCTCTTAAATAATTATTTTTATCTCTATATTAAGGGTGGTCCCCTCCTAGAGTTTTTTTTCAAGACTTTAATTTAATTTCCTCTCCATGTGCACCTCTCTAGAGTTTTGTGCCATGGGCATTTAATTATTGTTTTCTACGAGGCCCCTCTTGTGCCCTAGATCACTATAAAAGGGAGCCTTCCTCTCTCATTTTATCCATCTCATCTCACAGTCTCTCAAGCTCTCAAGAAATGGGATCAAGCATTCAAGCATTCAATCCTTCAAGCATTCAAGATCCAATTCATTAAGGAGATCCATTAGTAGCCATTGAAGGATTCAAGCTTTATGGAGCTCTCTTGTTGAAGATTCCTCCATTTCCATTCAAGCCTCTTCCTAATTCAAGATCCATACAAGATTGGTGTTGAAGATAAAAAGACAATTGATTGGAGACATCCTACATTTGATTCTAAATTCATCCATTCTTGTGGATTCAAGGATTCGAATCCTCCACAAGGGTTTCAACATAAGCAAGGTGAATTGTTCCATTTACTTTGTTTACTACTGCAATTTCAATTCAATTTCAAGGTTAATTCCTAAATTGGGGTTTGATTGAGGCAAAACCCTTCCCCCCAACAAACAAAACCATTTTTCTTGTAGGTGCAGCTACAGGACGGTGAATTGAAGTGCAGATCTAGATACCCATTTCACTGAACTTCCAAGATCCGTGAACAAAGTCAAAGTTGACCTTCAAAATATCTAGTTCATCTTTGACCTTTTATGGGGGTCAAGGATGACCTGATCTCATCTCAAAAAAATATTTCTAGGTTTTATATATCTCATAGTTTCAATTCAAGCGTGTGGAAATAAATAGTTTCTGAGACCGTTTGACAAGGTTTTCAGCCGATTCTTTTTCAGAGGTGAGTACCTTTATTTCTTAATCTCAATATTAATCATCTATATTTACATTTCATATCAATACAATTTCATATAAGTGTAAAATATTGGTTTTGGGGTCTCTTTTATGTGCAAACCATTGTTTTAGGACCCCATCCACATTTTACCTTATACATTTTGGTGAACCTGACACACTTACCCCTTTCTTTTGTGGAATTAGACACCCTATTGTGTTTGTGGTGTTCGATTTCCTTTTCATGCTTATGCATTTGGATATATCTAGATCTATTTTCTGTGCATTTCTTTATTGGTTATCATGTTTCAAAAGTTATCTCAAGTATTTTTCAAGTGCTTTATTGAACCTTTGGATGGGGATGTTGATTTTTCTCTTCCTCATGAAACCATTGTGAATGATCCCTTGGATAAAGACATTGATTTATCCCCTCCTCCTAAATAATATTTGATAAATGAGTGTGATTTATTAATACATGATGGTGACCTATTCATGTTATGCCTGGACCTCTCAATTATAACCTTCTTTTGGGTAGACCTTGGTTGCATGAGATGCATGCTATCCCTTCCACCCTTCACTATAAAGTCAAGTTTATACATAATAACAAGATGTATGCGCTTCAGGTGAATGATGCACCTAATCCTTGTTTGAATATTCAAACCCACACTACTCCTACTGCTAATAGTAATCCTTCTTCCTCTAATGCTTTTCCTGACGATGATTGGGGAACCTTGGATTTTAATCCTACCTTTATTGGAGAGTATAAAGTTAATGATCTTGATTTTATGAAGAAACAAAGAGAGTTTGAACAATGAGTTTTTATTTCTACTTCTAAAGCCCTTTGTAATAACTTTGTCACTACTTCTACCCATAATGAACTTGTCAAACCTACTAATGATGACATAGTTACTACTGAGGTTCCATTGACACCTTCTGATATGGCTTCTTGTTATGGTCCTAGTTATCACTTCCTAGTTAAACAAGGATTTAATGGTCAAGGATGTGGTAAGCATAAAAAAGGAATTCAAATTCCCTTACACACTAGGGGGCATGATCATTATTATGGATTGGGATTTAATCCTCAACAACAAATCAATGTTAACAACATCTCAAATAAGACTTTCAAAACATGATGAAACTATGAAGGAATTTGACCAAGAAGTTCTTTTGCCTAAACTCCTTCATGCTAAGATGATTACTAGACCTAAACACAAAAAGAAACGTAGTCCACACTTGAAAGCTCTTCCTTTTTGTTTGTATCATAGATTTCATGATCACTCTACTAATGAATGTCAAGCTTTATATTATAAGATAAGGCAGCTCATTGAATGTAAGGTTATTTATATATCATGTGGCAATGAGTTGTATTTCAATCCTATTTTCTCTAAATAACATTTTCCTATTATGGAGCTCCACATTATGTAAACAATGTTAGCCTAATCCTTGGGGACTCGTTATCTTGTATAGTGTTGTGAGTGATATAATAGGTCCCTTTCCATCCTTGTTCCTATGCTTGGGGTGCAAGGATGCCATCTCCTTCTTTTCTGTCTTTCTGGGATTCACCTCTTTCCTTGGTTAAGCAGTATTTATCTATTTTGTGATATCCAATCATACATGAAAATTTTAGTTTGCATTGAGGATCTTTGTCCTTGATCACAACTTATTTCATTGTTTGACATTGGGTTTCTATGGTTGATAAATATCTCACCTTGGAAACTGAATAGTGTGCTATCCCTCACAAGGGTTACTTTTTCACTTCTTGCATGATATCTCTTTGCATTTATCCCTTCCATGGCCTCATAGGAGATGTGACCTTCGTGGCTTGGACTAGGTGTTGTCTATGGATATTGTCTTGATATTGATGAAGGCTTTATCCTTGTTCTTTTCTTTCCTTAACATGTCAAAATAGTATATTTTTTCCATCTTAAGGAGGGGGGCATATATATGGCCTCCCTCATTCTATATTATGTATTTTTGTTCTAACCTTTTATTTTGTAGCATGCTAAATCTTTGAAGTGAAGGTAACACACATAAGTTGCTAAATCCTGAAGAGACACACATTTCCAATTTCAAATATGCTAAATCCTCTGAAGGTAGTGTACATAAGTTGCTAAATCCTGAAGGGAAGCACATTTTCAATTTCAAATATGCTAAATCTTCTAAAGGTAACACACATAAGTTGCTAAATCTTGAGGAGACACGCATTTTATATTCCATGGTGATACAAGAAGGTGGATCCATGGGTACTTTATAAAAGCCATCAGAAGATGCATTACATACATGCACAAAGCTGCCAGGAGGCACACAACTTTATGGGGTGACTATCAAGTTCTTTCTTGGTGGGCCATCCTATCCTTTTTGTGGTTCACAATGAGATACACACATCTTATTGGGCGAGCTAGCCACTCATCTCTTCCCTTTTCTCTCTTTTTTCTAACTGATGTCTCTCTTATTACAATCTTGGAGTTGATGAAGACTTGAGTCTCTAGGGGCTTGAGGATTCCTTTGTCCCTTTGATTTCAATAAGATTATCTTTTTCTTTATGATCTCCTTTACCAAGAGTTTACATCGAGTCCATACTCTTGCTAAAGTGGGGGCTTAATGTATCATCTTAAAATAGAACTTCCATGGTAAGAATGTTTATCCCTCCAAGTAAGTGGATTGGGGTCATGTTGAATGCTTTGAATGGGTACTCAACTTGGATCTAGCTTTTTCCCCTGTTCTACCCCATTTTCCACTTCTTCTTGGCATTTTCCTAGCATTGTGGACTGTGAACCTAAGATTCTTGACCTCGGAGTCAAGGTCGACCTCTTAGGTCAAGGTTGACCTCAACCCTGACCTAGGTCAAGGTCGACCTCATCCTTGACCCTAGGGTCTGAGATCCTTGGGGTTAGCTTCTGGTTTCATGATTTCATCAAAATCTTGTCTTTTCCCTCTTTGGGGCCACTATTTCTTGGGTTAAGTGTCAAATTCTCAAATTAATATTTGAGGTGGACCTTTTTTGATATTTGTATAGGAATCCTAATTTATTATTGGAGATTAGTCTTTCTCAAGTTTTGTGCCTAATGCTCAAATTAACTTTGGGGTTGGCCTTACCTCAAATTTTGTGACAAGGCTCTTAAATAATTATTTTTATCTCTGTATTAAGGGTGGTCCCCTCCTAGAGTTTTGCTTGAAGACTTTAATTTAATTTCCTATCCATGTGCACCTCTCTAGAGTTTTGTGCCATGGGCCCTTAATTATTGTTTTCTATGAGGCCCATCTTGTGCCCTAGATCACTATAAAAGGGAGCCTTCCTCTCTTATTTTATCCATCTCATCTCACAATCTCTCAACATCTCAAGCAAGAAGATCAAGAATTCAACATCCAATTCATCAAGGAGATCCATTAGTAGCCATTCAAGGATTCAAGCTCTATAGAGCTCTCTTGTTGAAGATTCCTCCATTTCCATTCAAGCCTCTTCCTAATTCAAGATCCATTAAAGATTGGTGTTGAAGATCTAAAGACAATTGATTGGAGACATCCTACATTTGATTCTACATTCATCCATTCTTATGGATTCAAGGATTTGAATCCTCCACAAGGGTTTCAACATAAGCAAGGTGAATTGTTCTATTTACTTTGTTTACTACTGCAATTTCAATTCAATTTCAAGGTTAATTCCTAAATTGGGGTTTGACTGAGGCAAACCCCTTCCCCCCAACAAACAAAACCATTTTTCTTGTAGGTACAAGTATAAGATGGAGAATTGAAGTGCAGATCTAGATACCCATTTTTTTGAAATTCCAAGATCTGCAAACAAATTCAAAGTCGACCTTCAAAATCTCTAGGTCATCTTTGACCTTTTATGAGGGTCAAGGACGACCTGATCTCATCTCAGAAATTTTTTTTTGGGTTTTGTAGATCTCATAGTTTCAGTTCAGGGATAAGAAAATTAATAGTTTCTGAGACCATTTGATAGGGTTTTCAACTGATTTTTTTATGGAGGTAAGTACCTTTATTTCTTAATCTCAATATTAATCATCTATATTTACATTCCATATCAATACAATTTCATATAAGTGTAAAATATTGGTTTTGGGGTCTCTTTTATGTGCAAACCATTGTTCTAGGACCCAATCCACATTTTACCTTATACACAAACAAACTCTAATATTAGTGTAATTCTCATTCTTATATTCTTCTACCAGAGCTAACAAACCTTGTTTCTTCCCATTATCTGCAATAGTATACCTATTCAATCTACCATCATCCATAACTTGTCTATCATACTACCATGGTCTACTCGACAAGATGTGACAATAATCCATTGGCATAATATCACAAAGAAATTAATCATGATAAATTCCAATCTTAAATTTCACAAGATATTATTCACTTACCAAAAGCTTATGATCATCCTTGATCCAAGCAATCTAATATGGCTAAGGGTGATTCATCCTTGGTAACTGCAACTTTGTAACCAACTCTTCTAATGCCAAATTTTATGATTTTCCATTGTCAATGATCATCTTGCAACACTTTCCAACAAATTTACATCCAATTTTAAATAATACTCTCTTTAGAGGGTCCTTATTAGTTCCTTTATTCCACAAAGATCTGCTAATCATCAAGTTTTCACCACCTTCCATTTTTTTCATTGAATCAAGTGAATCTTCCTACAAAAGTGTATTCCTGCTACCGCTACCAACCTTATTAGATTCAAATGTCCTATTTACTTCTTCACCATCCTTGAAACAAGTGACCTTAAACAAATTTTTTTCTTCTCTCTTATGATCATTACTACTAGGATAACTACCTCTTGAATAACATCCTCTCCTTGGTATGAACTTTCTCCTTTCCATTCTGATTTTCCTTTATCCTAATTTTCTTTATCATGATCATACATACTAATTTATCCATAAGATCTACCTCTTCCTCTATAAAATATACCACTTATGCATCTTTACCTCTACTCATGCCTTTTATTTAGCTTATCTTCTTCCTTTAATGCAAATTTATAGGCTTCTTCAATGTTATTCATCTTGTCCGAGTTGATTTCCTTTTGTATAGAAGTTATCAAACCATTCAGGTACCTTGTAATATTTCAACTTCATCATCCATATGTCCATAGATGATATCTAATCTCTATAATTCTTCAATATATTCCCTTACAGTAGTGTCCCTTTGTTTAAAATTTTTCATTTTTCTCAACAAACTAACTTGATAATAACCCGGTAATAATTTACCCTTTAATTTGTTTACCATTTTATCCCATACCTTGACCTTTTATTTTCCTCTTCTATGTCGATCAAGTTGCACATGTTCCCACCACAAAGATGCATTTCCTTTAAATTTTGTACCATAAATATTAACCTTCTTATCTATAGGTGTGCCTTCATATTCAGAATATTTCTCCATTTTAGAGATCAAGTCCAACAATTTATTTGAAACCAACTTGCCATTATATTTTGGAGGATTGAAATGTGGTTTATCATTCACATTTGTTAAATACCTCAAGAATATTTCTTCACCTTTTTCAATAATAGGGGCATGTTCTACTCCTACTTCTTTAGCTTCATCTTCAATAACATCTTCAATAGATCTTCCTCTTCTTTGGGTTGTCTCAAAAACTTCAAGCCTAGAAAAGATTTATCTCAACATATCCAGTATTAAAGGATCATGATCTCTCCTTACTCAAACTATATTTTCAACCCTCTACAATTGTAGGCCATTCCATAATCTACCACCCTACAACCAATTCAATTAGGGCTTTCTACAACAAAAACTTTCTCTGTACCACTCGATGAAGTTCCAAGGAGAGAGAATCCCAAAAGGAGATTCCCAACCTCATAGCTAAGAGTACACGAAAAACAATAACACAAAATAAAAAGACAATGCATGATCTGATGTATTATTCATAGGTCAAACAACATACATGTCAGGTTGTTAGGCCTTTCTAGTTATATCCATATACAATGAAATGAATCTAAAATTCTAATACTGATATGTCAAAGTCTCACATCTAGGTTCCTAGAACCAATAGAACTTACTTCTCAAGATACATTAAGTTATTACATATAGGAAATTCCTCTATAGGTTGGCCAAGAAAGAATTACATTCCCCAAGAAGGAAACGTGTACAATAAATAGGTCTAACCCAAAAATGAATCAAAGATCTACGAAAGGAAATGACAAGATGTACAATCATAGAAAACAATGCATGAGAAATCCATGAACCACGGGCTATGATCGCAATGGTTGAAATCCAAAGATCAATGACCACACATCGAATCTCTAAATAGGTCCAAGCAAGAAACAAACATGTTACCCATAGATAGAAAATGAATCATATCTCAAGTCTCCACAAACAAGAGGAGGTGTGATCATAGGAATATGACCCTTAATAGGTCCAGAATATGAATTTATCATTGCACGCGCTATCTCAAACAAATGATGATTAACCCTCATAATATCTCCAATTGAAAAAGAAGAACAAAATAACAAAGAACTATTTTTGGTTGATGCAAGATTACCATGAACCCAAGATGCTCCTACATCAAATTTTTCCTTGAGAACAAGACATTAAGACATATTATCTCTCTTTTAAGGAATTACACTCTATGAGATAAAAGATCATATCAAGATCTTTTTAATCCTCCTTTGTACCTCCTAGAGACCACTCCTAAGGATCCTTCTAGTAGAGAACCTTCACCTAATCCAAGTTTTGAATAAATTTAAGTATTCAACCTTGCTACAGTCACTTCAAGAAAACTGTTACACCTTGGGACTATAAATGTAGAAATATTGATATGATAGGGGGGAATCCATCCCAAGATTCATACTAAAATTGAGATTTAAATCCCTTATTATAGATCCAAAAGACACCCTCTTTAATAAACTTAGCTCCTTTTTTAAGAGTCTCCTACATCATAGATCCATGCTCTACAAGGCTACATTAAGGCACAATAGTATTGTTCACCCCTCATGGATACTTAGTAGTAATAATTATAGCCTAATAGTGATTATGGATTATGTATCATCACCAATAAAGTTTGGAAGCTAAAAATTATCTATCAAAATTGTAGGATTAATATCAAGACCTTCCTCCTACTTTTTCCTACAAAGTGATTCCCACTTAACCAAGATCCACTTAGAAAAAATAAGTTTCTTTCCAATAGATTGAAAGGCTAGGGCATCAAAATCCTTAATAAAGTTTAAAGGAGAATCCTACATAAAGAACCTTTAAATAGGGAGACTTTAAACCTCCAAATTTAGAAGAGTCATTCTTCAAGAAGATGAAATACATCTACAAGTTCAGTGGCTAACCCTCCTATGAAAATTATCCAACACATCCTACCAAAACTCTCTATGTTGAGTTTTTTCAATAATGGGATTCCTAAGATAAGTTAGAGGGAGTGTAACATGCTACTTTACTATGTAGGAAAATAATTCAACATCATTAGTTGTAAATAAAAAATATATGCAAATAACAATAACATTTTTTTTAAATAAGGGATTACAGTAAAAGAGCTAACCAATTTTAAATTTGAAACATTTCATAATTGTAGCAATTAACTCTTTAAGGATTAAATGTCAAACCTACTTATATCTCTATAACTATTTATAGAATTAATTTAAATGAATATTGAAGGAAAAATAAGAAACCTAATATAATTTTGAAACATATTAGAGTGTTTCCATGTACATTTGACTATTTTATAGAGGGGGGTCATCATTGGGGCTCTTTACCCCCAAAAATGAACCAAATGGTTTCCTGCACACCCTCCAACTAAATAATGATCCTACCCTACTCAAGGGTGTAACTATTGTCACCTAATAATGCAACGTCGCTAAGGAAGATTGAACTTACTTGTGAAACATGGGAACATCTCCAGATTGTGGGTAACTTGTAATAGAGATGAATCTCTAGAGAAGGTTTTCTTCCTAGTTGTGGTACTCACCTAATCCACTATTTATAGGAAATGGGTAGAAGGATGTTCTTTCAAATGCAATTTGAATAATAGGAAAATGCACTAAACTTGAAAACTCCAATATCCCTAATAGCTAATCCAACTTAGAAAAATGACTCAACAAAAGCCTAAACATGTTCACAATTTAATTCAAATTCATAGAGCACATAGGGCGTTACTATGAAGTTTTTTTATTTCAAAATTTTATGTGAAGGGAACTAATATTCCACAACTACAACTTGCTAAAAGTAACCAAACACAATATATGATCTATATTTCTAATGAATTTCCTTGCTTCTAGATTCACTGAATGCAAAAGAAATAAAGGATTTAAAATAAATCACAGTACGTTCTTCATAATCAAGTATATATAATAAAAAAAAAAAAAAATTGAAGGAACTCGTTTCTTTATTGAATTCAACTGAGTCTTTTCTATTACAAAATCTAAAAAAATACTTCTAAAATATGAGTTTTAACAATCATGCCTTTGTTGTAGCAAAAATGGTAGAAAGAAAAGACTAAAGAAGAAAATATATTACAAAAAGCCTTATAGAAAATGATATCTACAACTGCAAGGGGAAATAAGAAGTGAACTGGTCTCCCTAAACTAAGCTTGAACTATTGGTCCCACTTTGATTTATCCTTCAATTTGCAAAAATATATCTTTGGATCATACATAAAAGAAAATCCTTAAGAAAGGGGGTCATAATTGAATTGACGATGTTGATTAGAGTCTCGAGACTCTTCTTGATAGATTCTTAACCTATGTAGGGGTCTTTAATTGATGTATAATTATTTCGATCACCTCCAAAATTGATCATTTCATACCTCTAACTACTCTTGACATGTGATGACATATTTGTATTGTTTATTACACCTATCTCATTTCTTTACAATGCATAGTATTGCCTTTAGCCTTTTCGACCACTGTTATTCAACATGGTATGACTACATATCTATGCCCATTTCAACATCAATATCACTATATTAGCATGTTTGATATTACTTCCTTTATGAATTTTTTTACATTCATTGTCTTGCAAATGAAGACTAGTATCATTAATTTAAATGATTCTCTAGGCTAAGTATGTTTCTAGTACTATTGGATCAGTCATTATTTCTTACCTTCCATTGTCCTTCATTTTATTTATTTTCCCTAGTCATGTCATATTTATCTTCATTCCTAACCCCTATCATGATTTGTAATAGTAAATATCACTATTTTGTGCACTCAAGGGAACTTCACTACTTTACCTTGTGCTCTATATAGTCATTTCTTTGCTGCATTTATAGATATTACATGACTTTTTCTCTATCCTCATTTATAGAGTATTCTTTGCTCATGTCATTTTCTATCCTTAAGGGTTGTTCTCACACTAATATTAATATCTCATCAACCATTGCAATCACTATTCCACATATACCTTGTTCTGATCATTGCTACAACATTAAATACTATTGTTTGTATTAGCAAGTGGTCATCACATGCACACGTATGCACATGTAGGAACATGCACATATATGGAATGTGGTCATTTATGGAAAAACTTATCATTTTCATGATCACACATATTGGATATCATGAATATGTTTGAATGTAGTTGTTGAATGGAAAAAGGCTTAAGTCCATAGACTGTTCCAGTAACCCAGTCTGACAAAAAAGCTTAGTGAGCTTTACAAAAGGTGTATTAAGGCTTGTGATCTTAATGAAATGCTTGCAGGACACTAATGAACACATGTGTCAGGTCACACATGTTCATAATAACGGATTGAAGAGATATGTTCAGTTGATTGGATGTGAAGATAGTAAACAAAGCATTACTTGTCAGTGAGCACTGAAGTTGACCTTGTGAGCATTTGGAAAGTTATTTTTAGATGCTATCATATATTTGAGTTTGAATAAGGATGATAATGAAGTGTTCAATTGCACTTGAATTAATATGATGTTTAGCTAGAGTAATGCCAACTAGATTTTTTACGTATACCTCTAACAGGGTATACATATACAGACACTTTTATAAAAGTGTGTGATAAGGATAATGATGATATAGATGGATGTTAGATACGAATTGTGAAGACATCTGAAAGGAAAAATAAAGATTGAGAGGAAGGAGAACAAGAGGATTTCTTCTAGGAATACTTTGTTAACTCTTTGTATTTAGGACAACATATTTGTTGTAAGTGTTATTGCACCTACTGTACACCCCTAATAGGGTTGTTTTTCCTTTAGCATGGCTAAGACCTTTAACAGGGTTGATTCCTTATCTAGGATATCATTGTATATATCCCCTAATAAGGATCTACCTATATTGTATTAATCAGCTCCTAACAGGGCTAGAACTTCTAATAGGGTTTCAAGATTCATAGTTCTAAATTTTGTGGGTACCATCCCCACTGGAGTTTTCCTTGGCTAGGGTTTCCTTGAAAAAAAATATGGTGTTATGAGTTCTTCTATAATTTTATTTTTTTCATGGTTGCTCATTTTATGTTATATCTTTATCTATTGGTTAAATAAGTTAAATAAGTTTGAGAATTCAATTAAGTATTGTAACACTGATCCACCCCCCCTCTCAGTATTACCAAATCCTGACAATTAGTATCAGAGCATTAGGCCCTTGAAAGAAAAGATTAACACATTTGGGGAGATCAAGATGGATTTGGAAAACTTGAGGAAGATTTACGAAATGGCTTTGGAAGATGTGGACATTACTAATGTAGATAGAGTGGATCTAAAGTACAAGCTAAGGAAGGTAGATGACTTTATCAAGAATTTGAAGTAGAAACTTGATCATGAGAGAAAATTGAGAGATGATCTAATGGAAGCACAAACTGAAGAGTTTTTAGACCAAGATCAGATTGAGCATCTAAATCATGAAAAAGATTCCTTGAAGGATGAATTGGATATCACCAAATTGAACTTGATGAAAGAACTTGATACTAAAAAAGAAGTCAATGAAAAATTGCAAAATGAATTGTCAAGTACAAAGGATAGCATGAAAATGTTGGAAAGCAAGATAAATGCATTAAAGACAAAGTATGGAAAGGTAGAGAAATAATGCATCACCATGTACTAGTGAACTTGATCAGACTAAAGGTCACATAGAGAAACTTCATGAGAGTAGATAGAAATTGGATGAGGAAATTGACATGCAAAAGCTGTTGGAGATAAGACTGGAGTACAATTTAATGACAATTTTGATCAAAGGAAAGATAGAGTTGTTGTAAAAATTGATTCACCAAAGAAGTCAGAATATGAGGTTGTGATAGCAAAACCTAAGATACCTCCTTGCAAGGACAATGACAAGGATTGCAGCCATGAATATCAATTAAAGAAACTAACTGAAAAAGGTACTCCTAAGCTGAAGTTTACTAGTTGTTGTTTTAATTGCTACTTGTATGTACACAAGATGAGAAATTGTAGAAAACCAGATATGAGATCTAGCAGAACTACATATAATCACTTAGATGATTTCCTTAATAATAAAAAGTAGAAATTTTTTAATGAGGCAAAGATAGAAAAAGGTGAATGTAGTAAAGATGCAAAACATAGACAACTTGAGGATAAGGAAACAAGTAAACCTAATGATAGTATGCAAGATAATGTTTCTAATACCAGTAAGGATGAAGCTAACAAGACAGTTAAAGAAATTAAGAAACCCATTACTAGACCTAAAAAAAATTGTATGCTACAAATGCAATAACTTTGGTCATATTGCCAAGTAGTGTAAGTAGCAGACTGATTATAGCCAATTGAAACCTAAGAAGAAGGTGACATGTTTTAAGTGTAACAACAATAGACATGTAGTGAATTATTTCATATTTAAAGGACCAGTGAAGAAATCCTTAATACCATTCGCAAAGGAAAAAGAATTGAATAAAGAAGATAGAGAGCTAGTAGAGATGAAAGTAGAATTTAAGGAGAAATGGTTCAAACAAAATGAATCTTTGGAATTTGAAGTTAAGATAGATGAAGAGAAGAGTGTGAGAATTAAAAAGAGTCCTAAAAGTCTTTTTGAATCATTTCTAGGGTGCATTGCTTCACCATGTTTATGATGGGGTATGCCTTAGGGGGAGCATGACAGATTAACACCAGTGAGATACAGAGCCCCTATCTGGATGATTTAAGTTGTGAAAAATTGAAGGAAACTTAGTTACTATTTTGTGTGATCTTGGACAAGATCACATCAGTTTTGGAGATGTATGTGAGAAGGTCTACCAGTTTGAGCCTACAATGGTTTCTTCTAGCTTTATGGGCAGTTTTTGGGACTTGTGCCAAATTTTCTATAAAGTTAACACCATGGTCAAATTATCTACCATTTACAATGAGATTAGAGAGCACTGTAGAGTTTGGAGAAGTAGTTGGAGCTTGAAGTGTTTGCAACTATATTTGCAAAACCCTCACACAGTCGCACGAGCTAGGTATTTGTGATTATCTCAAGAAATATTTGTCAATTGTAGTAACTGTAATCACTGAAAATTGGACAAGATCATTTAAGTGAGAAATCAATGCAATTAAATACAATTAAATCAAATAAATTCAAAATCAAGGATAAATTGCAATTGAACCTTAATCCAAATCTAATTGAAAATCAAAAGCCATTAAATCAATTTAAATTGAATAAAACATGATAAATTAATAAATTATACAATTAATCTACTTAATTATATAGTTCAAATTAAATCAAATCAACCCATTTAAGGGGTACACATGGCTAAACAAATTAAATCAATTTAATTAATTAAT
The DNA here is from genome assembly GCA_027943335.1 of Chamaecyparis obtusa. Lineage (NCBI taxonomy): Eukaryota > Viridiplantae > Streptophyta > Pinopsida > Cupressales > Cupressaceae > Chamaecyparis > Chamaecyparis obtusa. The sequence continues at coordinate 1,133,562 of BSBK01003265.1, forward strand.
TCCTATTTTCTCTCAACCACTAAATGGGAGGAAAATTAATTAACCAATAGGAATTGAGGACCAAGCTCACATAGATCAAGCCTAAATCAAATCTCCATCACTCACTTGGAGAATGCATCTTGTCCACTCATTTTGTCTTCTTGTTCCAAGCTTTGAGGACAAAATATTTAAATGGTCTCCAAAGGTGGAACCATGGACTCAACTCTCACCTAACCTTGATCAACTCAACTACACCCCCTACCCTTGCCAAAATCTATAAAAGCAAGGCATAATTCACTTATTAATCATCCACAAATCTGAGAATAGCATCAAAACTCTTGCAAATTAGAGCTAGAAAGGAAAATTTAGAGCTAATTAGTTGTATTTTCATTTGGAATTGAACATTTAGCTTTGTTTATCATATCATTCTCATTTTAGGACTGTCACTAATGGAGGCTTGCTGAGAGCTTTACATTAGCATCCCTAAATAGAGATCCATAGAGTGCTTAATTGTTAGTTCTTTGCTTAATTAGATTGCAATTTGTGGTAATTAAGTTGTTATTTGAATTATTGATGATACTAACCCTATGAAGGTACTTTTTCTAGTACACAAAATGGTGCCCACCGTGGGGCATTAGGCCTCATTCTTTAAAAAAATTGGAAAATTACATGTTTCTAAGATTTTCCTTGTTTAACTCTCTATTTTGCAGATTTAACAACACATTTGACAGTTTCTCCAGTGCTTTTGAGGTTTGAAACATCACTTCTATGACAAAGTTTTGCACCTTTACAAGGATTTTCAGCACTTTTGATTTCTTCTGTCATCTATCTTATTTTCTTTCAACGCTTTTTCCCTGACTAGCTAGCACGTTTGAATAATTCTCCAGTGCTTTTAAGATCTTTTTCACGCCTTTGCTAAGTTTATCAGTGCTTTTAATCTCTGGTTCAATGCTTTTAAATATTTTTGTAGCGCTTTTAATATGATCCACAACTTGTTTAAGTATTTAATTAGTGCTTTCAATAGCTTCTGTAGCGCATTTGATTAAATTGAAAATTGACAGAATTTGACTTGTGGGAAATGATTTTTGTGTCTGCAGGATGATTGGTCATAAAAGAATAAAAAAACCAGAGACCAGATTTAATCATGAAGGGAAATCTTTGACAAAAAATATCAAGGAGGAGAATATTGCACACATCAAGCTGGTTTTGTAGGATTCTCAACAAGAAAACAAGGTATATGAACAATATTTGAAATTTGTAGAAGCATATAAATGAAAGTTCATATCATTAAATTGGATTTACTTGCCTTAGTCAATTTTTGTCAAAATTTGATAAATAAAGGTTAAATTCAAGTTGATTCTTGTTTTTCTTCATTTTGGCTAGTTGTGTTGACTAACTTATTGGAGGAGAAGCGAATGAAAAGGAACGATCGCCACTAGGTAAGCATAAAAATGGAAAATTCATCAAAAATGCTCCTAGCCTTAGCTAGCTTTGAAACGAGGTAAGCCTCAAACTTGGTCAATTTTTGCTTAAATTGTGGCCTTATCAATTTCAAGATCTAGTAATTAAAGCAGCTTATTATTGTTTGAGGGATTTGATACTAGGCCTATGCTCTTCACTTTCTAAGTGAATCAAAATGCCAAAAATATCAAGTTCCTTGATTAAAAGAAAAACTAAGTAAATCAAGCACTAAATTTGAACAACCCCTTCTTTGTGGAAAAGAGTAGAAATACTCAATTCCCATTAGTTAGAGGCTTTGGTAATTGAACCTTGTTAAAAGTATATGGGAATTGATAAATAGATAGGGATATGCTCTTCACCTTTTGGTGAATCAAACTCCAAAAACCTATCTCTTTATTCCACTTTATTGCTTTCAAATGAACATGCTAGATCTATAGTGGGCTCACCTCCCGAGATTTTCCTTAACGAGGCCAGTGAGAGGGACAACCAAAAGTGGGATACAATTTCCTTTTATACAATCATCCAACCCACTATAAAATGAAATGCATGCATCCTTAATGGGGTGTGTGACAAAAGGGTGTTAAATTTTTGAACTTCCTCAAGTAGTCCTTCGGGATTGTGCAAAACTCTGACATACCGGTGGTGGGAAGCCTCTTAATATACTTGGAGGATGAAAGTTTAATATCCATTTTGAATGGAATATTGATTAAATACCTTGTTAATCTAGCAAAGACTACCTTATAGAGCCATGTTTACAAACCAAATTTTGAGCTAGGTAGATTGCTTGAACTATCTTTTTGTGCAAAAACCCGTGATAACATCCTTACATATTCAAACACTTTTTGTGTAGAGGGTTAAAAAGAACAAGTGTATCTATGATTATTTTGTTTGAAAAATACATAGAAAAAGTAAGAGACATCCATTTGAAAATTCATCTTATATTTTTAAATCTCTTCATAAAAACAAACAATTACCAAATTGGGGAAAACAATTGGAAATCAAACCTTATTGGATGCCAGTTTCTACACGCTCTCATAGAATTAAACTATCTTTACAAGAAGATGGCACTTGCATTGCCCAAGAGGTCCCCAAATTTTAATATCAAAGTCCTTTCAACAATCACGACCAAGGGGATAGTATCCCAAATTTATTTGAAAAGAGAATCGAATCAATGGATAGAAACTCCACATTTCACGATTACCATCATGGAGGAAATAATGACAATACCAATAATGCCAACCAAGAGCCTAAAGAAACACTTGAAGAAAGGGCTAATCGAGTGGCTCAAGATAATGATTTTCTTTAAGTCATGGATAAACTAATAGATAGGGATAGGGAGAAGTTTTTCTTAAATCTAGCCCAAGCAAGGGTAAAGCTTCCACATGATTATGATGTGGATCAACTTAAGAAAACAAAGAAGATGAAAACCTGATGAATGCTATGACTTAACAATTAAAAATTTTCCAAGCATAGATTGACTTAATGAAAAAGGCTGTTGAACATAAGCCATTCTCTATTGAGGCCTTGTGCCTATTCCCTTTTGACAAAAGCTTAGTTATGGTACCTCTTCCTATCAATGTAGTTTTTCCTAAGTACAACAAATACATGGGTAAATTAGACCCATAGGATCACCTTAGAGAGTTTTGTGCTTTAAGCGTTGAATTTATGCATGATACCACATATCTAATGAGACTTTTTCCAAGAAGTTTAGGAGATCAAGCCATGTAATGGTTCTCCAAACTTCCACAAGGGATAAAGCCATTTGAGGAATTAGCCTCCAAATTTGTAACCCATTACTCTTACAACATCGAACATGAGATTACCATGATCAAACTATGTGATATGAAGCAAAAGGATGGTGAATCTTTCCTAGGGTTCCTTTAAAGGTGGAGGACAATTTTTGCAAGATATCCATGAAATATCCCTAAAAAGAAGAAAATGAAAATATTTATGAACAACTTAAAAATGGAGATGAACTATAGGATCCAACTTCAATGTCCCCCTACATTCAAAAAACTTATTGAGAATGAGATTAAAATTGAAGATGTGTTGGTTAAGAGGGGGGAGATCAAATTGTTCAAAAATAATAAACCCTATACCAACACTAATAATTATTATTATGTGTCTAATTGTAACAATAATAAAGGAGCTAACAATCACAATGATAAACCTAAACTATGGTTGAAAAACAATAACAAAAATCTTGTGAACGATGGAGTTGTGGAAGCACACAACTTAAAAGCTACCCCCTTTAATTTATCAAGTGGAGAAAATTCTACAAATAATGTGAATCAAACGAACAAGGCTCCTTTTAGTAATGTCAATTCCAACAATAAAAATAACAATGCTAACAATAATCCCTTCAATAATTATATTGTCAACAAACCTAAGCCTTTCTTTTCCACATATCAAAAGAGAAAATTCACCTTTTTAGGTGAACCATTGGAAAATGCATTAATGACTTTGGTGGCCAACAAAATTATTACCTTACCTGAGTTAAGGCCATATGAACCACAAGTTAAGCTAAATTGGTGGAATGATTCTCACCATTGTGAATACCATCGTAATAAGGGCCATAAAACCAATGAATGCGTGAAATTGAAACACCTTGTGCAAGACCTAATTGATGATGAGATGATAAAGGTTGAAGGGCCCCAAAACAATGAAGATCATACGGCCTTCAAAAATCATTTCCTAAATCATGAAAAGGGCGAGTCATCAAACACCAATCAAAATAATAAAAGAGGTAATGAGAAAGTCAACTTTACTCATACCTATGATAACATCATTAATACTTTAGATAGTGAATTGAATGCCATAAATGTTATCATGGTAAAAGAGAAGTCAAGGGAAGCAACATCTAATGTTGTAACTAGGGGGCAAGCATAAAAAATTACTCTACCTGGAAATGATCCAAGAATCATTCTACCAAATCAAACCTCATCTTCATCATCAAAACAATATAATTTGGTAGACCAATTACAACAAACCCCTTCCCAGATCTCTATTTTAGAATTGCTCAACCTCTCATCAACTCACAAGGAGATTCTAGAAAAATCCTTGGTAGAGACTAATGTGCCTCTAAATTTAGATGCAGATAAATTTCAAAACATGGTAGGACATCTTATTGCACCTCATTTCCTATCTTTTTTCAGAACAAGATGACATGTCATTGAATCCCCCATAAAACTTATCTTTGCATATAGAGGTTCTAATTCACAAGCATAGGGTAAAAAGAGTCCTCATTGATGGAGGAGCCGACTTGTATATTTGTACCCTAAACTTTGTAAAAGCCTTGGGATTTTCTGAGGAGTCCATTGACCCAAAGAAAAAGATAACCATAAAAGCCTATGATGATGAAGAGAGAGCTTCTAAGGGTGTCATCATACTTCCTATTAGAGTTGGTCCAATGTAGAAAGAAACCATTTTCCAAGTCCTAGACCTAAATTTGACTTACAATATATTACTAGGGAGACCGTGGATTCATGAAATGCAGGCTGTGCCTTTAGCTTACCACCAATGTCTCAAATTCCCCTATCTAGGACAAGAAATCATGGTAAGAGGGGACTCAAACCCCTTTCAATATTGTAATAACATGAAGCCTATTAGTGATTCCTTAGTCCCACATAATGTAGAAGGGTCTATTCCTCAAAGAATAGAGAAAGGTTTAAATAACCCTAAACTTGGTAAAAGCCTTAGGATTTTCTGAGGAGGCCATTAACCCAAAGAAAAATATAACCATAAAAGCCTACGATGATGAAGAGAGAGCTTCTAAGGGTGTCATCATACTTCCTATCAGAGTTAGTCCAATGCAAAAAGAAACCATTTGCCAAGTCCTAGACCTAAATTTGACTTACAATACATTACTAAGGAGACCGTGGATTCATGAAATGCAAGGCGTGCCTTCAGCTTACCACCAATGTCTCAAATTCCACTATCTAGGACAAGAAATCATGGTAAGTGGGGACTCAAACCCCTTTCAATATTGTAATAACATGAAGCCTATCAATGATACCTTAGTCCCACATAATGTAGAAGGGTCTATTCCTCAAAGAATAGAGCAAGGTTAAAATAACCCTAAACTTGGTAAAAGCCTTAGGATTTTCTGAGGAGGCCATTGACCCAAAGAAAAATATAACCATAAAAGCCTACGATGATGAAGAGATAGCTTCTAAGGGTGCCATCATACTTCCTATCAAAGTTGGTCCAATGCAAAAAGAAACCATTTGCCAAGTCCTAGACCTAAAGTTGACTTACAATATATTACTACAGAGACCATGGATTCCTGAAATACAGGCCGTGCCTTCAGCTTACCACCAACGTCTCAAATTCCACTATCTAGGACAAGAAATCATGGTAAGAAGGTTCTCAAACCCCTTTCAATATTGTAATAACATGAACCCTATCAATGATTCCTTAGTCCCACATAATGTAGAAGGGTCTATTCCTCAAAGAATAGAGCAAGGTTAAAATAACCTTAAACTTGGTAAAAGCCTTAGGATTTTCTGATGATGAAGAGAGAGTTTCTAAGGGTGTCATCATACTTCCTATCAGTGTTGGTCCAATGCAAAAAGAAACCATTTTCCAAGTCCTAGACCTAAAGTTGACTTACAATATATTATTAGGGAGACCGTGGATTCATGAAATGTAGGTCATGCATACAGCTTACCACCAATGTCTCAAATTACCCTATCTAGGATAAGAAATCATGGTAAGCAGGGACTCAAACCCCTTTCAATATTGTAATAACATGAAGCCTATCAGTGATTCCTTAGTCCCACATAATGTAGAAGGGTCTATTCCTCAAAGAATAGAGAAAGGTTAAAATAACCCTAAACTTGGTAAAAGCCTTAGGATTTTCTGAGGAGGTCATTGACCCAAAGAAAAAGATAACCATAAAAGCCTACAATGATGAAGAGAGAGCTTCTAAGGGTGTCATCATACTTCCTATCAGAGTTGGTCCAATGCAGAAAGAAACCATTTGCCAAGTCCTAGACCTAAATTTGACTTACAATATATGACTAGGGAGATCGTGGATTCATGAAATGCAGGCCATGCCTTCAGCTTACCACCAATGTCTCAAATTCCCCTATCTAGGACATGAAATCATGGTAAGCGGGGACTCAAACCCCTTTCAATATTGTAATAACATGAAGCCTATCAATGATTCCTTATTCCCACATAAGCCATAAGGGTCTATTCCTCAAAGAATAGAGCAAGGTCAAAATTCAAAGGATCTTACATCTTTAAAGGGAAAAGAAAAAGAAGAAAAAAAAATTGTTGTTGACAACATCCAAAGTCCTACTAACCTAGCTACATCAACAAAAGGAAAAGAAAAGGTTAGTGAGGAGAGTGCTCCTAAGAAATAGAAAGAAGACCAAGATAAATCCATCCAAATCTACACCAAAGATTCTCATTACCAAAAGATGGACCATATGATGAGAAATTTTGAAAAGCAATGTCAAATTAAATAAAAAGGAGTAGGTGAATACTCCCTATCCATGATGGGCCTACCCTTATCTCCAAAATCATATGGAAAGCCACCTAATCTACCTCATAAATATAATGATCACTTTGTGAGGGTGAATACATCTTCATTCATGGATGAAGAAGACAATGAAATCCTAAATCTTCTATATAAGGATGAGGAATCAAGTGCACATGAGAAGCACATCCAAAATGTAAGCATTCCCACACATCAATATGGTAAAGGATTTCAAATCATGCAGAAAATGGGATACAAAGGACAAGGACCTTTAGGAAAAAGAAATGAAGGACTCATTGAATCCATTGAAATGACATGGAGAGATAACAAAGAAAAGACTAGATTAGGGTACCTAGAACAAGGGTACACTCAAAAGAACTATCCTAAGGTCTATGACCAAATTTTACAATTAGGTTCTCAAAGTGATGAGGATTCCAACAATTGGGAATGGGACTCATTTTCAAGTGATTCATGTCAAGATAAGGAAATAGATGTCATCCATGCCTACTCTCCTAGCAAAGGAAAGGAACAAGCCTCAAGATCAAATCAGAATTGAGCCTCAAGTTCTAGTCAAGTGATCTTAGATAATGTCCCAATTCAAACAATTGAAATAAATCAATGGGTAGGAGAACCCTATGTACCATCATGGAGACCTACTATGGAAGAATCTAACATTAGGTTTAATTCATGAGATTTTTACCCAACAGAAACCGTAGAGGATTCTAGTGAGGAATATTTTGTGTATCATCTTAAAATGGAAGCACTTCCATGATAAGAGGATTTAGCTCTATGAGTAAGTGGTCTGGGGTCATGTTAAGTGCCTTGATTGGGTCTTTGCATGTATTTGGCTTTCTCCCCCTGTTCTGCTTCTCTCTACACCTGCTTTTCACTTTATTTCTGCATTTCCTAGCATTTTGGATTGAGGTCCTGAGGTTTCTCACCTCAAGGTCAAAGTCCACCTTGAGGGTCAAAGTCAACCTCAACCCTGACCTAGGTTAGGGATGACCTTGACCCTGACCTAGGGCGGGGTCTACCTCATCCTTGACCCAGATTTCAAATTTTAAGATTTTCTGATTTCCGAGTATCGAGTTTCGGAAAGATTCTTTTTCCCGCCTCTGGGTCGGCCATTTCAGGTTTTAGGATGGTAAATCCTTAATTTCATTTAATCTAGGTATATTTCTAAAGGTTAGGACCTAATTGCGATTTGATTATCCAAGGTGGCCCCTCTAGAAGATTGTGCCCTAGTTCACTATAAAAGGAGGCTTTCCTCTCTCATTTTCTCCATCTATTATCAAGAGCAAGATCTCTCAATCAAGTTTTTCATATCTCATCTCAAGAAATTTCATGAGCAAGCTTGAAATTGAAAGCAAGTGAATTCAAGCATTCAAGTGTTCAAGCATTCATTCGTCAAGGAGATCCATTGTTAGCCATTGAAGGATTCAATCTCTTTGGAGCCCCCTTGAAGATCCATCCTTCCACATTCATACAATTCAATTCCTATGCAAAGATCCATTCAAGATTGGTGTTGAAGATCAAATGAAATTGATTTGAGACATCCTACATTCATTCTACATCCATTGGAGCACCCCTACTTGTGGATTTGAGGATTCGAATCCTCTACAAGGACTTCAACATAAGCAAGGTGAATTGTTTCATTTACTTTGTTTATGCATGATACAATTTCAATTCAATTTCAAGGTTAATTCCTAAATTGGGGTTTGACCAAGGCAAACCCCCATACAAACAACAAAAACCCTCTTTTTCTTGTAGGTACAGGTGCAGAACTGCAGATCTGAACTTGGATTTGGATACCCTTTTCGGTGAACTTCTGAGATCTACGAACAAAGTCAAGGTTGACCTTCAAAATATTAATGTATACTTTAACCTTTTATCGAGGTCAAAGACTACCCGCTGTCAAACAGATAAAATTTTTCTGGGTTTTCTTCGTCTCGACATTTCTAGTCCAAAATAGGTTGCAAAATTGCCCGAAACTACACACAAACATCAAAAATCAGCATTTTCTAGATTTTCCCTATTTTGAGGTTAGTACTTTCCTTTCAATTATTTTAGATTTCAAGCACATCTGATCCATAGGGAAATATAAGGTTTTCTCCTTTATTCATATTCTCCATAGATTGATTCAATTGTGCATTAACCCTTTGGTTGATCAATTTGGATCTCTCCTTTGGGAATTTGGATTTAGAAGTAGATCTCATATTTCCCCCATACATTCTAGGGTGGATACTATTTCAACCTATTCATTTTTGTGAACCCAACGCTTACCCTCCTTTTTTTTGTGGATTTAGATGCTCTATTGTTTTTTATCTTCCCTTGTGTGTTCACCTTCACTATTCATTTTAGTGAACCCGACATACTTACTCTCCTTTCTTTTGTGGAATTGGATGCCCTATTGTGTTTTGTGGTGTTAGATTTCCTTTTATCTTGTTGATATTATATTTCTCTTTTATGATAAATCTTGCATGCAAATTAGATTTCAAAAATACAAAAATATTCATGCTTTATGTGTTCTTAGTTTAGTTCATTTGTATTGCATTGGTTTATGAGCTTTACTACTACTAGTCCTACTTATAACATTCCAGTTAGAAGAAGTTGTAGACTCATGGGTGCTTTTGATCCTAAATCTTCCTCTCATTTCCTTAGGATTCCAGATGATAATTTGATTCTTCATGATTCCAATCCTATTATGGAGCAAAACTCTTCTCACTCATATCATGATGAGGATGACACTTTAAAAGTTCCTCCTGAACAAGTCCAAAAACCTTCAACTAAACTTGATAAAATGGGTAATTAGCTTTTTCAAGAGAACCATAATCAAGATTCTATTCAAGCTATAGAGGCTCTTAAGAAAGTTCTTCGTGATAGTGATCAAGGTGTTAACCTCTTGCATGGTATTACTCACCTCGTGCATTTAAATGTCAAGCCTCTAGCTCAAGAAGCTCAAGATTTAGGGTTGATTCCTCCTATCACTAGTGTAGAACCCTCTTCTAATCCTTTACCTAGTATTCCTACCTATACTCCTTTGGTGACTGTGACGGTTCCCTCTATTCCTATGAGTGTTCCTCCTGTATCTCTCCCTACATTGCAACCTTCATATCATAATGTTCCTTTTACTTATTCCAATCCACTTCCAACTATAGTTCCTAGTGCTCCTCTAGTTATGTCTTCTATTCTTGCAACTTCTTACACTATACCTAGTGTTTCTAGTATTGCTATTCCTCCTATTTCATCTAATGATTCAACAATTATCAGTTTGGCTCAAACTGTGTCATCCTTACAATAACAACTTTCTTCCTTAACTCAAAACAAGTTTAGTGTTCCTACATGTGACATGGGAATCCCTTTGTCCTGAGACATTATTCATACTCTTGTTCCTCAGCAAGTCGATATGCCTCATCTTGAGAATTACAATAGAAAAGGAGATCCCATTCATCATGTTAAAACATTCCAAATCCTTCGTAGTGATTATGCTCATGACCATAGGATTTTAGCCAAACTATTTTCTAGAACCTTTCGTGACAAGGCCTTACAATGGTATTGTTCCTTGCATCCTTATTCTATTGATTCCTTTCCACAAATGGCCAATGCCTTTATTCAACAATTTCATAACAACATTGGCCCACAAGCATCTTTGACTGATTTGATGCATTGTAAACAAAGTTTTAAAGAAAAATTGACTAAATTTATTGGTAGATTTAAGCATTTGTATGCTTAGATTTCCTATCATGTTCCTGATATTGATATTCAATGTATGTTTATTTCAAATTTGCAAAATGATATTAGAGATAAGATTTTGCTTACTGAATCTACCTCTTTTCAACAACTTTTTGCAGTGCTTCATCATTATCAATTACAAGTGATTCAATTTGAGAGAAACACTCCAATGGCTCCTATTCCAGTTGATAAAAGTGATGCTGCTCCTAATTCAAGAAAATTTCAAAAATTTAACGACTATGTCAAGATAAACAAACAAGCAAATGCAGTTGCTGATCAAGTTGTTGTTACATCTCACAATGCCACTTTTGCATCCGCTATTTTTTGATTAAATCATACATTTACTCCTCTTTCTAAATCTTTACATGCTATTATGAATAGGTTTTTAACTGCTAATATGATTACTTTACCTCCTATTCAACCTCTTTTACCTGCTATGATTGCATCTAAATCTTTTGATCCAAAATCTTTTTGTCAATATCACCGTCATAATGGTCATGATATTGAGAAGTGTTATTCTTTAAAACATGAGGTTCAAGACTTAATTTATTCTAATTCTTCATCTGTAGATAATCTTGATGGTAGTGGGAACAAATATATCTCTCCTCCTAATCAAAACCTTCAAATCTATATGAATCCTTTACCTACGCATGATACTTTTACCATTGCTTAGCCATCTACTATTGAAATTGTGTATGATTCAAAGATGGATGATCTCAATCATGTTGTTAATCAAGTGGAGCATGTTGGTCAATCTGTATCTCCACCTCAACCTCAACCTCAACCTCAACCAAAACCTAAGCCTAAATTGAAAACTCAACCTAAACCTCAACAACAACCTAAGAATAAAAGACCTTAGGAACTTTTGATTACCTTTGATGACCCTGAGACTATTAAAGCTCCTGATGGTCCCCTTTACATTTATGCTAGGATTTCTCAGAAACCTACTCATGGTTGTCTTGTTGATCCTACATCCTTAGTCAATGTCATTACTGAAGAAAATCTTTTTATGAAAAGCTTACAACATGATTCTTATGATACATCGAATGTGTGGATTCAAACTTGCAATGGTTTTCTTTATCCATCATTTGGTTCTATTACTTTACTGGTTGAACTCTATGGAAAAATTGTGAACACTACCTTTGTTGTTGTCCCTACTTCTGATCAATTTCAAGTTAAGCTAGGTTTTCCTTGGTTGAATGCCATGCATTTCGTTGCTTCACCTATCCATAAGTGTCTTAAATTTTTTCATGATGAATAAGTGAAGATGGTTAATCATAGTTTATATCAACCTTCTAGGCCTAGAGATTGTACTACTCTTGATTTCTTTTGGCCTTCATTACCTAATTCATGTCCTCCTCAACTTGATAATCTTTTCCATTCATATCAAGTTTATAAACATCATAAGATTCTTGAATTAAACATACATCCTATGGATCTTAATCGTGGTCTTTTGCCTACACCTTCCATACCTCCTTTAACTATGGCTTCTAGTTTTGTTAATCAAGTTCCGCCTATTGGTGATAATCCTATTGATCTTTCTAAAGAACTTGTGAAGGATCCTGTGATTGTTCCTCCTAGTTCTCAACCTATTTCAAGTAAAGAAAAACTTAATCGATCTACTAATGAATGTTGTAATAAGAATCATGCTCATGCTAAAGCTCATAATTCTATTCTTCAAAGATCTCTCCCTTCTTTGGATAAATATATGCATGATGTGTTAGAAGAAGTTGTTACGAATAATGATGTTAAGATGCATGATTATGATGATTCTATTTGTATCTTAGATCCTATTTTGATTATTTTGAATGAAGAAGATACTCTTGATGATACTGATGATGTTAATGATGAATATGAGACTATTGACATTGACATTGATTTACCTAATATGCTTTCATCACACTTAATCCTTACACCTAGTGTCGAACATTATGATTCTCAAGAGGATCCTTGTTTGGAACTAGCTATCATTCCTACTATGTTGGATATAGTCCCTCTTGTGAGTTACCCACCTTCCCTAAATGATATACAATGAGATGGGGAGAGTAGGCAGCATGCTTGATCAGCTTGTCCTTCATGGTAGCTTTTTTGTGTGTTTTCTTGTTGTATTGTGCTTCTCCCATTATGTGTTACTCAATTGGTGCAAGGTGATAAAGGAATCAAAACTATTGTTCAATTCCTCTATATGTGTCTTTATTCTTCTATGCATTGTTTCATGTTATGTCATAAATGTGCTATTGTTTGTAAATATTTCCTTGTGTAATCTACTTGGATTCGAGACATGGTAGCACTGATTCTTTTTGGTCTCCATGTCATGGTCTGAAAATATTCTTCTTCATATATCTTATGTGATCTTTCCTCCTTTGTGATTGTAGTTCTACTTTCTTTAGGGAATGATGTCAATTCATTTTCAATAATATCATATATATATATATATATATATATATATATATATTATCTTATGATCATACTGACCCCATGGTAGGTAGATCCCTTATGTGTTCTCTATATGTTTCTATGATATTTCCCTTGATTTGTCTTCATTCGGGGGCATCTCGACATGGAAACATAAATCAGTGGAGTTGTTTATGTTTCTGTTAAAGCCATTGCTCCTATTAAAGTGTTAGCAATGAATTTAATGTGGGGGCATACACTCTGCTCACCTATTGCACACATGCACTTTTCGATACACATATAATATTTTTCAAGATACCTTTTCTCCCTTTTTGGATTAGTAACTAATCCTTAAAGAAAGGATTTATATTTTAGGATCTCTTGATCCCTCTAGTTTCAAATAAATATATATATTTTTGATCCCTTAAGGTCAGAGGTGTCCTTAAGACTGGATCTCTTTTGTTTTTGGTTTTATTCTTATGGCATAGAATATTCGTAAGGGTGAATCCTTGATGGTTTGACTAGTGAGTAGCCACATTCACTAGGCAGTTCAATTCCATCTTTCTAGTTACACTATTTTCTTGTGTGGTTCACAATGGGACATAAGTTCTCATTGGGTGAGATAATCACACCCTTTCTCTCTCTCTCTAGAGATGTCTCTCTTATTTTGATCTTGAAGTCAACAAAGACTTGAGTCCCTAGGGGCTTGAGGTTTCTCTTTGTCCCTTGGATTATGATAAGATTATCTTTTCATTTTGATCTCCTTTACCAAGAGTTTGCATCGAGTCCATACTCTTGCTAAAGTGGGGGCTTAATGTATCATCTTAAAATGGAAGCACTTCCATGATAAGAGCATTTAGACCTTTGAGTAAGTGGTCTGGGGTCATGTTAGGTGCCTTGATCAGGTTTTTGCATGTATTTTGCTTTCTCCCCTCATTTTGCTTCTCTCTACACTTGTTTTTCACTTTATTTTTACATTTCCTAGCATTTTGGACTGAGGTCCTAAGGTTTCTGACCTCAAGGTCAAAGTCCACCTTGAGGGTCAAATTCAACCTCAACCCTAACCTAGGTCAGGGATGACCTTGACCTTAACCTAGGCTGGGGTCTACCTCATCCTTGACCCAGATTTCAAATTTCAAGATTTTCTAATTTCTGGTATCGGGTTTTGGAAAGATTCTTTTTCCCACCTCCGGGTTGGCCATTTCAAGTTTCAGGATTGTAAATCCTTAATTTCATTTAATCTAGGTATATTTCTAAAGGTTAGGACTTAATTGGGATTTAATTCTCCAAGGTGGCCCCTCTAGAAGATTGTGCCCTAGTTCACTATAAAAGGAGGCCTTCCTCTCTCATTTTCTCCATCCATTATCAAGAGCAAGATCTCTCAATCAAGTTTTTCATATCTCATCTCAAGCAATTTCATGAGCAATCTCTCAAGTGCAAGTAAGTTAATTCAAGCATTCAAGCAAGCTTTCAAGCATTCAAGTGTTCAAGCATTCATTCATCAAGGAGATCAATTGTTATCCATTGAAGGATCAATCTCTTTGGAGCCCCCTTGAAGATCCATCCTTCCACATTCATCCAAGTCAATTCCTATGCAAAGATCCATTCAAGATTGGTGTTGAAGATCAAATGCCATTGATTTGAGACATCCTACATTCATTCTACATCCATTGGAGCATCCCTACTTGTGGATTTGAAGATTCGAATCCTCTACAAGGACTTCGACATAAGCAAGTTGAATTGTTTCATTTACTTTGTTTATGCACGATACAATTTTAATTCAATTTCAAGGTTAATTCCTAAATTGGGGTTTGACCAAGGCAAACCCCCCATACAAATAACAAAAACCCTCTTTTTCTTGCAGGTACAGCTACAAAACTATGGATCCGAGCTTGGATTTGGATACCCTTTTTGGTGAACTTCTGAGATCTGTGAACAAAGTCAAGGTCGACCTTCAAAATATTAATGTATACTTTAACCTTTTATCGAGGTCAAAGACTACCCACTGTCAAAAAGATAAAAGTTTTTTGGGTTTTCTTCGTCTCGACATTTCCAGTCTGAAATAGGTTGCAAAATTGCTCGAAACTACACACAGACATCAGAAATCAGTATTTTCTAGATCTGCCCTATTTTGAGGTTAGTACTTTCCTTTCAATTATTTTAGATTTCAAGAAAATCTGATCCATAGGGAAATATAAGGTTTCCTCCTTTATTCATATTCTCCATAGATTGATTCAATTATGCATTAACCCTTTGGTTGATCAATTTGGATCTCTCCTTTGGGAATTTGGATTGAGAAGTAGATCTCATATTTCCCCCATACATTCTAGGGTGGATACTATTTCAACCTATTCATTTTGACCCTAGTTCTCTATAACATCTTGAAGAAGCACATATTATAGATTTAAGCGATACAATGTTTGAACCTTCAAACGAAGTCTTGTCCCTAAATCCCCTAAAACTAAACCGAAGCCTTGATCCTTTGACCCTAATCTATCGGGAATTAATCGAATGGGATTCCATTGAACCTACCATGATCCCTACATTTTTGAATGATAACTTGGTGTCCCAATACCTAAATGTGGTTGAACCTTCTTCTACCATTAAATATCAGGAAGGAGTGACAAAGGAAGGTATCCAAACTCTCAATTCAATAAAAAATGAAAAAAACAAAAATAATAATAAAAAATGGAAAGAATCTAATGATGAAAACCACCTTGTGGCAACATTAGATCAAAAAGAGAAAGAAATAAAGAATTATTCCAAAGGTGAAAACCCAATAGAGGCACCTAAGGAAGGGAGTTTGGATACTTTACTTGAGAACTATGAAGAAAGATCTCCTATCTTGATTGAACCAACAAAGAAAGTAAATATTGGATCAGAATCAGAACCAAAGATCATACACTTAGTAACATCTGTATCTAGTGAAGAAAGAAAAGACTTCATCAAATTTTTCAAGGAAAAGAAAATCAATTTTGCATGGTCATATGATGATATGCCAAGATTGGATCCAAATTTAATCATGCATCATTTGAACATAAAAGGAGTAAGACCAATAAAGCAAAAATTGAGAAAGATGCATCCTCACATAGCTTTACTTGTAAAAGTGGAGTTAGAAAAATTGTTGAAAGTTAGGTTTATAAAAGCTATTGATTATGCCCAATGGATTTCAAACATCGTGCCAATTTCAAAAGTGGGTAAAGCTATCAGAATTTGCATGGACTTTAGGGATCTTAATCTTGCATGTCCTAAAGATGACTTTTCATTACCAAGCATAGACGCCATCGTGGATCTAACAACAAGACATTCAATGTTCTCACTTATGGATGGGTTTAGTCATTATAATAAAATAAAGATAGCACCCAAAGATCAAGACAAGATAACATTCACATGCGCATGGGGGACATTCTATTGGAATGTTATGCCTTTTGGTCTAAAGAATGTCAAAGCTACCTATCAAAGAGCCATGACGACCATATTCCATGACATGATGCATAAGTTCATGGAGGACTATGTAGATGATATACTTGATAAATCTTACTAAAGAGAAGAACATCTACCCATCTTAGATAATTTTTTTGCAAGATTGGAGCAATTTAAAGTAAGGTTAAATTTGAAAAAGTGTGCATTTGGTGTTCAATCAGGAAAGCTACTAGGGTACATTGTTTTATCAAAAGGAATAGAGGTAGAACCCACCAAAGTCAAAGCCATCATGGAAATGGAAGCACCTAGAAACATAAGTCAGATTAGATCTTTTCAAGGCAGGATCCAATCCATTCGAAGGTTCATCTCTCAATTAGCAGAAAAGTGCCATAATTTCACTCAACTCCTTCATAAGGACATAGTTTTCAAATGGGATGAGAAATGTGAAGAATAGTTCAACTTGTTGAAGAAATATCTAATCAACCCTCCAAATTTGATGCCACCTATAAGAGGCAAGCCTTTAATTCTATACATTTCAGCAACCAAACATTCATTAGGGTCACTCTTGGCACAAGAATATGAATCAGGAAAAGAAAAGGCCATATACTACATCAACAGAACATTGGTGAAATATGATTTGAAATACACCTTCATCGAAAGAGCATGTTTGGCCATAGTTTTTTCTTCCCAAAAATTGCATCACTATATGTTATCCCACAAGATTTGACTCATTGTAAAGATTGATCCCTTGAAATATCTTCTCAGTAAAACAACATTGAATGGGAGACTAGCCAAATGGGTCATGGTGCTAAGTTAATTTGACATAGAATATGTGGATCGCTAATATATCAAGGGCCAAGTTATAGCTGATTAATTAGCATAATCACCATTACAAGAGGACCATCCAATACAAGTGAAATTTCTAGATTATGAAATTTTGAATGTTGAAGCAAAAACATGGCAACTATATTTTGATGGTTCCTATACACAACATGGATCAGGAGCAGGCATACTTTTGATTATTCCTCAAGAGTCTAAAATTCTAAAATCATACAAATTTCTATTCCCATACACAAATAAAATAGCTGAGTAGGAAGCATTGGTCATTAGGGTCAAATTAGCCTTAGAATGGAAAGTGACAGAGCTACAAGTCTATGGAGATTCATAATTAGTTATCAATCAAATTAATGATGAATATCAAACTAAAGATGACAAGATGATACATTACAAAAATATGGTTGAAAATATCAATAAATACTTCACTCTCATCACATTTGAGCAAGTACCAAGAGAGAAGACTAAATAAGCAGATCCAATGGCAACTTTGGCATCACTTCTCCAAATACCAGATCAAAGCACCAAATATGAATTCCTGGTAGAAGAAGTTGAGCAACCCACATTTGACCCTACCCATCCTCATACCATTTTTTTGCTAACAAGACATGAATAACCTTGGTATGGAGCTATTTATACCTACTTAAAAGACCAAATCCTACCTATGGATCAAACCAGGAACCAAAAGAAAAGTTTTATTTGACAAGCCTCTCACTATACCTTAATATATGAAATATTGTATCGTAAGATTCTAGATGGAATGCTTCTTAGATGTCTAGAGAAAGAGGAATCAAGCATAGCCTTACAATAAATTCACAAGGGGATTTGTGGGTCACATTCGAATGGTTTAACCCTAGCTAAGAAACTTCTTAGGATAGGATATTTTGGCCTACTATGGAGAAAGACACTTGTCACTTTGCTAAAACTTGTCGAAAGTGCCAATATCATGGGAACTTGATTCATGTACCCACACAAGAGCTTCATCCTATGATGACACCTTGGTCATTTTATCAATGGGGTTTAGATTTAATAGGGATGATTTATCCACCATCTTCAAATAGTTATAAATTTATCATCACAACAAAAAAGTACTTTACCAAGTGGGTAGAATCTGTACCCTTATCAACTGCTACAGGAAAGAAGATATCCTTGTTTATTCTAAACCATATAATATGTAGATATGGTGTCCCACACACCATCATAACTGATAATGCCAAACACTTCAAAAACAAGGATTTAAAGGAGTTGTGCATAAAGTTTCAAATGATACATCACTCATCTTCAATATATTACCCCCAAGGTAATGGACAAGCCGAAGCAACAAATAAGAACATCTTAAAGATATTGAAGAGAACTATGGATAATTCGGGTAGAGATTGGCATATAAAAATAAACCCAACCTTATGGGCTTATAGGAAAAGTATCAGAATGCCAACAGGGGCTACACCATTTTCCTTAGTCTTTGGAACAGAAGTAGTTTTACCTTTGGAAGTAGAACTTCCATCCTTAAGAGTATCTCTACATGGTTTGATAGGTGAGGAATATTATAGGGTTTCTAGGTTGCATGAACTAGAACTTCTAGATGAGAAACAATAACAAGCCTTTGATCACTTGAAAGTATATCAAAACCAAATGTCAAGAACTTATAACAAGCATATCAAGTCAAGAACATTCCAAATAGGTGACTTAGTTTTGCGAGAAAATCCCAAGAATCAAGTAGAAAGAGAAAAGAAAGGAAAATAGGAAGAAAACTAGTGAGGACCTTTTGTGATCACTTCGCCTTTTGGGATAGGCACCTATAAGTTAACTGATTGTGATGGAGAAGAGTTGCAAGAGCCTATCAATAGCATTCATCTCAAAAGGTTCTACACATGAAGGGGATAAAGAAAAAGAGTATTAGAAATATCAGATGAGAAAGCATCCTATTTATTGTATATAGTTAAAAGAGATCTTGAAAATACCAACAACATTGAAAATAAGAAAAGAAACAAACAAATTAGAAATGCAGAAAAGATAAAAAATAGTGAAAAATTGAGCATGAAGAAAGCCAAAAACATTCATATATGATCCTAAAAAAGATATTGTCTTGGTGAAAACCTAGCAAATAGGCTTCTTGATAATATGAAAAATAAAAAAATTGAAAAAAGAGAAAATACAAAAAAAGAGAAAAAGTGCCTTGGTGAAAACCTAGCAAATAGGCGCCTTGGTAGCAAAAAAAGGAAAAAGCTTTAAAAATAGAAAAAGAAAGCAAGATCCATTCAATCTATGAAAACTTGGTAAACATGCACCATTGAAAGTCCAAGTCAGTCACATACCTAGCCATCATCTTTGTAAATATTGCATTCGCCAACATTTCTATATATTGCATAATAAAACCCCACAGTTGCATTTGCGAGTACCTAAAGATTTTGGTCACCTAATTTGTAAATTGTCCCAAGTCCCACAAACATCATCATATACAACTAGGGGCAATCTACTCTAAAGGAGTAAGGATTCATCAAAAGAAAACTTCAATCAGTCATCGAATCAATTCATCAAAGTACAAGTGAAACACTCACTCAAATCTTAATTCCAATCCAATTTGAACCCAATGAAAATTTTGATTTGAAATCTTACATGACCCTATCTTGATTAGGATTAAAAGTATGAAATGGATGGAACTACACTTGAAATATGGATTTGAAAAACATTGCAAAAGTTTTTCTAAAGGGTTGACTTGATTGATGAAATCATGTCTTTTTAGAGAATCGATGTAAGTTTTTAAACTAGACAAGCTATGATGAAAACATGATATCTTATTGATTTCTGAATGACTGTCTTAAAATCAAAGTTTTAAAGCATGTATTATTTTTCTAAGGACATGATCATCAAAGAATCATCAAGGACTTGTACATATGATGAAACTAAGATTTTTGTTTGTTTACACAAAAGGATACCTTGGATATTTTGATGTTTAACATCATAATATGAAAATCCACTTGTAACATAGAATTTGAAAAAATTGGTATTCACACTCTCATGATTGAATTCGATCAGTGATAGTTGTACCAAAGGATGGGAAAGGAATGAAAGAGGTGAAAGAAGTATTCATATCATCATGGTTGAACTAGTGATGGTTATACTAAATCAGGATTCTAAAAATTGCTCAATGATGAATATAAGCTTCAAATTTTAAAATAGTGACAGTTAGTTGCATACATCTTAGATTAAATGCATTTAATGTATTTACCTTTCTTAGCATAAAAACTAAATTTCAAAAGGAAAATAGAAAGGGGGTGTAGTCAAATCAAAAATCAAATAAGCATAAAAAACTATATGTGATCGAGTGTGTTGAAAATCCAAAATAAAAAAGAAGGGTGCATTACATTAGTTCATGAGAATTTGTTAGATACATGTTATATTGCATTCATTTAGGACTTTCTACCCTAAAATACCAATTACATTCTTTTCATTTAGTGGCATTCATCATTTAAATCCAATTCATTAAGTGACATTGCATTAGGTTGCATTCATTTTAAGCATCAAACTTTCTTAAAGTAACATTGCAAAAGGAGAAACAAGATTTTCTTTTCTTTTTTAGCCTATTTCAAGGAAGATACCCAAGTGGGGGTCTGTGGGTGCTCTTGGTGGGGGGAAGCTGCATTAGCAGCTGTTTCTTATGCCTTTCTCCCATTCTAGTTGTTAGGGTTTGTTCTCCAAGCTTTAGCAAAGTTTTGGGGGGGTTTCTTTCCCTCTTTATTTTGAAGTGGAGGCGGCCCTTGAAGTGTGGTGGTCTATGGAGGCTTTGGATCCTTTGTTGGGATCCAATTGTGGTAGATTGTTGCTGGGAACCTCATGGGTGGGCCTCTTTATGGGTTCCATCACTTCTCCCATTGGCATGGGAGAAAGGTGTTGGTTTGTTTGGAGTGTGTGGGATCCCTATTGAGGTGGGGTTGCACAAATTTTCCCGTAGGTAGCTGTTGGTCTCTCATCTTCACTTCTCCTCCTCTATGTTTCCTTTAGAGGTGGAAGCTCATTTTGAGGTGAAGGTCTCTTTCCCTCTTTACACCTCTTTCCCACTTTCTATGGAGGTGGAAGTTCCTTCTGAGGTGGTGGCGCTACCTATTGAAGTGGCTAGTTGTTGGATGGATGAGGAGGGTTGGGGTTTTGATGGTGAGGTTGGCCATAGCTGGAGGGCTCTGTTTCTAATAGAGATCTTTGATGGTTCTATCTTTTGTCTAGCTAGTTGTAACCTGGTGGAGTGGGGAATCCTTCTCTTCTTCTCCTTTTCTATGTTAAAGGTTGGGGGAGCCTTTCAAAACCCTATGGAGTGCGGCCTCAACTAGAGACTCCTATTTTTGCCAGAGATACTTGAATGTTTTTACTTTTTTTGGCAGATCATAACTTGGTGGTTTGGGGAGTTTTCATCACTCCCATTTCATTGTTAATGGTTGGGGGAGCCATTTCAAACCCTAAATACTATGGCGCAGCTGAAGATTTTCTAGTTCATATTTATAAGCTATAGTTTCATATTTGGAATGATCATGATAGGGTGGACATGTCTGTCTGCCAGATCTATTGGTTGTGAAGACCCATTTTGGTAATGGGAGCCATTAATAAGGTTGGGGGAGCCTTTCAAAACCTTGAAGGATTGGTGCAGCTGAAGTTCTACTTGCAAATCTATGTGAGCTACTATTTCATTAAAACTGGTTATGGGAGCCATCAAAACCCTTATGTTCGGTTTAGGGAGCCTGTAAACCCTAGTATGGTGATGTTGTAAGGCATGGGTCTTACTCTTCTGATCATGGCAGCTTGAGTTTTTTCTGAATATTTTCATTTTGGCTGTTGTTGTTACGTTGGGTTTGTTCTGCTGGTAATTTTACTGGTAGTTTGTGCTGGGGGTTCTGAAATGCTTATCTTGTTCTCCAGATGTCTCACTTTCTTTTGAGCTAATTCTTCCTATTGTTAATCTCCAGGTTATAGTTCCCTCCAAAAACTATTTGTATATGGTTTTGGGGCCCATTCAAAACCTATTTTTACCTTATTCAAAAACATTGCATTAGGTCACATTCATTTTAATTTAGTGCATTAAGTGCATTTACCATTGCATTCATTAATGTTCATTGCATCCATTAAGACATTTCATTCAAATAGACAAAAATTCATCATTAGGTGCATATCATTTAGTTCATTCAAAAACATTGCACATTGCATTATTCATTTAAATTCATACATTTATCTGACATTAAATATCATTGCATTTACATTCATTAACATCATTCATTTATATATAACATTTAGAATCATTAAATATCCATAATCATTATTCGTTATATCATATAGGTCCATCACATTTTACATCACATATACATTACATATATCCATATTATACAAATAAATATATCCATAAAACATCATTACATCATATTATTCATTAAATCATTACATCATCATCTAAATATCATTTGCATCTATAAAGCATAAAAAATCATAGTATTAATCATTACAAAAATCACATCATTCAATTTATATATTGCATCCATTCATCTATTCTATGTCATACATAAGACAACCATCTAAGCATAAATAGAACATATGCATCCATCATAAAATTGCATTTTGAAAACCATTAAAAAAAACATATAGGAGATAGAATCATGTATTTCTGCATATCATAGTAAAACACCTGAAAAATGAGGCCCAACACATGATAACATCACATAAAGTAAATCTATCAAAACTAAGAATCAAAGTCTATGGTATCATCATAAATCAATGGAGTATCAAAGTCTATGATATCATCATGAAACATCAGGAAATCAAAAGTCCATCAAAGTATCAACAAGTATAAATACATAAGGGAACATCAATTGATCAAAAGAATAAAAAAGAGTCCAATATCTCGATATAAAAAATGAGATCATGTACATCAATAAATGAAAGAATATCTATTAGATCAATATAAATCAACTGGCTAAGCCACTAGCACTGTCACCACCATCAGGACTAGGACCAGTATCAGGAGGTCTACTCGAACTAGCCTGTAGCCCATACTAACTCATAGCGGCCATAAAACCTTGCATCATACTACTAAGTTGGCTAACCTGCTACCTAATATAAGACACATCTGACTGTAAGGCTCAAACATCTGATGTAGCCGCTGGAGCCTCTAAACTGGGAACCTATGCAGGAGGAGTCTGTGGTGGAGGCATGGAAGAAGATGGAACAGATAAAGATGGAACGAAAGAAGAAGAAGATAGACAAGATGAAGAAGATGGCATAGAAGTAGAAGCAGGTGCCTGAACTAAAGGAGCCTATGGGATAACCTATGGAGGAGCCTGTGCTGGTCTACCTTGTGCCTAATCTAACAGAGCCTATGCTTCCTAGGCATCCACCTTCCTTTGACATTTGACCCTATGATGACCCTGTCTAGCTATAGGATCCACAGTAACCTAATGCAAAACCCTATCAACACCCTGACCCCCAATAGGAACACCCCTCATCTAAACACCACCACCACCCCTAGGAGGAATGTAAGCAACAACCATATCTGGAATCAAAACTCTACTTGCTCTAGCTACCCAATGACTCGATTGTCCCTAACAAGCCCATCTCCTACCACTCCTACCTCCATCCCCACCATCATCTCCATCCCCACCGTCATCATCTGACTCCTCATCAATCCTAGGTATCCTCTCAGCTGGATCCATAAATCTTGGAAAAGGGTTCTAAGTGAACCAATCTTCATACTCATCAGTCATGCCTACATCAATCACATGATCTCTCATGTCCCATGGCAAGTGACCCAGGTCTCGTACCTCTTGACAAGCTGTCCTAAATTCAACCATAGGATCCCATAGTGATCTCTCAGCATGCACACGGGCATGCATAGAAACACCTTGTGGCATACCATGTGTATGACCATACTGTCGTAGCACTCATCGAAAGCAAAATCTCTCAATAATGTGTGGAGTGTGGCCTATCATCCATCGGGGGAAACACATAAATGGAAGCTCTGGAGCATCCTCAGGCCATGCCTCACATCCAATATATAGTCGCTAGGCAACCTAATCCATATCATCAATCACACACCGCCAATAATCTAACTTGCCCATGTGGGCCTACACCACCATACCCTCATACATCTAGGAAAATGGCCACCCAAGATCATGATGATGAACTACAACTAGCCTAGTCACTGGGAGATTCTCCCATGTCTATAACTATAATAAAATAGCTCCTACAAAGAGAGTCAAGGAGTGTCTATAAACCATTGTTTGTAGCTCATGGTACAACTGTGCATGAATGCAAGAACCCCAATCAAACCATCAAGGCTGAGCCATCAGGTCCTCAAGGATAGGTCCCCAACCGACTACAAATCCATGCCCTTGGTGATCAGGCATGAGGAAGCCTCCAATCAATAAACCCAAAATAGCTGGTAGGATCGAAAATAAATGAAACTAGGACCACTGGATATGGTCATCACCAATCGTAGGGTCTTGGAACACCCTCTGACATGATATGCCATCATAGACCTAGTCATAGAAAATAAGCTCCCCACGAGTAGGGATATGCAGGATGTGGTACACATCCTTGGGAGTGATGGTCATCTCCCCCATCGACAAGTGGAAAGTATTATGGTCAGAGTGCCACCACTCTGCCATAGCTGTGATCAACCCTTGATTCACTTGGAATAGAGGTAGGATAAGCAAGAAGGAAAGCCCACATCTGCCTATGTGCTGACGATTTGGGGCACTTAGATTTTTGATCATGCTGAATGGTAAAGGATATAAGCCTCGAATGACCAATGACTTAAGCACAGCCTACAAAAAGCAAGTTAAATTACATTAGTTTTGAAATCAGTTATCTTTTGAATCATCCTAAGTCAATCAAATATTTACAAACTATCAAACCACAATGAATTTTCTTGATTCTATTCAGAGAGGACAAAAAATTTATCATCACCCATCATCTAAATCTAGATTGACAATCAAACATTCAAACTAAATTGATTCAAAATGACATCCTATGACTTGCTACCAAATCGGGTTTCTTACCTAAGCCAATCAATTGTTTGACGATAATGAATGATTCAGAAAACTGACTAAGTCATTTGCAAAAAATTTCCTAACAGGGTAAAAGCACTATTTTAATATTTCAAAGCACTAAAAAGCAAATGCCCAACTTAAAACATTAAAAGCGCTATTTAAAATATTAAAAGCACTTTTCTAAGGTGAAAGCACTAAAGGAAAAATTGAATGCGCTATTAAAAACATCAAAAGCGCAAAAGCTTTTATATGCGCTAAAGAAAAAATTAAAAGTGAATGATGTCATAGTTTCAACGTGTAAAAGCGCTATTTAAAATTGTGTAAGCGCTATTTCAAAGTGCGAAAGTGCAAAAAGAAGAGTAAACGTGCTAAGGAAATGATTAAAAGTGCTATTTGGAGTAAAACATGCAAAAAAAAGAGGGGTTTTGCAGGAAAAATTCAATTTTCTGGAAATTAAATACATTAAATTGAAAACTAAGTGGGTCAGGCACTTACCAGAGGTCCCTAGGTTGACGGCCAATGATATCATCACCCATGCTAAAATTTTTGCTCTCAGATCAGGATAACCACCGCAATCAACTCTGAGGAGTCAGAGAGAAAAGTCAACTGGGAAAGTGAATGAATAGTAAAATTAACTTTTTACCCCTTTATATAGGCCATTTTGACCTAAAAAGGGTGTCTTTGACTAGAAAATGACCAAGGACCCAATTTTTTCACCAAATCAGCCAAATCAGGGGCATTTGTCATCACACAAATGCAAATTCATTATCAGAAATGAAATCGAAATTCATTATAAATTGACCTAATCAATACGAAATGACCTAAACCATCAACTTTTTCAAACAATGATCAAATTTCATTTCATTTCTGAGGGGGCATACACTCGGATAATTAGGGGCATGACCATCAAATCAAAGCATAATCTTTTATCAAAAAAATTTATCTTATCAATCGAAAGGGGTATCAAACATTGAATTAGATCAAACCAGGTACCATATCAGCAAACTATCATCAAATCAACCATCAGGACATCAAATCAATCAAACTTCATCAAAATCTACATCTTATATCAAACCTAAAAATCGACCATCAACGAAATCAGGACTTTATATTAGTTGAATCAGGACATTCTTTAAATTGACATGTTGTGCATGTCAACTCAAAGAGGGGCATTTGTCATCACCGAAAATTGGACAAGATCATTTAAGTGAGAAATCAAGGCAAAAATTAATGCAATTAAATACAATTAAATCAAATCAAGTCAAAATCAAGGATAAATTGCAATTGAACCTTAATCCAAATTTAAATTAAAATCAAAAGCCATGAAATCAATTTAAATTGAATAAAACATGATAAATCAATAAAGTACAATTAATCTAATTAATTGCATAGTTCAAATTAAATAAAATCAACCCATTTAAGGGGTACACATGGGTAAACAAATTAATTAAATTAAATTAATTAATTCCTATTTTCTCTCAACCAGCAAATGGGAGGAAAATCAATTAACCAATAGGAATTGAGGACCAAGCTCACATGGATCAAGCCTAAATTGAATCTCCATCACTCACTTGGAGAATACATCTTGTCAACTCATTTTGTCTTATTGTCCCAAGCTTTGAGGACAAAATATTTAAATGGTCTCCAAAGGTGGAACCATGGACTCAACTCTCACCTAACCTTGATCAACTCAACTACACCCCCTACCCTTGCCAAAATCTATAAAAGGAAGGCATAATTCACTCATTAATCATCCACAAATATGAGAATAGCATCAAACCTCTTGCAAATTAGAGCTAGAAAGACAAATTTAGAGCTAACTAGTTTTATTTTCATTTGGAATTGAACATTTAGCTTTGTTTATCATATCATTCTCATTTTAGGACTGTCACTAATGGAGGTTTGCTTAGAGCTTTACATTAGCATCCCTAAATAGAGATCCATAGAGTGCTTAATTATCAATTCTTTACTTAATTAGATTGCAATTTGTGGTAATTAAGTTGTTATTTGAATTATTGATGATACTAACCCTATGAAGGTACTTTTTCTAGTACACAACAAAAAAATAATTAGAATAGATACACCTAAGGTTCGCAATGTACTTGAGAGGAATAGATACAAATTTAAGAGCCACCCCTTCAAATATACCAAATAGGATCAAGAGGGTGCATTTTCACACACTCTTGTTGGTGTTCTTCATGTTGAAGACATCAAGGTATACATACAAAATAAGATTGAATTCATGGGCACCACAAAGATTTATGATAAAATGCTAGGGTTATATAATGTAGACAAAACCCTAAGAGAAGAATGTAGGAAAGTTCACGGGCTGCTAGTTGTCAAATTCATGGAGAGATTTGAATTTGATGAATTAGACTGGATTAAGATTAAACTAAATAGGATACATGATGAATTCATATGGATTGGTGGATTTCCCACTATGATTAGCAAAGAACTACTACATGAAATTACTGGATTAGCTATGATAGGTAAAATACCCACCGAAGAAAAGAACATAAGGTTCAAAGTAGAAAAATTGACAAAAAGCAAATGGAACAAAAGAGCCATGACTATAAATGACATTGCACAAGAAGATGTCAGACTAGTAGCAATGATATTGGGATACAAATTCTAATATAGCAGTATAATAAATAGTGTGTCAACTAGTTTTGTTCACATGGCATACAAGATGGTAATGCAGGATGAAGAGTATGACTTATGTGAGGTCCTTAGGCAACAGTTAATGGAAAGTCTTGCAGGAATAAAGAGGAACAAGACAAAATATTTTAGATTTAGATCACTGATTATATACATGTTCTTTCATGTTATAAAAATATTTCCTAGCATGTATCTATGGAGATCTAATAGATGCTTCATACAGATGATTAGTGATTGTTATAGGAGAAGTAATGATCAAAAGAGGTACATTGAGATTGTAGGCATGATGAAACTCTTTCAAAAATAAATACATGAAAGGGAAAGAATCCCTTGGAGACTAGTTGATAAGTATAAAGATGACATCTTTTTCATGGTGGAAATTGACAACACATGTTTTGAAGCAATAGAACCTAGAACTTCCTAGGCTATTCCTATGGGCTATGAAGTTGATTACACCATTTTAGAGATTCATATTCAACATGTCCTATAGTCTCCTAAAGACCACAATGCTCCTAGATGGGGCACATATGAAGAGAAATACATAGTAGTGAAGGAAGAGCTAGTAAAAGGAAGAAGGGAAAATAAAGTTGAGTCCCTTGTTGATAAAATAGTAGGGCGGCATAGAATTGTTGATCCCTATAGTTTTGTTGTCTATTAGTGTCTTACACTTAGTCATTTTCTAGGAAATGTTGGTCGGTCATCACTATGACCAAGTCATGTATTATACATTTACTGAGCAGTAGTCACTACCGAGTAAACCAGTGGTCACCGAGTACTTTTGTATTAGCCGAGTCAGTTTTTTCTAAGTTAAGTAAAGAAGACTGTGTCGAGTGCCAGAGTATAGAGAATAGTAAATGCTGAGTGCCAGAGATATCTAATGTCAAGCAAGCCAGAATTGACAGATGTATTTGTTATGGCACAAACACTTAGGTAAACCATTTTGGCTGACATCTAAATTTTGTGTACTATTTATTGAGGAAATCATAGAGGTGATTACACTTCTATTTTGTAATCATCAATACCTATGTATTGTATGGAACCAATCAAAATTAGGGAAAGGTTAAGAGGAAAAATGAACCAATCTAGATCGCAAATCTTAAATCTTGGAGGATGTCAATTGTCTATATAAGATGAGATCTGGACCCTAAAACTAATATGTATGAGAAGAGTATGATGAATGGAAGGATATAGAACTGAGAGAATATATTCAAACTAGTGAAGTATTCTAATAGAGTTAAGTGACCAAGCATAACATAGTCAAGCAATGAAGAGAAGAACAAAGATATACTTGATAGATAAGATCAAATCAATACTGGAAGGAGAAGATCTATAATTAACAAATATAGTGCAGACTGAAGGATCAAGTACTAAGACATTCTAACAAGTGTATCAATTTTAATCTCTTAACAGAGTCATTTTAACCGACCTTACTTAATCTCTTAACTGAGTGCTTACTTAGTTGTAAATTCTAAATCCTTTCTCAAGGTAGATTGTATAAATCTTATAGCTCTTAACAGGGAAGACCTCTCATAGAGTAGATCATATTTTGTGATCAAAATTTGTAGCCCTAATAGGTAAAATTTATTTTGCAGTAGTAAAGATTTATGGGTGTCATCCCCACCCCAATTTTACCTTTCAAGGGTTTCTGGGTAACCAAAATCAAGGTGTTATGAGTATTTTCAAGAATGATGTTTAGTTTATTAGTTTCATTATATTGATGAAGTTTATGATAATGCTATGCAAGTTTTTAGTAATGTTAAAATGGCTCAATAGGTGATATCTGATTCACCCCCCCCTCTTAGTATCACATTTCCCAAATAGATTTCCAACAATTGGTATTGGATCATAGGTCTCCTATAGAATTCTAACCACTTGTGAGGTAAAGATCTTGAGATAGAGGTTTATAAGTTGGGAAAAATCATAGAGAATCATAAGATTGACATTCATCTTGCATTACAACAACTTGAAGTAGCCAGAGGAGAACTGAAGAAATCCTTAAGAAGAAGAAGAGAAATTGCTATTCAACAGAATGAAACACTATAGCAAGAAGAAGATACTACTAGACTATTTGATAGTAGGAACTCTGCAGGAAGTGACAAAGCCATAAAAGAACTACTAGATAAAAACAACATATTGAATGGGAACATCAGAGATCTAAAGAGAGAACAAGAAATTCAGTCTGTGAGACTCTATGAAATAGTTGATCAGAAAAAGAAAGTTGAAGAAGACAAGTCAATGGTAGAAGAAGATAAAAGACAAATATCAATGAGACTTGCTAAAAAGACAAATGACATGAAAAGGATAACTAACAATCATCTAGACATGGTAAATCAACTGAACTGGTTAATCATGAATTAAGCAGGAAAGAGATGAAAATCACCAATCTGAGATCACATAACAATCAACTGAAGAATGAGCTGAGAACTGAAAAGGAAGTCAATGAAAGGATGAACAAGCCTAATGAATGTGAAAGATATTTTAAAGAGTTTTTAAGGTCACCTAGAAGATCTAGTGATACATCTGGACTTGGTCATAATGAGAAATCATCATCCACTGAAGGAGTGTTGGAGCTCTAAATTTTGGGCAAAATTTGGAGTCCTATATAGTGATAAAACCCTAAAAGATGGCCTCTCAAACTCCATGCCCAATAATTAATGATGGAGTACATGAAATGGGATAAAAATATATATATTAATTTTCAATTAAAAAGTTGAGAGATTAAGGAAGGAATCTCTGTGACAAGAACAATCAAGATTCTATGATCAAAGCCTTTAGAAAATGCTAGAATTTTGACCTGCTGCAAAGATAACATCAACAAAGGATGAAGATGGATGAATTTTAAAAATCTAAAAAAGATCAAGTTCGGGAAATCAAATTTCCTATTTTGAGTTAAAATCTTAGCTTTCCACAAGGTGTTTTGGTTTTTCGACCAAACCCAAATCTGAAAGTTAGGTAATTATTTTTTAGTTAGTTTATTATTTTTCAAAATAATTTTTAATAAGGGTTGTGTCTTTTCACCCTAAAGAGGTGTGAAATCCACTCAAACACATATATATACATAATGTAAAATGTAAAGACAATACAATTCAGATTTTCATAAGATATAATTCGATCACAATTGCAATATGAACTCTAATTTACTTATTTTTTAACATTAATAAAGATAAGTGCTCTTCTTTTTATTTGTGGTTATAAGTTATATGTTTTCAATTAGTCTTTCGGATATTCTATTAAATAGAGTATTTCATTGTGTTGAATTCCCTGAGTATCATATTTCAAAATCAATATATACAACTTGAATATCAATTGTATGGTCTATGAACCTACCATTGTTCTTATCGGCCTCTTAATTTGAGTTAACCTCAATAAGATTAGCTATATAGATTGATTTGAATTATAAGTCAAGTCGAAGCCTATGAAGTGATGGTCTTGTCTTATTAAAGAAAATTTTTAAAATTGTCTCTGATCGTAGTTATGATTGAAAGTTTTATGACTCTATAGCCCAAGTATTTAGAAGACATTGATCTAACTATTATTTGGAAATCATCATTTGGTTCATACTTTGTGGTTTGTAGATTATATAATCATTATTTCAAAAACATTACTTTTGAGTCCTTAGTTTAATCCACTTTAGTCAAGATTTATAGAGTAGAGATTATTAGAGGATTTGTTGCTTTCCTCCAAGGATCATTCACCACCTTGGGAGGAAATTTGTTTATTTATGTATGCAGTTGTGTGACATAGAGAATATTATAGTTTAAAGTGAATTCAGGCCTACCAGCCTTGGCTTGATTAAGCCATAATTGTAGAGGTATCTATGTGTACCTGTCAGTTGGCCAAAAGTGATCCATCATTTTTGGGCACTAATAAATTGGTGACTCCACTAGGGAAGCTATCAGTAAAGGATAGTTTCAGAATCTTTGGTTACTATTACAGAGACTCTACTGGGATAAAAGACTCAAAAAAGATACATATTCCTCATAGAAGGTGAGGTGGCAACTCTAAAATTCATTTTCAGGAAAAGTGTATGTTAGGGAGAAGATCTCTAAAGAACAAATTGTTCGTTGAATTGGAACCAATGAGAAGACATAAGAAGTCAGATAGGAAGATGTTCTATGTGCCCCCTGAAAAGAAGCCTGACAAGGATGATCAAGAGTTTGCTTGTGAACAGTTCCCTAACTCAAGCCATCATAGCCAAGAGGGCAATGATGAAAATTACAATATTTTTTCTCAAAGCAATGATTGGATACATGATTCTTAGGAAAACCAAAATCACGAAAAGACTTAGAGAGAGGAAAAGATTAACAAATGGATGGATGTATTTCACGAAATGGATGAACCAGAAGAAGAAATGGTTGTGGCCCTCGAGAGACAACTAGAAGAGGTATTAAGAACAATGGGGATAGAAAGAGATAAAATCATATCACCTAGAGAGATGAAGGCTCTTAGGGCTAATAGGAATGAAGTTTACACCCCTCCTCATAGAAAGAACAGTGGGCATATCTTTAACAACAGTTACACTAATCCTATGTTCGAACCAAACAATGAAGAAAGGTTACAGGAAGTGACAATGATCAGTTCAAAGTTTTTTCTAATCTGATGTACAATATGGATAACGAGCAGGGAAACACTAATGATCATCGTGACAATCAAAACAATAGGGGAAGAAGGAATAACAATGATCAGGGAGATGAAGATCATTAGAGAAAAGGGGGTGACAGAAGACAACATGATCATGACAGTGAAATAAATGGTGCATTAAATGATGATAATCATTTTCAAAATGCTCACGCCCAGTATGGAGAAGGTATACAAGAAAATTTTGATAAAATGAAAAATAATTTTAATAAGGTGCCTCGGTAAGATAATTTTTATTTGTTTCATTCACAAGCAAATGAAGAAAAAATTGACCTGCACGTTAATAATAGAAGAAAATGTGAAAATTATCTACAAAATAAAATGGGAGTTAATAATTATATTGAAAATGAACACCCTAAAGTTTGTGGGCAAAGTAACAATGGTTCTTACTTGCCGTTAAATAAAGAGTTATTCAACCAGCATGTGAATGATGGAGGAAATATTTACCATGAACAAGGTAAATTTCATTTTTAGGAAAGAAACTTTACATTAAACCTGCACATTAGTAATCACCAAATGGATAAAAATATCAACAATTAGCAAATACAAAATAAACATTACTCTAATTTGTATACAGATGAGGATAAGAACCTTCAAAATAAGCAAGGTAATTTGTATGTATAGCCAAGTGATTGTGCAAATGACCAGCATGTCAGTGTTGGAGTAAAATGTGGAAATAAATATTTACATGAGGCTGGGAATGATACACAATAGCAAGTACACCAGCATAATGATTTAAAGTATGGAAAAACACAGTAGTCTAGACATTTGCATGGGCAGCCATACTGGCTTGCGCAAAACCAAGATAATGCACAACAAAAAGAGTGTGCATAGCCTCAAAGCCATCTTGTGCAGAAGTATGTAAGTACCTTGGGTGAGAAAGATGAGGATAAATGTTATGTGAATTACCACATGCAACATTTTGTGCAAGACATAAATAGTTAGCCTAATACACATAATGTGTATCATAGGCACAATAAAATCCAGCAAGGAGAGCCTACACAACATATGAATATGTTTGTGCAAGACATGGGTAGTAACAATAATAAAAAAACCATTATAAGAAGCAGCCTGGTGATCCACGCAAGCAGCCAAAAGATATTCATCATTTTGTGCAGAGAGAGGATGAGCATGAAGTTAAAGGTAATAGCATTTTTTATGAACATCAAAATAATAGTTATTAACTTGCATAGAGGGAGGAATGTCCAATAAGTAATATATATTATCAAAAACAAATGCAGCATTTGGGAGTCTTGCGTGAGCAACGATATGGACCTATGCAAAGCCAAAATGATGCACAAACTACTCACACAAAACAACAAGTAATATTCATTATCAAGATCAAATTCAGAAATCTAGAAACCCACGTGAGTATTCATATGAGACTCACCAGCTTGCGCAAAATCAGAATAACATGCGGCACATTAATAATCACCAGATAGATAATATGCCAAATGATATCAACATTCAGCAGGAAGTTTTCACCCAATTCCAGGGTGACTCTGTGCAAATTGCTCAAACAAATCAGCAAAACAATAATGTGTATTATCAAAACCAAGCTCATCATTTTGGGACTCATATATATGCAATGAACAAAGGTGATAAGAGCTCATATAAATAGCCAAATAAAATCAATCAACTTGCGTAGCAAGAAGGTGAATATGATATTCAAAATAGTACTCGGTTTGATGGAGAAAAACGTGGATATCAAATGGATCATGCGTAGCATGATTGGGAGAAGGGTGGTGAAAATATTAAAATAGAAGGTAAATATATGCCAAATAATGTTTACCAGTTTGGGCACAGGGAAAATGAGTGTGGTAATAAAAATATTCACGCTGATTTTGAAAATATAAAACGTAATAAAGATATTCATTTACAACAAAGTGATTACTTATATAACGGGAACATTAATGTGGGAGGAAATAAATTATGTAAAGAATATATTAAAGATGAAAGGGAATATAATCATGATTGAAGTGCTGGAGAATATACATATTCAAGAAACCATGCACAAAGCCAAGGTGGTGCACAAGATTTTAATACCTATATGGATGATATAAGTGGTGAATGCTTGCAACAATGTGAAAATTACACACAGGGAAGTGGAGAAAAATATCATATTAATATACAACTTGGAAGAAATCCTATACAACAATATCATGCACATCAAATGCAGGGTTTAATGCATCCAAGTGGAGGCCAAAACTATGAACAACAATATGGTATGGGAACGAATCAGTAGTGTTGGAATCTGGGACAACATCAATGTCAACAACACGGAGGATGGATGCACAATCCAATGAATGTGGCTCAGTAGCCTCACATGGGTCAGCATGGTCACCAAAAAAACCAACACCAGAGAGGTAATCCTGTGTGCCAAAATCAATACTTTCAGAATAATAATCAAAATAGAAATTAAGTTGATGTCAGATTTCAAGAAATTAATGAGAGATATAAACCATTGGATTTTTCAAATATAATATGCGCTCCTGACCCAATACCTAATAAGTTAAAGGCTGTTATTCCTAAATTTATTGGTGATGCATCATAATTAGCAGAACAACATGTAATAAATGTTAAAAATATTGTGTACAAATTTGATATAACATATGAAGATCTGCGTATGAAAATGTTTGTGCATTCACTCAAGGATAGTGCAAACGAATGGTATAGAAATTTACTTGATGGATCTATTACCTATTGGCAAAGTTTTCTTCATCATTTTATGGAAGAATTTGGGGTCACAGAGATCCATCTTTTGCATCTAAGGAATTAACCAGTATAAGGAAAAATGTGAATGAGATAGTGAAAGAATTTAACAAAAGGTTTAACAAGGTGTTGTGTAATGTCCCCGCTAGGGAACCCATAAGGAATTAGGTCTATGACCTAAAATTACAACTATATTTTATTTTTTTACATTCTAACATACCATCATTACTATTCACAAGTACATTCCTTAAGGTTCCCTTAATGAATTCATTTACCATTATTAATTATTTCATTTTATTACTTAATCTATCAAATTCTATTTCCATTACGACTTCAATTTACATTGATTCCATTTCACATCAAAACCAATTACATTAATGAACTAGTGGAATTAATTTTCCTTACCGACTAACATGTAATTTACCTTTAGAAGTGAAACAAGCACACATTACTTATCACATCCACTAAGCACATTTATTCTTTCATATTTATTTACTCCTTAACAGTATCTATGCTCAACTCAATTCCACCATCAAAACTCAATTAAACTTTTCCATTAAGAGTCCTTACTTTCTATTTTCAATATAATAATAGAAAGAGTGTAAATTACTTAACCATATATTAATTACCAACATAAACCATTTAATGAATCATTTTTTTCCACAAGTTTAACTTCCACAAATTATCAACTATAACCTTGTAAACTTCTAGTAAAGGATTTATATTAAAACCTAGTTTGAATAACCCGACATCACTCACATTGAAATATACATTTAAGAAATCATATCCCATTACTTCTTTCAATAACAGACATGTTCCTCTTTCCCTTATTATTTCACCTGGAGATACCCTTGAACCCTTAGCATATCTTTTCACTAACCATATATCAAAAGAAGTTTACATCCACAAAGATTTGCATAGAACCATTACTTTCAATTTCATTTAAAATTCACAAGAGATTTAAGGTAGGAATTTCTCATTGATTTAACCATATTCAATCCCCTTTTCAAATCTATAATTCTACCCTTCCCTTATACATAGCTTATTTCTTACAATTTCCTTTTACAAACATAATTACAGTTACTACACATTACCC